>SJYQ01104596.1:233514-243924 GCA_006410935.1 Redunca redunca
CCACCCCACCCCCTCACCCTCTAGCACATGACTCCACAACATACCACGTGGCTATTCCATGTCATGAACACCACGCCACCCATGGCGGGCTCTAATCACTCCTAAAATGGAAGAAAGGTGAGAATTGGAAGATGAATTCTTAGAGGGAGTTTCAAAGATTCCAGAATCGAAGAATCGATTTTAGGATAATTTTGTGTTTTCATGTTTGGTAAAATGAGAATCCAGTTGGAAATCAAAGCACACATCTGTCTGTGGACTTTCATCAACGAGGTAAATAAATAAATCTTTGTCTTCGGGCAGACGCTGACTGCTCTGAAGTGCACTCTCCACTGTGTGCTTCCCACTCTTTTGAGCACCCTGTGAGCTGGCAAGGGTAGGGCTTAGAATCTCCCCTTGACAAGATGCGAAAATGACTCAGATGGAGACAAGGCATGCCTTAAGCCAAGCAGATCTCACCTTTTAAACTGCTCTAATAGATATCATTTGGCAAACAAATACACACTACATTTTCAAGTGTGTTTTCATATTTTACCCTGGGAAACATCACATTATAATGATCAGACATGAAGAAATGGAAAAAAGTTGTGAGCTTTTAAAAATTTGCTAATTGCTCATTTTTTTACTTTTTCTACTTTCAACCCTATGAAAAGATTGTTGTACAAATATGTGTGCAGGAAGAAGGGAGTGAAATTTTTGTGGATCATAAGGTTTCTGACAAATGAGTTAACCTCATTTTTTTTTTTTCTTGGGCTGGGGCCAAATGGCTTAAGAAAAAGAGTAAAATATAGGCAAAGATGGAAGGACTATTTCATGAAAGATCATTATTGAAAATGACTGACCATTTAAAAAGATGTCTACAAATCCTTTGAAGTTTCTCCTTGGAAAGGTGGGGTTCGTGGACCCTCCTCTGGGTCTAACTGCCACAGTAAAAAATCCTACATAAGGACAGCCCATGAAAGTTCTTGTCAAAAAAAAAAAAAGAACTAAAATCCACCCTGTATCAAAAGAACAGAAATCTAACCATTGAAAGAGAAAAACGTAAAACGTAAAGGAGGGGAAAGATTGAAAGCGGGAGGAGAAGGGGACGACAGAGGATCAGATGGTTGGACAGCATCACCCACTCAATGGACATGAGTTTGAGTAAACTCCAGGAGATGGTGATGGACAGGGAGGCCTGGAATGCTGTAGTCCATGGGGTCTCAAAGAGTCAGACATGACTGGGCGACTGAACTGAACTCAAAGGAAGAAGCATAAGGGATAAACAGGGAAGGCAGACAGCGAATACCCAGTGAGAATTAAGGCACCATGCTACTACTGTAGATTAAGAGGCTGAAAATTCTTTGCCACTCTTTCCATCAAGAGATGGACTCTCTGTTTCTCAGCCTCTTGAATGCAGGCTGGCTTTCTGACTTGTCTGACCAAGAAAACGTATTAGAAGAAATGCGGTGCTAGTTCTGGTTCTGGCTTTTGGGAGGGCTGGCAGTTTTCATTCTCAGAAACCAGCCACGTGCTCTGCAGTTCAGGCTGTCCTGCTGAAGCAAAGCAGCAGGAAGGAGACCTGAGTCACTCCCACTCAACATTCAGTACCAAGGAACCAAACATGGGCGCAAGACCTTCCGGAATTTTCCAGCTCTGCCTAGTTACACTCTAAATCCAGCCAAATTAGTGAGCCCAACTGAGATCACCAGAAGAACCACAGAGTCAAACCACAGTATCATGAAAAATAATAAAGCATTGTTTTAAGCTAAAAAAAAAATAGAGTAAAATAAAATGGCTGGTTTAAGTCACTACATTCTGGGGGCAACTTGTGATGAGTCAACAGTAAGTCAACTAGTGACTACCTTTTCTTAGACATCACCACAGACCTAAACTTAAAACAGAGTTTTAGCTGTGCTATCTGTGAATATGAATATAAATGTCAAATGGGCAATAGCAACATATAATTGCCTTAATTGCCACATTTTGATGTCTCTTCTCCTTTCTATCATTTCTGTTCCATTTTCATGGAAAACTAAGATTCTGAAATTCTTTTCATAGTAAATGTAGGCAGCAAAAAGCCTCACTGAAGAGCAACAGACATTCGTCCTCAAGTGGGACTCTGAGCCTAGGACTTGATTGTGTCTGGCTGTAGAGAGCTGAGGAGAGGGAGAGAGGATCTGTCTTGGCTGAGTCCCCATTCTCATCAGGCCTCCCTTCTCCACCCAAGATGGTCAAAGTCAGTCTCGCTGCTGAGTCCTTGAAAAGCATCAGAGCTAATCCCCTGGGCTGTTGTTGCAGGGAAAATGTTAGCTGAGAACAGCAGCATTTCCCAGCTACCTGATTAGAAAGAATTCAAAGGACGCGTGCACCATGCGTTCTCTGCAGATATGAAAAGTGATCATGGGAAAACTAATACAAAGGCTACTTCTCAACCTTGAGGGAGAATTGAAATTGTGTCCTTTCCAGAACAGTTTCTCATCCTAGGAAGTCAAGCATAAGCTGAATAGTCACTACTGGCTCTTAGCCTGGTCTCATGTAGCTTTTCTATATATTCAACTAAGGTTTGGTTTCTTCTCTCTCACTCTCTTTTTAAAATTTACCCCATAAATATGAATTATTTTTCAGAATGAAAGGAGGAAATTTGCTTTTTTTTTGCAACAAACAACCTTGGCTTATTTCACTTTTGAGTTCAATTTTGTACCGTTTTGAAGATTCTTTTCTAAAAATGAAGATAAAATCATAAAGCCCCTATGATTCAGCCATCGATTGACGTTTTTCATTTTTCCAGTTGTTGGAAGAAAGTGTCCACTCAGAATGGTGTAAGATTATAACTTGAAGGATGGGGCCAAGCAGAGAACTAGTTTTTGTCTGTCTTTGAAATGATTTGAAAATAAACATTCTTTTCTGAGAGCATATGGTGATCAATTTTCTGATGTCCTTCTTTCTCAAAGATGGTTCTCTACTGTTCTCTACTTAATTGATCTCCTTATTATTAAAGTGTTGCATCTTGAATGGTTAAAGCTGACTCACTGAAACCACATCCACATTCCAGCAGAGAAAAGGAAGCCGTTTTTGGTTTGGTTTTTGTTTTGTTTTGTTTTACAGACACAGAGTCACTTCTACTAAAATTTGATTGGTACAACTTTGGCTCAGACCTTGGACATGGAGTTTGTAGCTGAGTGATCACTGCCTTGCTGAAATATGTAGAATTATACTAATAAAGTAATAAAGGAAGGATAGATTCTGGAGAGCAATGAGAAATCTCTGCTCTGATCATGAACAATATTTCAACAGTCCTGGAAAAATAGAGTAACATGAACAAAAGCCCCTGGGTCCACGTGAAGAAGAGTTGTGTATTGCGCTTCTTACCTCTGTGACTTAGTTGGTTCAAGCTGTCATAACAAAATACTGTAGCCCGACTGGCTTAAACATAAGAAATATAAATATCATCTCACAGCATTGGAGTCTGGAAAATCCAAAATCAAGGGTCAGCAGGATTTGGTTCCTGGTGAGTATTCTCTTCCTGCTCTGTAGATAGTTGCCTTCTCACATGTCCTCCCAATTGTGGGGGAAGAGAGAGCGAGCCCTAAACTCTCTTCTTCTTCTTATAAGGACACTAACATAGTAATTTTGTCATCAGACCACATCCTTATGGCCTCATCAAGGCAATGGCAACCCACTCCAGTACTCTTGCCTGGAAAATCCCGTGGATGGAGGAGCCCGGTAGGCTGTACTCCATGGGATCTTGAAGAGTCGGACACGACTGAACGACTTCCCTTTCACTTTTCACTTTTCTGCCTTGGAGAAGGAAATGGCAACCCATTCCAGTGTTCTTGCCTGGACAATCCCAGGGATCAGGGAACCTGGTGGGCTGCTGTCTATGGGGTCGCACAGAGTCGGACACGACTGAAGCAACTTAGTAGTAGTAGTAGTGGTAGTAGTAAGCCCACTTACCTCCCAAAGGCCCTGTCTTCAAATGCCACCATAATCAGGGGTTAGGGCTTCAATATATGAATGAGAGGGCACAAATATTCAGCCTACAGCACTCTGTCTTGTTATCTGATGGAGAGTAAAATTTTGTTGTGCTTGAGATGTGCGTGTCTGCATCCACTTGTTGTACCAGCTTAGCCTATTTTCGACAGAATGTTTATTACGAGATGAGCATATTATTCCCAATATGGTTTACTTAGCAGAGGACTTGTGTTTAGTTGTTCAGTGTGGCTGACTCTGTGACCCTATGATCAGTAGCCTGCTGGCTCTTTTGTCCATGGGATTTCCCAGGCAAGAATACTGGAGTGTGTTGCCATTTCCTTCTTCAAGGGACCTTCTTGACCCGGTGATCAAACTCACATCTCCTGTGTCTCCTGGATTGCAGGTGGATTCTTTACCTGCTGAACCATCCCACTTCCTTTCTAGAAGCTGTCCATTCATGTTAGCATCACATTAACTTTGTGGAGAGAATTATAACACACTCTTCTTCTCTATTAAGCTTGCTGTGGATTTTAGTTCTATAAGTTTGCCCATTAAAAATTACTACTGCAAGTTATTTTCCCAATGATAGCATTGCCGTCTTAAATTTTGGGACTTGTCTAGATTGGCATTATATAATTCTCACATTAGTCGTTTTTGAGGTGATTGGCTATTTAAAGGGTTTATTTCCTTTCACTGTCCTGATTCTCATAGAAATGAGGAAACAACTGAACATTATCTCATAGTTCACTGTAAAAATATCTGCAACTTTCTGATTCACACTCAGGAAAAAGAAAAAGGTCATTTACTAACTTGCTGTGGCTGCTTTAATTGTTTTCCCCGAAAAGAAGTTTTCCACCTCTGTATTGTGATTGTGAGCTTACTCAGAAATAGAGTTGCTATAGATGTCATCAAGTTAGGTTAAAATTGGGTCACACTCAATTAGGGTAGGCACTGATCCAATGGCTGCCCTCTGAGAAGAAAGGCATTAGGATACACAGACACGAGAGAAGGATGCCACGTGATGGAGGAGAGAGACTGAGTGATATGTCTCCAATCCCAGGAATACTAAAGATCTCCAGTGACAGCAGAAATTAGGAAGAAGCAAGTGAGGATGCTCCCCTGCAGGTTCAGAGGGAATGTTGCCCTGATGACTCCTTGAAGTCATATTTCTGAGCTGCAAAACTGTGCAGAGATACGTTTCTGTTGCCTTAAGCCACCAAGTTTGTGGCTGGTCATTATTGCAGTGCTACTGCAATGGCACCCCACTCCAGTACCCTTGCCTGGAAAATCCCGTGGGCAGAGGAGCCTGGTGGGGTCACAAAGAGTCAGACATGACTGAGCGACTTCACTTTCACTTTTCACTTTCATGCATTGGAGAAGGAAATGGCAACCCACTCCAGTGTTCTTGCCTGGAGAATCCCAGGAACGGGGGAGCCTGGTGGGCTGCTGTCTCTGGGGCTGCGCAGAGTCGGACATGACTGAAGCGACTTAGCAGCAGCAGCAGCAGCAGGATGCTAAACAAGTCAAGTTTGAGGTTTGGAAAAGTCAGCCTCTTCAAACCTACTTAGATCACCTCTGAAATGGGAATAAAGGTTGATTGCAGTTATGAAGAGGAAATGAAATAACATATGTAAAGCATCTCACACTATCCTTAATACACAGAATCTGACTCAATAAGTGTTAGCTCTCTCCCTGCAGCCTATAGACTGTGGGCGTGGAGAGGCTGGGCAGAGAGTCTATTCCCATGTGTGGGTGGAGGTTCCCTTCATGGTTTTATAGCAGCCCACTCACCGTCTGTGAGGATAATAGGAATTACAAAAATTGCCTCTATTTTTATAAACAAGGGACTTGGTAGTAAAGTTCCTCTCCACTCTTGAATTTGCATGTGCCGTCTATTTCCCAGGAGTGCTTTGCAGCTAAAACATTCATGACAAAAATAGGTCTTTGATTTTTTAACTATAAGTAAGTTACATCATAGGAATCCTTCCGTCTCTATATTATGTTTTCTGCCCTCAAAAAAAAGTATTTTTCTGTCCACAAAAACATGCAGTATTATAATGTCACCATGAAGATAAATAGCTAAGTAAATGTTTTATTGAGCCATTGGCATGGGAGAATTCAGGCCCTAGGCAATTGTTTTTATCCTTTTCTGTAACCCATGCCTAGATAATCATATTATGCTATTATCTAGATATTTTTTAAATAACCACAGATTTGGCCCAACAGTTATAGTTTAACTGATTCAATGCATATACGTGTTGTGCTGTCCTGAAAGACAAACTCTTCTTGCAATTACTCTTACATTTCTTTTTTCTTTCGGAAAATCAAAATGTAATACAGAGACAAAAGGAAGCTGTCATACTCAGAGTCTCACCTCCATGACCGATACTGTAGAAGGAGGCTGCATTTTTACTCCTGGAAAGATAAGCCCTTCATTTACGATGGAGGAAACACCATTGAAGTGTTTAATTAAACTTCCTAACATTACTCATCTACTAAATGGGAAAACAAAAACAAAATTCTAACCTGAGTCTTCTGATTCTATTTTGTTACCAGAAGGATTCCTATGATGTGTCTTCCTGTGTCTTAGTTCAGTTCAGTTCGTTTGCTTAGTTATGTCTGACTCTTTGCAACCCCATGGACTAGAGCACACCAGGCTTCCTTGTCCATCACCAACTCGTGTCCATTGAGTCAGTGATGCCATCCAACCATCTCATCCTATGTCATCTTCTCCTCCTCCTGCCTTCAATCTTTCCCAGCACTGAGATCTTTTCGAATGAGTCAGTTTTTCGCATCAGGTGGTAAGAGTATTGGAGCTTCAGCTTCAGCATCAGTCCTTCCAATGAATATTCAGGACTGATTTCCTTTAGGATGGACTGGTTTGATCTCCTTGCCGTCCAAGGGACTCTCAAGAGTCTTCTCCAACACCACAGTTCAAAAGCATCAATTCTTTGATGCTCAGTTTTCTTTGTAGTCCAACTCTCACATCCATACTTGACTACTGGAAAAACCATAGCTTTGACTAGTCGGACCTTTGTTGGCAAAGTAATGTCTCTGCTTTAAATTCCTGTGTCTAGTTCTCCTGAAAACTAAATAGCTGGAAGAAAAGGGATGTTTTGTTTCCACTCACAGTATTGATATCTATTATAAAGCGACACTAATTGCTTCATTAATTAATGTTAATGTTGACCTGTAGATGAATGAAGCAAGGTAGACGAACACCCAGTAAATTCTTTCATACACATAGTGGTATTTCTCAGAGCTGGCGTTGGAGGAGAGTGATGAAAGTGCAGAGTTTTGAACAAACAGTGCCGAGATAATTGGTTATTTGAATGAAAAGCAAATCAACTTGGATCCTTAACTCACAACACATATACAAACCAGCTGTATATGATATTAAGCCATAAAGAAAATACAAAGTGTATCTCATTACATTAAAATTAAGAAACTTTCTTCATCAAAACACTTGAAAGGCAAGCTATTACTTGGGAGGAAATCATGAGGACACATGTAACCAAAGAAGTTTATTATCACAATGGATTTTTAATTTTTTCTATGACTTGAGGTACAGACAAAACTCAGTGGAAAAATAGGGGAAAATACAGCAATTTCATATAAAAGTCAACACAAATCATGAATAAATGTATGCAAATGTGTTCATTTTCATTAGTAATCATGAAAATATGAATTCAAATCCTGAATGTGTTACTATTTAACACCTAGGGGATTGGATGGGGGTGTAGCATGATAATATTAAGTGTTGGTGAGATACAGAGACACAGGAACTCCCATACCCTTCCTAGGGGACTACAGATAAACTAGTCTCTCTCCAGGACACTGTAAAGCTGCAGAACTCTGTATGCCAGATCCAGAAATTCTCCTTCTACATAGACATCCTAGAAAATCCTTAGCTCAAGAGAATTAAGACATGTAAATGCATAATCAAGGCATTATTTTTAACAGCAAACCATTGGAAAAGAACCACCCAAATGTCAATCAAATGTGTAAGTTGTGGACTCGTTGTATGATGGAATCCAGCATAGAGTGATAGTTAATCAGCTTCAGAGATGCATCAGTAGAGATGTGTGGAGAAAATGTAATGTCAGGTGAAACAAAGAAAAGAATAATGCACATATTTCTGGTTCCATTTGTATAAAGGTTGAAACCTTGGAAATTACTATCATTATAATTATAGAATTATTTACTTGGGCACTAAATCTTTAAGGAAAATTAAGGAAGGGATTAACACAAATAGAGGTGGTAATTATTCCAGGTTAGGAGAGAGGGAGGGGCATTATAAGAAATGCAAATAAGAGATTTCTAATCTGGTGGCAATTAGAAAAGATGATGGTAAACTCATAGGTATCGGTTTTATCATTATCATGGAAAGGTTAAATATGTATTTCTACTCGCTTTTGTATAGTATGTGTTTTTCTAGAGTACCTTAAGATGTTGGAGTCCTTCCTAAGGAACACAGTGTGCTGAAAGCTTGGTTTCCCGTTTCTGATTTCCAGGACTCTAAGGATGAATGTGGGTTGCTTTTATGCTACTAGGGTTTGTGGTAATTTGTCACAGCAGCCATAGGAAAGTAATACACACACACAGTCAGAGCTTCCCCGAGGCCCACTGTGTTGTGGATTTAGGTGGGATGGTGGTCCATCATGGTCCTCTCCCGGAGGACCCTTCAGTCAATTCCTATGAGAGGAGCAAGGAAAGGAGCAGAAAGAGGGAGGGGGAAAGGAGAAAACCTGACCGCACAGGAGGGGCTCCCTGGCCCTGGAACTTTGCAAAGTGTGCTGCTTCTACCCCCAAAGCTCTTCTTTTCACGCTTTTTGCTGCGAACTGCTACTCACTCACCAGGTCCAGGCATCAGTGTCACACCTTCAGAAGCACTTCCTGATTCTTCACCCCGTGACCACCACCAGAAATGTTTCCTCTTCTCACAGCCTTGCTTTTCCCTCCAAGAACTTGAACAGTTTGCAACAATGGCCCTGCTTCTGTGCGTTCACTACCCATGCATCCCCGTCTGGACAGCAGCTCTGTGAATGTCCCACCCTGTCTGTCCACTCATGTCCTGGTCCTCTTCACCTTGGCAGTGCCCTGCTGGACTCAAGAACCCCCCAACCACCAGGCATCTTTTCTTTAACTCAGCAGCCCCTAACTTTTTCAGCATGAGGGACTGGATTCACAGATGATTTTTCTATGGACCAAGGGGGAGGGGATGGTTTGGGGATGAGTTAATCCTACATTTACTGTGCACTTTATTTCTATTATTATGACATCGTGATACATAATGAAATAATTGTAGAGCTCACCCTAATTCAGGATCAGTGGGAGCCCTGAGCTATGTTTCCCTGAGCTCAGGGGATAATGGGGAGAGGCTGTAAAGACAGATGAAGCTTCATTTGCTTGTCTGCCTCTCACCTCCTGCTGCACAGCCTGGTTCTTAACAGGCCGCGGCTTGGTACCATAGACCACAGACGATGAACGGGGTTTAGGGACCTCTGCTCTAGCTTGCACACTTGCACAGAGGGACCCAGTTCACTCTCTCCTTTTATCAACATGTGGCTCTCGAGTTTTGACTGAAGTAGCTCTGTTTTTCTACAGAGCGTGCACCTTCAGACAGCGCTTTGGCAACATCATAAATTCAAGTGGTGGATATCATGCTGAACTCAGAATTGCCCTCTCCCTCAGAATATTTTATGTCTGGCTCCTTCCTTCAGGATTTCTCCCCTAGGAGCTCTTAAATCCTCAGGCAAATGAGCCTGCCTGAACCTGCTCCACCAGATTCCCCCCACTCCGTGTGCTTGGTCATGTCCGAATCCCAATTTCTTTAAATAAAGGATTTAAGATACTCTACAGGTAAGACAGTGAAATGAGAATATTTAAATTATTCAGGGTAAGATTTCTACCAGCATTTCAGGGAGAACATTGACTTGAAACTCTCTCTCGCCATGTCCCCTGAGGGATGTGTTTGTTAAGAGGACCGCCCATCCCTAGAGAAGGAGGAGCATCTTTCCACACGGGAGGTGGTGTTGAGGCTGGAGCCTCACTGAGCCCGGGTGGCTACCGCCTCCCCGTCCTCCCCTCTGAGTAGAGGGCTGGGCCCTCACCACCTCCCCTCCGACCGCACCGAGGGGAAGAGATATTTGTTTTATTTACGGTCATCAACAGAGAAAGCAGAATATGCTTCCTTCTGCCAGCTGAAATGTTACTTATTGTTTTAATAAAGGTTTACCTGTATCTGAGATCACATGGTGCAGTGCAAGGCGCGGACACCTTCGCCCCCTCCCTGCAGTGCTCTAAGTCATTCACCTGATTTGTAGCCATTTTCTGCAGCTGTGTGAAGACTGTAAACCTGGAAAAAAAAAAAAACATAAAACATGAAAGCAAGGTGTTGAAGTCAGCCTTAAGGTACTAAATTCCTGACAGCAGCTTGTAAAGCAGTCAGGAAATCGG
>SJYQ01104596.1:247856-281109 GCA_006410935.1 Redunca redunca
TGATTTCTATGGTATTTCATTTAAAAAATCCACTAAATTAATATACTATTAATAGGATATATTATGGAGGGTAATTACAGAAATACCTAGATATTTAATTAAATAACTTTTACAGAAAGCTTGCTTTAGTAAGCCTGATATAAAGAAAAGTTCCTGGCAACACATGGAAGATTTAGAAATTTATTACAATAACAAAATATGTAAAAGATCTGAAACAAAAACTGAATGGCTTTGCATAACTTAGAAACAGTTTATAGTCACCAACTACAAATATATTTGTATACTGGCTTTTCCACTAAATCTACTGATATTTTGAAACAATATATCTGTTTTGATATTTACAAAAAATACAGAATTTAGAGAACTACAGTTTTGCAATTTACGAAAATGTTCATTTAGTGGTAAGTTTTCAGCAACCTAGAATAAAAGAATCTAAATTCCATGTGGTTATCACGGGACTGTTAAGTATCAGGCTTTGCACCAGGCCAGTTCCTAGGTATCTGTGAGTGTTTGAACATGTGTCTCGAACTTAGGAGAGTCACATTTTTGATCTGTTTTTTAAAATTTTATTTATTATTTGCTTTCATTTTTGGTTGCGTTGGGTCTTTGTGGGTATGCTCGGGCTTTCTCTGGTTGTGGCGAGTGGGAGCTACTCTCCATTGCAATGCATGGGTCTCTCATTGCGATGGCTTTGCCTGTGGAACACAGGCTCTAGGCTCTCAGGCTGCAGTAGCTGAGGCACATGGCATTAGTTGCTCCACAGCATCTGGGATCTTCCTGGACCAGGGATTGAATCCCCTGCATTGGCAGGCAAATTCTTATCCACGGTACAACCAGGGAAGTCCTGATTTTTAAAAAAATAAATTTAAAATAAGACAATGACCACAGCTTGTGAAATGTGGGGGCTCCACATATGGAAAAGAACAAAAGAATGAATGGAGCGCGTGATCTGTATTTTCAATCAAGCACACTCCGTTTGATCCTAGTCTATGTACTTATTTTCCTGAAACCACTGCTGGAGAGTCCATCTCTGAATGGACGTCTGTGTACAGGGAAGATTGCTCCCGGCCTGGAGTCCCCTTTAATTCTGCTTTTGACCCGCATGTCCTCGTCTGCTTCCTCATTGAGTTCTGCCTCCGGCTCCAGGTTCAGCCCCTTCTTCTCGCCTCCGATGCTCCTGGTGGTCATTCACGTGGGGCTGTCACGACTGCCCGTCTGCTGTCTTCTGTTGCTGCCCCCAGAGCTCCTGTGTGTCTATTGGGATGGTGTCCTTGTCCCCGCGCTGGCCTCTGTGGGCTAACTGGGATGGGCACCTCCCTGCACATCATGGCATGGCCTCTCTTCCCACTCCGTCCTTGCCCAGTAGGGTGAGGCTCCACTTCCTCCCCAGATGAAGCCAACTTCGTGGGCTGGCCTCACACAGCTCTCTATTTAGAAGCTTTAATTCAGCCCACACAGATCTCTTTGAACTGGGGGTGTCTCACCCTCACTGAACAAGCTTGTCCCAGGTAGACGGAGCAGAGCCTCTCTCCCTGCCCTGATGCTGTGAACATGTGGCTTTGTAGTGACTCCTCGAAATAGCTTCTACATTCGACATTGTATCTTCTACATTCAGACCTCCCCTACCGCCAGGGAAGATACAGGGACCACATCCTTCTCCCTAGACGGGTGGATTCAGTCTCAGGCCTCCCGCCCATGGCCTCTGCCACCAAACTGCTCTTTTCTGCTGGTTCTTTGCCCCTGATCCAGTCTCAGTCAGCTGCAGGTGCTGTAAAATACCCCAGACTGGGTGGCATAAACAACAGACGTTCTGTGTCACAGATATGGAGCTGTCAGCCCACGACAGACATGTCAGCAGGGCTGAGTTCTGGTTGCCCTTCCTGGCTGGTCCACAGCCTTCTTCCCTCTGTGCCTTCACACGGCGTCCTCAATGTGTGCAGAGAGAGACAGATTATTCTTTCTTCCTCTTACAAGGCCACCTCATGCGAAGAGTTGACTCATTGGAAAGACTCTGATGCTGGGAGGGATTGGGGGCAGGAGGAGAAGGGGACTACAGAGGATGAGATGGCTGGATGGCATCACTGACTCAACGGGTGTGAGTCTGAGTGAACTCTGGGAGTTGGTGATGGACAGAGAGGCCTGGCATTCTGCGATTCATGGGGTCACAAAGAGTCGGACACCACTGAGCGACTGAACTGACTGAACCCATCATTAGGCTCCCTTATTAACTAATCTAACCCTATTTACTTCCCAAAGGCCTTGACTCCTAATACCATCACACTAGGGGTTAGGACTTAATGAATTTGGGGAAACACACACACACACACACTGGGTCCATAGAAGAGCCCAGGCTGGTTCTTTGCCCTCAGACACGATGCCTTAGTTCTGTCCAAGGGATTCCATGGTGATCCTTCCTCACTGCTCAGTGATTCTTAGTTATTTCTGCATGCCCTTACTTCCAGGTTTTAGGTCCCTCTTCCGGGGCCACATTTTCTGCACTCAGAAAAGGAGACCATGCAGAAAGAGCTTATGCTTTCTTAGACTCTGACATCAGCTCAGCAGAGGCCATGCACCCACAGCCCTGCAGGGAGACCTGTGGACACCCAGGGCATTGTAGCAACCGCCTATGGCATCCTGAATGTACCTGCTGCTTGCTGGTGTTCCAGCTCTCTGAGTCTCTGTTAAGATCCTAACTCCATGATGCCTCTCCCATCTCTGGCCAATGAACTTGGTATCTGGATTTAATCTCTTCAGTATTGAACCTTAGGTGCCCCTGAAAAGAGCAGTTGACCCAGCTGCCCCCTGGATTCCATCTCCTATTTCTCCGTTTCTGCTCCAGCACTTAAACTCTCCGTAAGTCCAGCCCTGGAAGCTGTGAATCCAGCCTTGTGAGGCAGTAGGCTGGCTGGCCCTTCCAAGGTGGAGTTCAGGTCCTGGTGGTGACTGGCGAGCCTGAGTGTAATACCCGGGATTGCTCTGTCCCTCACACCCTGCAGGCACCGGGCTCTTTAAATTCAAACAGAGATCCTCCTCGGCAATTATTGTGGTTTCTCGGTCCATCTGGTTTGAACTGATCCTTTCAATTTTGATTCAACCAGGCAGATGAAATCTCAGTGGTTTCAATATCTCATATTGGCAGGGCTGACCTGACTCGAGGATGGAGCCAGCACCTGCCCATATGGTCTGGTTTCAGGGACATGGGAGGGGGACGAACTCTTCCCTACTTTGCCCCTTTTCCTGCATGTCCATGGGGATTTTGTGTTTTCTGATTGTGCCTGAGGTTTCGCCTTAAGAACTTTAGCCTTTGGGCTGAATGATAAGTGAAAATGCAAATCTGGCTGGGAAACACACAACACTGAGTTATGGCATTTCATCTCCAACTACTTACACAGTCTCCCCTTTTCCATATGGATTTGATGAAGCTACCATATAATTTGGTAACACACTAAAATAAATACATTAAAAATGTGGAAAGTGATGATAAGTATAAAAGCGACTAGTCAAAATGAAGAAGCTACTTACTGTATGTGGACATTTTAAGAGGATAATATAATTTGGACACACCTAACTTGGAAATTGATATGACTGTTTCCATTTTACAGAAGAAGTAATTGAGGCTTTTAAGAGATTCAGTGAGTTGCCTTAAGTCATATATTTACTATATGGCAGCGAATATTGACACCCAGATCTGTCTGGTTCCTAAATTCTTTTCTGAGTAGTATGTCACTTGTTTTCAAAACATGGTTCTGGAAGTCAAATCACTTCACAGTCAGGCCTGGATACAGGTGTTTAAAAAGGAGAAAAGAAGGAGCTCAATTTGGCAGGTATATGTCAAATTAAGGTCATTGGCACAGGTAATACTGAGGAATTAATCTTGCTTCATCAAAAGAAACAGCATATGACTGAGGGGACAGAGTTACAGTGCATTTCTATCAGAGCATGGCTTACAATACTGCAGCATTAGTCAAATTTACAATGTGTCTGACTTTTTTTTTTTTTTCTCCAAATGCCTCATTTAAATGCTGACAGATTGGTTGGCATCGTGAATGTCTTTGCTATGTAATCATGAAGTGGTGTGACTTGTGAAAATGTGGTCTATAAAACTGCTGTTACTCAGACTGATTTCATGGTAGCATTTGATGGACAATAAGGACTTGTGTTAAAAAAAAAATGATGTCTGTTGAGAATTGCGGGGTGGGGGGAGCTCAATGTGGTGTGTTGTTATTTAGATGATCTTTAAAATCCTTTTTGCTCATTACACTATAAAAACCGAGAAAGCAGCCCTTGAAAAGGAAAAACAACCTGTATCCTGGCCAAATCCTCCCTTTCAAAGTAGCTTGGGTTGATTTTCTTTCTCTTGATCTCCAAATAAATTTCCATTTTTTTTAGCAAAAAAATTCTACAATGCTGAATGTTGTACATCTGGGAAAGAAAAGGTTATGGATATAAAGTCCCTCCCAGCCCCAAATAACACATTTCTTTTGTTTTGATATGAAAATACTGAAATGAATGTGGTGGCTTGTCACAGGCCATCCATGGGGTTTGGGGGAGTTGTGGAACTTCCTTGACGTTTCTTATTGTCTTTCATGATTCCTAAGAGCTTGAAATCAGTTAGAGAGGAATTCCCGAGACAGAGACAACAAGTGGTGACAGTTTTAGCAGAGATCTCCTTCGTGGTGGATGATGTTGGCGTGGTTCTGTGTCCTGGCATGTTCTTCTCGAGGATGGGCCAGTTTGTAGTATATTTGGTGATGCTGGCTCAGAAGGACAGTGAGCTGGGTCTTGGCTCAGGGCACACACATGCAGGGGTGGGTCGCTTACGACTGGTTCAGAACCTGTAGCTGGAGTCACTTATTAGCCTCCAGTTCTTTTGTGTGGTTTCCTTTATTCACCTGAAAGCAACTACCGCTCCATCCAGGTATGTCGCCGCAACAAGTGCACCCCAGCTTCTCAAACATGAGGAACACGAATGTTCATTAGAAGACGTTGAAGATAAAAGTTGTCACTTTTAAAGAAAGTCCAGAACTGGCCTTTGGTAGCCAATAGATTATCAACTAGATATGAACCTTGTCCAAGGAGCCACAAAACCCGTGTCATCACTGTGTATTTGTGCGTGGTGTGTGTGTGTGTGTGTATTCCAATCTATTTTTTATTTTTCTTTCTCAGAAAGAATCCAATTATTTTGTTAAAACAAAACAATAAGACTCAAAATGGAGTTTCTTTTGCAAACTCTCACATCACCAAAGTGAAAGTGAAAGTTGTTCAGTCTTGTCCAACTCTTTGTGGCCCCATAGATATACAGTCCATGGAATTCTCTAGGCCAGCATACTGGAGTGGGTAGCCTTTCCCTTCTCCAGGGGGTCTTCCCTACCCAGGGATCTAACCCAGGTCTCCCACATTGCAGACGGATTCTTTACCAGCTGAGTCATGAGGGAAACTCAAGAATACTGGAGTGGGTAGCCTAACCCTTCTTCAGTGGATCTTCCCGACCCAGGAATCAAACCTGGGTTTCCTGCATTGCAGGCAGATTCTTTACCAACTGAGCTATCATGGAAGCCCAAACTGAGGTTTAATTGCAGAAATGGAATTTCAAACCAGCCCATCAAGTATCACCTGGGCTGTGTTAGCGAGGTCATTTGCCTGATAGACCCCTCTCAGCCCCTAAGGATGTTTGGATGGCATCACCGACTCAATGGACATGAATCTAAACAAACTCCATGAAATAGTGGAGGACGGAGGAGCTTGGCATGCTGAGGTTCATGGGGTCACAAAGAGTCACACACGGCTTAGTGTTTGGACAACAACGCATTCCCTAGGGAAAGGGCTTTGCAGTAAACAACCTGCTTTTCTGCCCAGCATGACCTCCTTGTCGCTGCTCCCTTCTGCCTGTGAAAGTCTCTCATTTTATACTGCTCCTCACAGCTCATTTTCTATGTGCTAAACAGGAATTGGTTCAGATTGATCTTTGCTCAAATTCTTAAATTTTTTTCATATGTCTCAGTTCATATTTGAACAACTGTAACCATACCGGTGAAGCTGGCAATATTTTTTCCTTCCTTTTGTGATATAGTAGAGTCATAAAATACTAGGATCATGTCTTTGAGATTATTATAAGCACCCTCACCCATTGCATGAGGCTTTCCAGGTGGTGCTAGTGGTTAAAAAAATCCTCCTGCCAATGCAGGAGATGGCAGGAAACACGGGTTCGATTCCTGAGTCAGGAAGATCCTCCAGAGGAGGGCATGACCACCCACTCCAGTATTCTTGCCTGGAGAATCACATGGACAGAGGAGACTTACGGGCTACAGTCCATGGGGTCAAAAAGTCAGACACGACGGGTGACTAAGCACGCACACATGCATCCTTTTCTAAAACACGCCCGGGAACACGAGTGTGTGGAAGGCGAAATAGGGACAGCAGTCTCTGGATGGCAGCTGCCATCTGTTGAGTCCTTACAGGTGCAGTCTTGTGAAACAAACACCTGGATAACAGAGTTCTCTCCTGGGGGGACACAGATGATCTGCAAGGTCCACGGGCTTATCTGATGTCCACAGCATATAACTGCAGGGTCTGGATTTAAGGCTGTGTTTCTCAGTGCTTGGCATTAATTACTTCCTCAAGCGTCCCTCTGTGTCTCTGTGAACCTGTGAGCTTGCATTTTAGCAATTCGTCAGTGAGCCCATACCTGGCCACCCCAGCTCAGAGAGGAGTTTTAGACGCACAAGGCGTAGAGTCTTGGTGCCTCCTTAATTTTATTGTCTTGACTGAACAAGACACATTTCAAGATTCACCAAAGCAGTGAATTCAATTCTGCTTTTAAATGCCCCACCTGGTAGTCCAGTGACTGGGACTCTGTACTCCTGATACAGGGGGCCTGGGTTCAATCCCTGGTCAGGAAACTGGATCCCACATGCTGCGATTAAAAGGTCCCACATACTGCAACTGAGACCTGGTGCAGCCAAATAAATAAGATAAATGAGTAAATGTAAAATGCCCCACCATTTCCATGGGGTTTGTGCTCCATGTAGAGTCACAGGACTGCAGGCACGCAGAGGTGTGCAAGTTGTGCAAGCGAGATGTGGCTCATGACACTTAAATCACTGCTCCTCGATGCTGACATTTATAAACACTGGTGCCTTCCCTTTGCAATAGTCTTCTTTTGTGCCCCAATTAAAAGTACCCTGCCCTGTGCTCTGAATGGCTACTTAATTTTGTTAGTCTTCTTCAGAAAGTGTTAAGGGGACAGCAGTATCCTTTTCTCCCTTGTTCAGAGACAGCCATACAAAGCACCTGATCGAAGCAAACGCACCATGAGTGAAACGATGAAAAGTGAGATCTGAAATGCACTTTTTTACCTGTACTGTAGAAAAATCATCTTTTGCAACATTGAATTAAAAATATGTATTGGGTGCATAGTTGGACTAAAAATAGAAAATGTTTAAATGTCAAATGTGTATTCATTTCAAAGATTAGTTTTGGACTTTTCCCCAGTGAAGTAAGAGGGAAAGGATATGGATATTTAGTTAAAACCCTCTGAGTTTCACATATGGTTCTAGCAAAAACTAGCATTGTAAATCCAGGAAAGATACATGATCTGTTCTAGGCTCATTTTATCCAGGTGTAGAAGGGGCAAAATGTTAGAGTCTTCCCAGGTCACTCTGCTCACCTCTCTTCCACCTGCTCTGATCTGCTGCAGGGAGAGAGCAGGCTTTGGCAAGAGAGCGGAGAGGGGTGTGGGGTGACCCTTGGGGACTTCCCATATGTTCTCCTGAAGCATGCCATACCAATAGCGGGTTAGGTGCAGCATCGTATGTCAGAAATGTTGGGAATCAGCTGCAAAATAAATAGAGCATGTGAAGGTGGAAGGTGTGTGGTAAACAGGTAAGCAAAGATGTATATCAGGGTTAAATTGTGATAAACAGGAAAGTGCCTGGAAATTTGGGCACATAAACGTAAAACTAAAGAACACTCCAGTTTCGTGAGCGTAACACTACCGTGGAGTGACGCAGAACGTGGTTCTAGTGGTAACAGTTTCAGATCCGGGATCTTAGTTATTGTAACTCTCTAAGTATGCAGTATATGAACTTAACTGCAATCCACAGAAAATGATTCATTCCGTAGCCTCTGGATAATAAAAGACACAGGATTGACTTGGAAGTGGTGAGTCTTATCATAACTTAAGTTCTGCTGAACAAGTAGCTTTCGGTCATTCAGAATTCACTTTGAATGTACTCTACTGCAAGTTCCTGTAAAATACTGAAACCTGGGTGATCACTGTAACCTCAAAAAATTGTGTGCTAAATAAAATCGGAGATTTAGCAATTTTCCTCATTGTTCCGCAATCACAGAGACATTATCTAGAGAAAGGCAGAGACTATCAGATGAGTCCGTTTCTCTTCTTGGCTCTTCTATCAGGCTGGCTTTTCAGAAAACATCTGTATTCTAAGGAGGGCCCTCAAGAACTCATTCTGTTCTGAAGATGCAGCCTCAGGTGACGTCCATTCAGTGTGTTCCTAAAACCAAGTGTAATAGGGGACATGAGTGGAGGGAGAAGGGAGAAGATAAGACAGAAAGACTTGGCTGTTTAGGAAAAATCCTTTCCATCGAAAAGCTCCATTGGAATCAGATTTGTTTTTCCACTGATCTACCAAATCCAATCATATTTGCAAAATTTATATTTCTCTTCCCAATTAGTGTCAACAGTAACAATGCAAAGTGTACAAAATACTGAAGAATGGCAGGTTATGATGAATCTGCACTGCACTTTATATCAGTTAACTTTTGCTATAAAATAAACCACCAATTGGGCTTCCCAGGTGGCTCCTGTGGTAAAGAACCCTCCCACCAAAGCAGGAGACATAAGAGACATGGGTTTGATCCCTGGGTTGGAAAGATGCCCTGGCGGAGGGCATGGCAACCCACTCCAGTATTCTTACCTGGAGAACCCCATGGACAGAGAAGCCTGGCAGGTTACAATCCATAGGGTCGCAAAGAGTCAGACACGACTGAAGCTTTACGTAGTAAGCACGCGCAAACCACCTAATATTAACAGGAAGTGGGGTCAAACCACATCATGGAGCAGTCTTATCAGTGTCGGTCATAATTGGTTGGGCTGGCTGGAGGCTGACTCTCCAGAGAGGACACAACAGGTGACTCTGCTGAGGCAGGACTTCGCCCACTGTTGCTGTTGTTGTTTTAAGGATTCATTATTTGGTTTTGCATTTGTGCATTCTTTTTTTTTTGCCATGCCCCGTGGCATGTGGGATCCTGTTTCCCAACCAGGGATGGAACCGTTGCCCCTGCATTAAAAGTGCAGTAATCACTGGACCGCCAGGAAGGCCCTCTCTCCAATTATTTTTAATCATCCATCTGAGATGAGCAGAGTAGCCCAGGTATGTTTGTCTTCTCACAGGGATCGCAGAAGTGTGAGAGGGCAAGCAGGAACACTCAAAGCTTCTCAAAGTCTCAGCTTTGAACAGACACACTGTCACTTCCTTCTTATTCTATTGATCAAAGCAAGACACGAGACAAAAGCCCCAAATCAAATGGTAGAGGGGATGTATTCTGCTTTTAAGGGAAGAACTCAAAATTACATATCAAAGGGTAAAGATATTCAATCGGGTATTCAAAGGGTGAGAAATTCAGTCAGTATCCATAATGAGATCTAGAATATTCTTATGTGCCAAAATGATGCATGATTGTAAAAAAAAAAAAAAAATTTTAATCACTTACCATAAGCAAGTCTTCCAACGAAGGAAATGTTCCCTAGCACTTTGGAAACCACATCCCCATCAGCTCAGGGAGCCACAGAGAAGGGGGTGAGTGTGCCTACAAGGTCGGGTGGCAGTCTCCAATACAGATGCAGAGAAGTTTGGAGAAAAGGAAAACAAAAGCCAAATAAAACAAAAACGACAGTCTCACAATACCTCTGACAGTTCCAGAGAAAGATGTCGTTCCATTGTGACATGGACAGATGGAAAATAGTCAGGCGTTCAGTCCATCTGAAAGAGAGGGCAGCTGGGGAAAGAAATTCACCCTGAGTGATGTCAGGGATCAAAAAGCTTTGTGGTCTTTCCAGCGGGTGAGTTTAGCAGGGCAAAGAGAAGAAAAGAGGCGTGCTCATGTGGCGACCGCAGGCAGGCAGGCTTCAGGAGAGTTTGCTATTTATATCTATTAGGGTTTCCCTGGTGGCTCAGACAGTGAAGAATCTGCCTGCAATGCAGGGCACATCAGTTCCATCTCTGGGTTGGGAAGATACCTTTGGAGAAGGAAATGGCAACCCACCCAATAATCTTGCCTGGAGAATCCCATGGACAGAGGAGTCTGGCGGGCTACAGTTCACGAGGTTGCAAAGAGTCAAACGACTTAGTGACTAAAGAACAAAGAACAGCCCCTGTAGTACTCCAGGTAGTTTTTATGTAATCTCAGGTTCTTCAGAAACACTTGGAGGGGAGCATTTTTTATTCCATCTTAGAAGTGATGTTGCAGGAAACGAGTATCGGGTTGAATAACTCAGAACCGTGAAGCTGTTAGGCTGTGGAGCAAATGCAAACTCCTCCGCATTTGATTCCAAAGTTCATGGTTGGATTCAGTGTCAGAGCCCCAGGCAGAGAACAAGAGTGGCTGTTGCTCTGGTCTGAACATTTGTGTCTCTCCCAGATTCCTATGTTGCTATCCTAATCCCCAATGGGACGGTGTTAGGAGGTGGGGCCTTTGGGAATTGATGATGTCATGGGGGTGGAGCCCTCAGGAAAGGGATTAACACTCTTCTAAAGGAGACCCGAAGAACCCCCCTTACCCTTTCACCTTGTGAGAACACAGGGAGAAGACTGTGACCCAGAAGAGAGCCCTTCTTTGTTCACAATCATGTCTTCTGCTGAAATACTGAAAAAGTATGCTTGCCTTTTTTGTTGCTTTATTTTTACCAGGTCTCCCAGTCTAGCACTGAGTAAAAGTGTTTATAGCAGGCATCCTTGCCTTGTTCCTGATTTTTGGAAGAATGTGGCCAGTCTTCAACATTAAGGATGTGACTCTTCATAGGTTCTTTGCTCTAGTCCTTTATCAACTTGAAGAATTTTCTCTCCTATTCCTGTTTCTTGAGAAATTTACTATAAGAGGGCATGGATTTGTCAATCATTCTTTTAATGTCAATAATGATAATCATATTTTTCTCTTTCATCTTCTGTCAAGATGACAGATTATCTACATTGATTGGTTGAATCTTGTATTACTGGAATAAATTCTGCTAGATCACAGTACATTATTGATGTTTTTTTAATTACTGGCTATGCATTAAAATTTTTAGTTATAACAAAATGCCTCAAAGATACAGTGGCTTCAAGAATAGATGAATTTATTTTTCTGTAACCTAGTAGTAAGGTGATGCCTTAGGCTGGGATACTGGGTTGGATTTCATGTTCCCAGGAAATCACCTGTATGTGGTCCTTGTCACCCTTCCGCCATCCACGGTGACAATACTCTCACTTGTCTAATTGAGCCTGGGTTGCCCCAATATCCAGGTTCCCCACATCTGGGTTGCATTCAGTTGATAAAAGTAGGAGAACATGAAAGAGATATAAGTTTACAGTGGTAAGTCACAAGGGTCATAAGATATACATCATATGCCTAGATTTTCTTGGAGATTTAATCACACCTGGAAAGTGAAATGCCACAATGTGTACAGGAAGAAGCAGAAAACAAATTTTCGTGGACAAGTAACAGTATCTGAAGCACTCTTCCCTGCGTTCTCTAATTTTATTCTGTTATGCCCATTGTTGTTATGTCATGTTGGACTCTTTGTGACACCATGGACTGACTATAGCCCACCAATCTTCTTTGTCCGTGGGATTCTCCAGGCAAGAATATTGGAGTGTGTTGCCATGCCCTCCTCCAGGGGATCTTCCTGACCCAGGGATTGAACCCAGATCTCCTGCACTGTAGGCAAATTATTTACCTCTGAGCCACTTAGGAAGCCCTGAATCTTGGCAGCAGGGGGATTATGCCCGTAGTACATTTATATTGTTCCACTTTTTGTACTGCTGCTCAGCACAGAATTATGAACATAAAATAATCCTGATCAATGGTTTTCTTTAAAGAAATCAGTGGTAAAATTGGAAGTAAAGCCAAACTGTGCAGGCTTAATTTGGTAGCTGAACACCAAGCTTGGATCTGGGTTTGACTTCCAATCCCCATAATCAGTAGCACTGTCATATGTGAAAGACAGGGAAATCTCACCACACCTCCCTGGACTGAGAGGTGAAATACTCATGGAAGATGAAGGCCTTTCTCAGCTAGTTCAAGTCTTTGCAAAGATTGGGGGAAATAAGCTGGTTACTGGCCTTGCAATGATATATACTCTTCTTACTACAGCAGAGAAGCTCATTGTCTGTACAAACCTATTCAGAACATTTTACAAACGTTAAACTGGTCTCCCTCTATAAATAGTAAATCCTCCTGGCTGGAAAGAAAGGCCACAAATCACCAAAACAAACCACAGAAATAGAAGAAAAAGAGAAAGAACCATTTTTTTAAATGTCTAAAACACCTTCTTTCATCTCTAAAACACAGTATTTCATCTCTGTGGCCTGTTTCTGTTTTTGAGTTCATCTTTGGTTATCGAACCATGAGGTATTGGTTTTATAGTTTTTGTTAAGTTCCTGTGTCAACCTCTGCAGTTCTGGCCCAGATATCAGCATGATTTAAGCAGAGAATCAAGTCTGGTAAGCATATCATCAACTTAGACTCAAGAATAAATAAAAAGGGAGGGAGTTGCTCTATCAGAAGAAATTGCTTTTATCTGCTGAAAGAAGTTGATACACAAAACCTTTTTTGTACATCTGCAAAGGCTCTTTTTCTGTTTATCTTATTCCATTTTTTTTGTTACATGACTTTCTCACAGCTTTTTATGTTGGGCATATGTGTATATTTAAAATGTGCTAACGCATACTTAAACACCCCAATGTGTTACATTGTGATATGCATTCAAAGCTCCATCAAAATAGTGACTACCAAAGGCTAGCTACTAAAAAAAAGTCCCAAATGCAGACTCAGCTGAGTCCTGTTTCGCTAGAGTTCTCCTCTAGCAGTAAACAAGAAATACACCTATACTGGGAAAATATTCATGCTACAGGATCTTCCTTGCAGGCTCAGGGGGCCTTTCTCTTTGTTCCATTGACTTACAGGAGTCGAAAAGGAAGGACACATTTCAAAACAGAGACAATTGACAATGTGCCAGAGACGATTCTTTGTCTCAGGAAGCCTTTCTAGATTGTGTTTAGGCCACATTCTTCTCCTTGTGTGTACATACTGTGCTTCCCCAGAAAGCAGTGATGGACACTTTGTCAGGATGGCCTTGGCCCACTTTTGTCTTTGAATCCTTGCTGCCTGGCTAAGACGCCCCGCCCAGTCACTGAGATGAGTGCTCAGCTGTATCTGTGAAGAGCACAGTAAGCCTGAGAGGAAGCCCCTTTGTCTGTTTGTGTCAGGAAGAGGCAGGGAAGAAATTAACTTCCTCACTTGTAGAGTGCAAATCATAATGGTGACTTACATCAGGGTGTTGTTATGAAGAATAACTAGCAAAGGATTGTACATTCAATGAGAAATGTTTATTAATTAAATGATAACAAATGTTGCTTAGGAACTGGCAATTTTTTCTTGGTTGGCAAGACAATGGGTCATTTTCCTTTTTTTTTCCTTCTTCTCTTAGTTCTGCAAGATTCATTGCCAGCAAGGAAATATGTGACTCTTCCCTATTTCAGTTTATTTTTTTTTTAGCCCCATGAAATGTGGTTCTCAGTGGTAGGGGCCAACTACATAGTCAAACTTAAATTGTGTGAAAAGAGGCCCTTCAGTGCCAAGGACAAGCACACAGAACTCCATGGAGACCCAGAAGTTTCAGAGGGTGGAGGAGTTATCCCTCCGATGCCTGATGATAGCTTTTGAGGCAGGAGGCCATTGCTCAGAGGAGTTCACAGGCAAAGCACTGACAGTCTCTTAATTGGGGGAGAGGATGAGAAGTTGCAAAATGACAGGAAACAAGATTTCACTGTGATAGTGTAGACCTGGCCCCAGTCGTCAGATGCTGAGGTGCTGGTATTATTGATGATACTGAAATAGCACAAGAATTTCATTTACAAAGGCAATGCAGACCTGGCCAACACCTGAGGCTCAGAGAGCTCCTCGCAGCCTGGGCCCAGGTTCCCAACGTCCTGGGAACCAACGTCCCCCACATGGGATGGAGACCTGGTCACTTAAAGCACTTTTCTGTCCCACTAATTTGGTTTTCACAACATCAGCTTTCTTATTTTCCTGGCTTCACTGCCTCACTGTCTGAACAACTCTTGATCAGCTGCTCTTTACTGAGGATCTCCTAGGAGCCAAGGACTAGAGCTCCAGCTGACATCTGCAGGGTGGTCTGGGGTCTTCTGTTTATGCCAGCCACTTGCTTCACTCATGTTACTCCCTCTTGTTGCTGCTCCACTTTTTCTTCTTTCCCAATTCTTCTCATTGCTATTACGCTGGATTTTTTTTTTTCCCCCTGACTTCCAACCATGGACTTTCAATGTCCTAAATTTGGCTGTTACTTTCACATTCAATGCGAGCAATGAAAATATAACCCTCTAGGATCTGCCTCAAGAGTGGTCCCAGTCATCGCCGGCCAGAAGGGAAGGTGGCATAACCAACCATGAGACACTGATGCTGCTGGTGGTTTACCTCCTAGAGCACCCAGTCCTGAATTTTTCAAAGGAGTCCACTTTGGGTATCAGGGATTTTCTCCCAGGGCTCCATCATAAGAGATGCTTAGAGTTTTCAGGAGCCATATTTTGTGTATGGTTTCTTCAGCCTAGTTTCCTGAAACATTGAGTGACATTGATGGGTTTAGATATTAATAGGAGACCTAGGAATTCTGCTGCTGCTGCTGCTAAATCGCTTCAGTCCGACTCTGTGCGACCCTATAGACGGCAGCCCACCAGGCTCCCGGGGCCCTGGAATTCTCCAGGCAAGAACACTGGAGTGGGTTGCCATTTCCTTCTCCAATTCGTGAAAGTGGAGTTGCTCAGTCGTGTCCAACTCTTCATGACCCCATGGACTGCAGCCTACCAGGCTCCTCCGTCCATGGGATTTTCCAGGCAAGAGTACTAGTAAACATCAATCAGTTCAGCTCAGTCCCTCAGTCATGTCCAATTGTTTGTGACCCCATGGACTACAGCATGCCAAGCTTCCCTGTCCATCACCAGTTCCTGGAGCTTGCTCAAACTCAGGTTCATCGAGTCAGTGATGCCATCCAACCATCTCATCCTCTGTTGTCCCCTTGTCCTCCTGCCTTCAATCTTTCCCAGCATCAAGGTCTTTTCCAATCAGTCAGTTCTTCAAATCAGGTGGCAAAAGTATTGGAGTTTCAACTTCCACATCAGTCCTTCCAGTGAATATTCAGGACTGATATCCTTTATGATGGACTGGTTGGATCTCCTTGAAGTCCATGGGACTCTCAAAAGCATCTGTTCATAGTTTCATAGGAATATAGATATGATTCATTTGAGGCAGGAAAGAGGGTTTGAGAAGGTGGGACAGGGAGAAGAAATTATGGAAAAAGCTTCTATCATAACTGGGAAATAAAACTATTATTTATTATTCCCTGAAAAAGCAGCAAGACACAATAGAGAGACCACAGGCTGAATGTAGCACCACACCTGTGCTCAGCCGTGACACAGCAATCTCATAGCACTCAGTCTGAGCCTCTTCACCGTAACATTCACATACTAAGATGCACCCACAACACGGTAAAATGAAATAAAGCCTCACATACAAGGTGTCTGGCCCATCACAGGTGCTCAGAAGGGACTCAATCTCTTCTTGCTCCTTCACATTCTTATAAGATTAAGATTACAGTTTTTAGAATGTTTGCATGTCAGTATCTTGGATTTTCTCATGATCTCCTCTGCTTATTTGACCTGAACTTTGGGTTTAAACTTTTTTGTTTTCACTAGTCTTTCCTCCTGCAAACAAATACATTCTTAAGAAAAAAAAAAAATGCTCTGTAGTTTTAGTGTGACTATTAATAAACGTAAAATATTCACCTGGGGATTATGAGGGATTAACATGGGCCTAACACTGATCCACACTTGATTACCCATTATATTTCCAAGCCAAAGATAAAGAGGATTGAGGGGAACCCTTCCCCTCCCTTGGAAAGTTGATTAAAGTGATGGATGAGGCTTTGGTGGCAGTTAGGCATCTGTAAAGTACTCTCTTATGAATAGACTCCACCCTTCTTGCTGGGGAGCTCTCTGACTAGGAGAGCTAGCCATAATGCAAGCAAATCAGGACCTGGTTGTCAAGGTTACAGAGACTCTGGAATTCCTGGACACCAAATATTCCAAAACTGCCGGATATATCATAGATACTAGACATTCTAAAACCTGCTTTTGCATGGATCATTTTCTTGGGATTTATCTCAAGAGAAAGAGTCAATATATTAATTTTCCTAATGGACCTCAGTGCTGACAAGGAGTAATGAGGAAGTTTCTTAATGGCCTCGTTTTCCATCTGTCCTGACACCACTGATGATACTCATGCTGTATTCATAGGACCAGTTAAACCAGGATGCAGTACTCAGGACTTGACTGTCTTTCATCTTATCAGAAGCAGGAAGACTTTGTTCAGAATTTAGTTTTATGAACACAGTCTCAAGGCACATGGATGAATTTTGGAAAGTCCCTGGTGCCCCAGTTTTGGTATATTTCAAAAATAAAATATTCATTCTCTTTTCACATTCTTCTATAGCATACTGCCAAAACTAAGTGCTCAGGTGAGAGGTGGAAGTCTGGCAAGGGGATATTTTTATATGCTTATGTTATGCTTCCAACACACGTCCCCCTTGAAGAAAGTTGAGAATTTGTGGGCGCTTTTGTCAAGCTTTTACATCATTGCGTAACATCTCTAAGCAGATTTTACAATCTAATAAGAAACAATAAAATTTATTTCTGGGTTTGTTGAAAGGATTAAAATAAGACACACTATGGCACTGTGGTAAAGAATCTACCTGTCTGTGTAGGAGAGGCACGAGATACAGGTTTGATCCTTGGGTCGGTAAGATCCCCTGGAGGAGAAAACAGCAACCCACTCCAGTATTCTTGCTTGGAAAATTCCATGGACAGAGGAGCCTGGTGGGCTACAGTCCACAGAATCACAAAAGAGTCACCCAGGACCATGCGGGTATACACCTACATATAAAGGCTAGAACAAGTCCCAGCATGGTATAGCTGATCGAGACCTGTATTTTAGTTACAAAATTGTAACCTCAGAGGCTTCCTCACTTTCTGGGCCATGAAGTTGAATATAGATGGCTGTTGAGTAGGGATTCTGGATGTCTCAAACAAAAGGGCCTGTTCATCTATTAACTTGTGAAAGCACTGTGTCCTACTGAGTGTCGTGACAGTGATGGGTGTGACAAGGGAGCTGAAAGGTGGACATATTGATGAGAGTAGCTATAGGAGTCCCTGAACTCATCAGACTTAGAAAGTATGCTGCTGTTTTGGGCTCAAAGGTCTCACAAATTGACCCAAACCTACGTTTATCTGCAGACCATGAGGTGGATTTAAATTGTTACATTGCTGTCTGCATCGTGTCTTCCTTTGTAACCTACTTCTATCCCCACCACCAGTCCCAAATTCCTGCTATATAAATAATTGTCCAGGAAATCTGCTCAAATTTTTCCCTCTACATAGCTGTCCTGGGCACATAGGGAAATCAGCTCTCTGTACTATAAGCAGGTCTAAGCACTCTCATGCATGTGTGTGTGTGTGTGTGTGTGTGTGTGTGTGCATGTGTTGACAGGGCATTGAAAGGATACGTATCCTATAATGCCTGGCAGTATAGTTTACCTGCGTACTCTCTTGTAATAGATAGCAACACTTTAAATCTGTGGGCTTCCCTGGTGCTCAGAGGGTAAAGAATCTGCATGCATTGCAGAAGAGGAGACTTGGGTTTGATCCCTGGGTGGGGAAGATCCCCTTGAGAAGGGGATGGAACCCATTTTGCCGAGGGATTCCATGGACAGAGGAGCCTGACTGGCTACAGTCCATGGGGTTGCAAAGAATCAGACAAGACTGAGCGACTATCACTTTTCACTAAATTTGTACCATCTAAAGACTTGACTGATCATTATAAAGACATAATGTAGGAGAAAAAAAAAAGAAATTTTGCAAACAAACAGAAAAAGCTGTTCAAGATTAGGGAAGTCTGTCTGGAAATCCCATGACACTTGTAAACCAGGGTTCAAACTCTAGCTCCATCTGTAAAAAAGCACTGTTATGTGTTATGACTGAATTTCCTCATACATAATAATATCTTGCTGGATGGTTACAATGGTTGTGTAAGATAGTGCATACTAAGCCCCTGGCCACTAGCAGACACGATGAAAAGTAGTGGCTATTATTCCATTTACTGAGGCATGGGGCTAGGAGTTAGTTCTCGTCAAACATGTGCTCTGTCCTAGGAACTTTATAGGTTGACTCTTGTAATTGGCCTAAGGAGCTCACCAAACAGATGGGAAACCTGCATCCCGTACAGCGTAAGCCATGGATCCAAAGTAAAGCCATGCTGTGGTTTTTCTAAGATGTGAACTGGGTCTGGACCTCACCCCTGCCTCATTGCTCTGCAGCTTCTCTGGGAGGTTTTCTTAAGTCAAGTGCAGAAGACGAGAAGGTTCCTGGAAACGCCAAAACAGCCACATCTTAAATCAAGCACACTTTCGGTTTTCTCCAGTCACAGATACTCAGGAATGCTGGACATGCCATTTTATGCCCAGTGTAAACTAAGGCATTTGGGGTGCTAACAAAGCCTGGAATCTGTTGGGGTTTTGAACTATGAAGAATCAGCATGGTGCCTGTGGGCAGAGTAGCATTCTTAAATCCAAAGCAAGGATGCCAAATTATGATCATTCCATTTCACAAGGCTTCCCTTGTGGCTCAGCTGGTAAGGAATCTGCCTGCAATGCTGGAGGCTGGGTTTGACCCGTGGGTTGGGAAGATCCCCTGGAGAAGGGATTGACTACCCATTCTAGTGTTCTGGCCTGGAAAATTCCATGGACTGTACAGTCCACAGTGTTTCAAAGAGTTGGACACAACTGAGTGACTTTCACTCATTGTTTATATTTAATACATTACTTCTTTAATCCTCACAGAATATTTATGTAACGGCTTATTTAAGAAGCAGAGTTTATTGTTATAGGTTAAATTTGATCCCCTCAAATTTGTCTGTTGGGGTTCTAAACCCCAGAAGCTCAGAACGTGACTATACTTAGAGAGAGAGTCAGTAAAGAACATTCTTACAATGCAGGAGACCTGGGTTCAATCCCTGGGTTGGGAAGATTTCCAGGAGAAAGGAATGGGCTACTCACTCCAGTATTCTTGCCTGGAGAATTCCATGGACAGAGGAGCCTGGCAGGCTACAGTCCATGGCGTCATAAAGGGTCGGACACGACTGAGCGACTAACACTTTCACCTTTTCACTTCCTGTAAAGAAGTAATCAGATTAAAATCAGGTCATGAGAGTGGGCCCTCATTCTGTTTCATTGCTGTCCTTGTGTTAAGGAGGAATTTGGAGACCGATGTGCAGCAGAAGGATAACGTGAGGACTCACGGGGAAGAAAACCGCCTGCAACCAAGCAGAGAGGCCTCAAAAGAGACCGCCCTGCTGCCACCTCGATTTTTGCTCTTCCAGCCTCCAGAATTGTGAGAAATAAATGTTTATTGTTCGTTAGTGTCCCAGCCTTTGGTGATTTTTTCCCCCAGAAGCTGGAGCAGACTAAGAGAGGTGAGTTCCACTTCTTCACATCTTTGTTTCTTCTTCCGTCTGAGGCCCCTTTGCTGCCCACATACTCTTCCATGGAAGTTGTGAGATGAGATTGGCCCGCAGTGTGAACAGACTGCACTCTTTGGAAGGATCTAAAGGTCATTTATGGACCTCAGACTTTTGGAACCTTGCTGAGCAAGTATTTTTGTGTTTCTGGATCTCAAAACCCTTTTTAGAAGAAGCAAAGTCAATGGAAACCCCACTTGCACAAGCTCTAACCTGAGCAGAAGGCTTGGCATGCAATGCCATCTAAGTACAAAGCAGCCAGCATACTCCCCCCAAAGACAAAACACATTATTTCTATGACATGCTTGGTCTCCATCTGCTCAGAGAAGAGGAGCGAATCTCCCATATGCTTCATCACTGGGCTGGCCCTGGCTGAGAGTGTGGCTCCCCCAACAATGCAGAACTGAACGTTAAGTAACTTGAGGCTGCTTTAATGGAAATACCATATGAGAGCCAGATGAGTGAAAACAAATGAATACCTTGATTATTTTGTTCTGTTTTTGTGTTAATAAAAGCAATTGCCACTAATTGCTGATTGGTTTCTAACTATTTCAGTGAATCTATTCTTTTTTTCTTTTTCTGAAGATTTCTCAAGCAGTAACCATCATCCTCATTGTGGAGACTATATATTCATGAAAAAAATCAAATACCCCCAATTATGTTATATGGTCATATTTTCCACATAAACACAGGCATTTATTTCCTCATGCAGTACCCAGAGCCAATGCAATATGTAATTTGCTAGGCTATTTGGCAACTAAGAATGATTAAGATCCTGCTGTTTGCAGTTAATATGGTGCATAACTTGAGTTTGAGGCCAGGAAAGAAAGTAGGGCTGATGCTGAACTGTACCTTTATTTGTGAGAGTGAAAGTTTTAGGGAATATCTTGCCTTATTTGGTAGGATATTGCTACAGATATGACAAAAAAGGAAAAAAAAATTATTTAATATTTGTGTATTCCAGTGTTAATTTTTGCATTTTCTCGCAAAGTTATCATTATATGAAAAAACATCAGGCTCAGTTGTGTAGAGGGCCTAGTGGAGAGACAAGCAGAGTGAGATCCTTACATTTGTCACATATTACATGCCAAGCCATGACCACAGACAACATCTTTCATCCTACAGAGTGATGCTGTCAATGCTTGTTTGAGGGTACAAAGAGGACAAGGTGACCTCATGTTAGATCAAGACCAACTCATTTAAGAAGAGAAACTCGAACAAATAAAAAATTACAGACAGAAGTCAAAGAACTCAGAGGCATTTACAAATATCTGTTGAATGGGTGAGAGGTATTATTCTTTTCCTCTGGAAGAGCTACTCGAAAGTCTTCAGATGGCATTGTTAAGCAAGGGGAAAGTCTAAGGGAGACAGGACAAGAAGAGAAAGGCTGTTCCCAGGGGCACCCTCTCCTGTGCAGGGTTTAATCTAGAAAGATTTACTCTTTGTCTCTTTAAATTTCCAGTGTGGAGGGAAGTGATTAGGGCTCAGTTTTCAAGAGAGAAAAGGAAACATTCCGGGCAACCGATGTGATTCTTGTGCAGCTGTGCTCTGTGTTGTGCCTAGTCGCTCAGTCGTGTGCAGCTTTTTTCGACCCCAAGGAAGACTGAAGCCCACCAGGCTCCTTGGTCCAGGAGCATTCTCCAGGCAACGATGCTGGAGTGGGTTACCATGCTCTCCTCCAGGGGATCTTCCCAACCCAGGAATTGAACCCAGTTCTCCCGTATTGCAGGCAGATTCTTTACCATCTGAGACATCAAAGAACCCCATAAATGACACTCTGTGACCTGTGACCGGTGAGGTCATGGGCCCAGTGCTCAAGAGTGCAGTTCTTCAGAAGGTCAGGTGACAACCAGACCCAGAAGACATTGACCAATGTAGGGCAAAACTGTTGAGAAAAGTTTACAGGCATCTGATGACCGTGCGTCCCTGAACTCTACTACAAGTAAGAAGATGAAACCAAGATAAATGCATGGCTCCACTTACCAGCTGGAGGTTTGCCTCCAGCCCTCCAGGACAATGCATTAAAATCCACTATATAGCAGAAAAGAGAGAGAAATACAGATGGGAGATAGTTCAGGGGACAGTACCTCTTACCAGTAAGACAGAGGGAACTGGGCCTAAGAATTCAGAGGGGACGGAGAGAATCCAGCACCCAGCACCTAAATCAACTGTTGGGTCGTGTGGCCCATGTTCAAGCCACTGAAACTGAGCATGCTGGAGTGATCCCAGCACCATGCAGTTAGGAATTAATGCATCTCATAGCTCTGGTCTGAAACACACCAGTTTGGTTCCACTTTGAAAATATTTCAACTGGATGGACTGGATTCTTGTTTGGAAGGCCCTTGGGGGAGAAATGGAGGAGAAACAACCTTGGTATGATAGTGAGGGCCACCTCCACAGGTATCCAAGCTGGGAGAGCTCACTGCTGAACCTTTGAGTTTCCAGCTGCGCCACACCTCTGCCCTTCATCCCGGCTCTGTGTTCAGTCAGCCACTGCACTAAACCCATTGCTGCGTTATTCTGTACCTGAGTCAGATCCGTTCAGCTTAGTTTTGAGGTGCCCCATAGCTCCAGAAGGTAAACTTCTCTCTGAAACAATGGGCCAATGGAATGCCAGAAGTTTTTTTTGAAGACAGTGTGGAGAGCATTATCGGAAAGTAACGAACATTTGACCACATCTGTTTTCCTTGGCACCAGAGTTCCACCTCCTCTGAGGAACCACTCACTGAAACAGGTGGCTCCATGGGGAGCTGACATGTGATGAGTTCCAGCCTCGAGTGGGGTCAGAGGGCGGCGGAGGAGGTAGCTCTTGAGATTCTTTTTATTTGTAGGATTCTGTAAATCTGTGACATCCTAAGCAAGAAACTTTTTTTTTTCTTTTTCCTTTCATTCTAGCCGCTTGGATTTTTCAATAGCTTAAGAATTCCAGCATCTAGTCCTGGACTATTTCCCCTGCTTGGTTGCCTAGGAATGGGCCTGCTAAAAATCCCGGATTAAAGGAAGGTGCTGGAAGTACCAGAATGTATTGTGAGTCTGGTAGCAGAGTTCACTGAATTTAGATGGAGACTGTTCATGGTCAGTAAGCCCACTGAGCTGGTATCTATGGGCCATTTCACCTCCTCATCACATCACACATGAATGATGACAGCAACAAGGACCCTGAGGGCTACTTGTCTCAGATATTTCTGTGTCAGGAGAGACAGGATGTGCAAGCATCATCAGACAGGCCACACGAGGAATGACTTTGAGCCACCACACAAATGCCCTGATGTAAAGATATTCTGCTTCTTCAGTAATGTCACAAGTGCGGAGATTGGCTAGAGTTGTGTCCAAAGAGAGTTTTTGTCAAAGCTCACAGAAAAGGCTTTCTCTATTGACCTTTTTTCATTATTATTTCTTGTGTTCTCTTCCTGTCTTGTTTTAATTTTTGGTGTTACACTCCATCCAGCTATCTGCCAATCTCTTTGCATTTTCCCAGAGTCCTTAAATAGGTTTATTAAACACTTCCTTTAATAGATTGCAATTCTACCTGCTGGTCCAATTCATTGCCTCCTGCTAGAAGGAGCTTGAGTTTACAAGAAGAGTCTTCTTTCACTAGGATATAACTTTTAAAATGGAAAAGGAATCTAATTGTGAAAAATAATCTATAGCATTGCTTTGCTACATAGGACACAGTGATCAAGTTTAAAGACTTAGTGCCTGACTGCTTCATTTCACAAACTGGAAACATAGCAAGGGATATTTCTTTTGAGATGCTCTTGATGGCCCTGTGTTGTGGGGCAGTACAGAGAATTCCCAGGGAATCCTTAAGACTTGTTGACAAGACCATTTTTATGCTGGTGTCAGGCCACCTCTCAGTCCTCTGTTTTCCTGGACTCTGCAAACCTCCTGTATATTCTGCCAGAATCTTAAATTTCAGCTTTGCAAATGCTTTCTGTTTCTCCCCATCATGTCTTTAAAGTTTTATATTTTTTTCCCTGTTCACCTAGGTCCTTTCTTCTCATACTTCCTTCCAATGCAAGACTAGGGTTTTGAAAATTTAAAGCCAAAGTTGACTCCTTTCAGTCTTGGAGATTCTGCTGTGACATTTTACGGGTTGAATGGTGTCCCCTCAGAATTTTCATGTTGAAGCCCTCACCCCCTAGTACCTTAGGATATCATTTTATTTGGAGAAAAGATCTTTGCAGATGTCATAAGTCAAAATGAGGTCATGAGACAGGGCCCTAATCCGATGTGACTGGTGTCCTTAGAGGAAGAGGAAATTTGGAGACATACACACAGAGAGGGGGCTTCCCTCTTAGTTCAGCTGGTAAAGAATCTGCCTGCAATGCAGGAGACCCAGGTTCGATTCCTGAGTCAGGAAGATCCTCCGGAGAAGGAAATGGCCACCCACTCCAGTATTCCCACCTGGAGAATCCCATGGACAGAGGAGCCTGGCGAGCTACAGTCCACGGGGTTGCAAGAGTTGGTGATGACTTAGTGACTAAACCACCACCACCACCACACAGAGAGGGGAGATGATGTGAAAACAAGGAAAGGATGGCCACTCACAAACCAGGGAGAGAGCCTAGAACAGACTCCCCATCACAGACTAAGAAGGAACCAGCCCTGCTGACACCTTGCTCTTAGACTTCCAGCCTCCAGAATGGGAGGCGACAGGTTTCTACTGTTTAAGCCACTGAGTCTGTGGAGCTTCCTTATGGCAGCCCTCGGGAACTAATGCACTGACCTGCCTGGTGGGTTAAGTAAGGTGTGCATGAGAGCTGGATGGCCAGAGGGACTGTTAACACGTAGGGTAGTATTTCACCCCATGTACAATGTGCTGAGGCTGGAGTGGGGAATCCTTAAAGCTGTCACCTGGGTCTCCATTGCCTGCCTCTCAGCAGGTAGACTGAATTTCAGCATTTGTTAGAGCATAATTAGGGTAGGAAAACAAGGACTGCTTTTTACGCAGGAGGATTCTGATGTCTACAGAGGTTGTTATTTTTCAATAAGATCTTTGTTTAAAAAAAATGTTTTTGGTTTGTGTTTGAAGAGATTATGTATGTCTGCTGATCTTTTTTTTAAAAAAAATTATTGCACTTACTGGCAGAAAGCAAAGTTGCTAAAGATACCCAAAGGCATGCTGAGTATAGAAGAGAAAAGGCAACTTTATAAAGATCAGCAGTGGGGTACAAGAATTGATTGAATAGGATTTCAATTTTTAGGCATATATTTATTTTTTAAAAGTAGAGCTATCAAATAGTTTCTAAAAACCATGTGAAAATCGCCAAATATTCTCTCATGTTCACTTATTGCTGCCACCATAGTAAATCTTCAGAAAAGGTGATGGCACCCCACTCCAGTACTCTTGCCTGGAAAATCCCATGGGTGGAGGAGCCTAGTAGGCTGCAGTCCATGGGGTCACTAAGAGTTGGACACGACTGAGTGACTTCACTTTCACTTTTCACTTTCATGCTTTGGAGATGGAAATGGCAACCCACTCCAGTGTTCTTGCCTGGAGAATCCCGGGGATGGGGGAGCCTGGTGGGCTGCTGTCTATGGGCTCGCACAGAATCGGACATGACTGCAGTGACTTAGCAGCAGCAGCATAGTAACTCTTGTGGATGTAAAGGAGAACAGGACCCTACATCCTTGTCCTCTGGCACTATCTCGGATTTTTTAAAATCATGGAAAAACATGCAAAGTTTACTAACAACAAAAGTTATGGTAGGTGTGATATCAGTGTTGATGACCAAACAGTGCAGTCATTATTTAATTTTAGTTCTAACACTAAGAGGGACATGTTTAATCTCCTTTAAAAGGACATGTTTATTCTCTGGGAAACTGAGGCTCAGAGAGCAGCAACGAATGGACAATGTTATTGAGGAAAGAGGGGCCACACTGCACCTGAACTCAGGTGTGTGTGTGCTCGTTGCTCAGTCATGTCTGACTGTTTGCAGTCCCTTGGACTGCAGCCCGCCAAGATCTTCTGTCCATGGGATTTTCCACGCAAGAATACCAGAGTGGGTTGCCATTTCCTCCTCCAGGGGATCTTCTGGATTCAGAGATCAGATCTGATCTAGGGATCAAATCCATATCTCCTTCATCTCCTGCATGGCAGGTGGATGTTTTACTGATGGGCCATCAGAGAAAGCCCTGAACTCAGGTCTCAGACCTCAAATCAAGAGGCAGCTCATCCCTTCATGGGGGCAGACAGGGCAACTTCCAGGTGTGAGACCTGCATAGTCACATGGAGCCCCAGGTTCAGAGACCCTCAGTTCAGTTCAGTCGCTGAGTCATGTCCGACTCTTTGTGACCCCATGAATCGCAGCACACCAGGCCTCCCTGTCCATCACCAACACCCGGAGTTCACTCAAACTCACGTCCATCGAGTCGGTGATGCCATCCAGCCATCTCATCCTCTGTCGTCACCTTTTCCTCCTGCCCCCAATCCCTCTGAGCATCAGAGTCTTTCCGAATGAGTCAACTCTTCGCATGAGGTGGCCAAAGTACTGGAGTTTCAACTTTAGCATCATTCCTTCCAAAGAACACCCAGGACTGAGAGACCTAGGTCTGATTTAATGCTCGGCTCTCACTGTCTCCTGCGGAGAGTATGTCATTTGACACACTCTTGGCCTTATTTGCTGAAACCTGAGACAGTCCAACCAGCTGCTCCTAGATTTCTCTGCTCTAAGAGCTCACAGGCTGGAGCCAGCCCCCATGTGCCTTGTCAGGTTGCCTTGTTCTTGGGTTTGGGACACTCTGCGTGGAGCCTGGACTTCCAGTAAGACAACTAAGTCCAGGTCAAGGGCAAGTTTCTCAAAGAGTGGTGGTTGGGCTCTAGCCCAGCAAAGCCACTTCTTCCAGAACAAAGGGATGGCTTGTCTCACTAATAACCCAGGATTTCAACTCAGGAGACTGAAACTACATGAAATATATATTTTTTAAGTCTTGTTTTCAGACTTAAGACAACCGCCAGATCCAGTCAACACAGGGCAGCCAGGTTCAGAGATGACGTTTGTTCTCACGGTCACCTTGCACTATTCTGGGTCAGGAAGCTGAGGCTCAGAGCATTTAAATAATTTCCCCCAGATCACATCGTTCATGTGTGCTAGCACTCTGATTTAAACTGATTCCAAAAGCTTCTTCCCCCACCCCTTATTCTTCCTCCTTTGCTGTAAAATGTAGTAGCTCTCTTCTCTCAGCTGTGTGGTCTCGGGTGTGTTTAACCTCTTTATGACTTAACCCAAGAGGTGGTCTCCAAGGAAATGTCCAGTTCAAGTCTAATAACATCCTCTAGGAGCCATCATGAGCTCAACCAAAAGAAACTGGTCATTTCAGCTTTAGTAAATTGCATTAAATGCTACAAAGGATTTTGTTTCTCTAATACGAAGTCTGTGTTTACAGAAGAAGGAAGCGCTTGTGAAAGATTTAGGCGGGAGGAGAGGAGGGCCGCGGGCCCCAGTCCTGTTCTCCTCTGGTGACTTAAAATGGATTGGGTTTTCCTTTTCTTCAGCCTGTTTGTTTGTTTGTTTTAACTTGACTCTCCTTTTCGCTGGACTCCTTGAAAAGTCCCAGATGGAATAACAAAGCTATCAAAATTCTGCCTAGCCACCAGGCTTGCTAAAACAACCAGGACACAAAAAGCTGTTAAAATCCCTGTTCAGAATGGATGGCCATCTGCTTCACCCTGCTCTCTCACCTTCCAAACGGCTGCAGATAAGGCAGGATAGAGTTCCTTTCCATCAGTCAGGCTGAGGCTTAAAGGGAATCTGAGACCTCAGGAACACAGTAGAGTTTCAGAATATACAATGAAGACTTAACTCTTCAGGGGCTGGTGACTGTATCTTTATTCTCCTGCTTTGTTTCTAAGTGTGTTTCGGTATCATGGAGAACTGTGCACCCCGGAGCTTTCTTTGGAGGGATGTTTGTTGTGTGTTTTTGTCCCTAAAGAGGAAAAGAAAACACAATGAATCACCTTGAAAATTAAAGAAAGAGAGAAAGCAAGCGAGAGAGAAAGAGTAATGGAACACCTGATCAAACTTATATCTTGGAAGGTGCATTTGGAGGCATGAGTGCTGGAATGTTTCAGCTTTCAGGACTGTACAGATTCATATTTATAGTCAGGCTGTTTATGCTATAGCATGTGTGGTAGCGTAGAATATCAAAGGAAGAGGTCTACGGAGCTGCCACCATTTTAAATGAAAAATGTCTCTTCTCCTCAAGCATGGCGTTCTAATGTGGCACAGATGGAAACTAGCGCCTTTCTGTTTTACTGTTTCTGTACATTACACAGGCAATAAATACTGGCCAAATCAAGCTGTAATTTCTAAGGTTCCATATAACCTATTTTACCAGTATCAGCTGCCACAGTTTATGGATCTCCTAGATCCCCTAGAGAAAGCTGCCCAGGCTCCCAGGTTTTATAGGCCATTTCAAGGAGACCTCACAAATAAAATGGGCGGAAAGCATGGTCCATATTTTTAATATCCATGTAGTTAATGCTGCATTTGCTTGTTATAGTTTGCACATTTCAATTATGTGTTAGGTAGACTCTTTCCCTCTTCAAACTCATATTGATTCACTGATTCTTTCTAAACATTCATTTTCAGCTCTCTTGAGACTTTTTTAAATTTTATCTAGGGTGGGCCTGCGTTGTGTGAGAGCTGGGTGGAAGACATATTTTTCGATGGAGTGGCTGCTTTGCCCCAGATTCAGAGAAGATCCTGTGGACATTGAACACAAGAGAACTGGGCTCTTGTGTAATAAAACGATTGTGTCCAGTCTTTTAGTGCAATCTCTTGTAAAAAAAAAAAACATGGATAAAGGGATTAAATAGATGCAAATATGACCCAGCTCCACATCTGAGAGTTGGAAGTTTGTTGAATTTCTGTCATGAAAAAGGTGTTAGGGGGTTTTGAAGGACATTCTAATTTAATCACAGCAAACCACAAATTGGGCTTACCATTTTCATTATACAGATTAAGAAATGGCTTTGGGCCTACTGAGGACCTTCTAGTCCCTCAGCTATGACTAGTGCAGAGCTGGACATTGACAAAAGAGAAGACTGAGACCAAAGGCCATGCTTTTTTCTTTTTCTTTTGTCTTTTTCATTCAATGCTGCTTGATATATTCTGGTTCTGACAACTGAATAAGTTTTGGTATGACCATCGAATAGCCATCTGCACCCATTTAGGTGTGTCTTGTGTCTTTGTTGGCCACACTCTTTTATTGGTCCAGTGATCTGCATTCTTTAGTACAGGCTTCTTACTGGATTGAGGGGAATTTCCCCCTGTTTCTCCAGCAGTCATGTATGGAGGTGAGAGTTGGACCATAAAGAAGGCAGAGCACCAAGAGCCAATGCTTTCGAGTTGTAGTGCTGGAGAAGACTCTTGAGAGTCCCTTGGACTGCAAGGAGACCAAACCAGTCCATCCTAAAGGAGATCAGCCCTGAATATTCTTTGGAAGAACTGATGCTGAAGCTGAAGCTCCAATACTTTGGCCACCTGAAGTGAAAAGTCGATTCACTGGAAAACACCCTGTTGCTAAGAAAGATTGAGGGCAGGAGAAGAAGGGGATGACAGAGGATGAGGTAGTTGGATGGCATAACCAACTATATGGACATGAGCTTGAGCAAACTAGGGGATATAGTGAAGGACAGGGAGGTCTGGTGTGCTGCAGTTGATGGGGTCGCCAACAGGCCCACAAGACTGATTGACTCCAACAACAGTAAAAACCCTGCTACCTGAGAGCCTGGAGTGTGAAGGTCATCAGTATAGGAAAATAACCAATATGGGAAAGGAAGGGAATGGCCTGGAGAGCAGGGGAGACTTCCCTCTGTCTTCTAGGAGAGAAGGGGCTGGAGGGGAAGGACTCAGGGGATTGGCTGTTCATGGCCCACACACTGGCTCAGGCTCTGTAAGTGAAGGTTCGTGACTGATTTTCAACAGTCTTTCACAGTGACCTGTACTTCCCACAGGCCCTCCCCACGTAGTCCCTGTATGGAGGTCCTTTTCACTGGGATTTCAGAATGGTGGAGCCTAGTTGAATGGTGTTGACTTCCTTGAAGAAAAATGTTTCCAACTTCATTTTCAGAGTTTCCAGCTCGTATATAGGAAGGGCTTCAGTCAGTTCAGTTCAGTCGCTCAGTCGTGTCCGACTCTTTGCAACCTCATGAATCATAGCACACCAGGCTTCCCTGTTCATCACCATCTCCTGGAGTTCACTCAGACTCACGTCCATCGAGTCCATGATGCCATCCAGCCATCTCATCCCTGGTCGTCCCCTTCTCCTCCTGCCCCCAATCCCTCCCAGCATCAAAGTCTTTTCCAATGAGTCAATTCTTCGCATGAGGTGGCCAAAGCACTGGAGTTTCAGCTTTAGCATCATTCCTTCCAAAGAAATCCCAGGGTTGATCTCCTCCAGAATGGACTGGTTGGATCTCCTTGCAGTCCAAGGGACTCTCAAGAGTCTTCTCCAACACCACAGTTCAAACGCATCAATTCTTGGGTGCTCAGCCTTCTTCACAGTCCAACTCTCGCAGCCATACATGACCACAGGAAAAACCATAGCCTTGACTAGATGGACCTTAGTTGGCAAAGTAATGTCTCTGCTTTTGGATATACTATCTAGGTTGGGCATGCCTAATAAAAGGAATGGTTTCAAATAGCTGTGTGACTGACACAGATCTTTGTTTAGTAAAATTTTCCTTTTCTAAATATCACAATGAAGCAAACAATTTTTCTTTGAAGTATGGTTGATTTACAATGTTGAGTTAACCTCAAGTGTACAGCAATGCAATTATGTGTGTGTGTATATATATATATATAGGCACATACATATATATATCAGCTTCTTTTCCATTATAGGCTATTATAAGATGTTGAACATAGTTCCCTGTGCTATACGATAGGAGTTTGTGTGTGTCTCAGTCACTCAATTGTGTGACTCTTGGTGACTCCATGGACTGTATCCTGCCAGGCTCCTCTCTCCATGGGACGCTCTAGGCAAGGATACTGGAGTGGGTTGCCATTTCCTCCTCCAGGGGATCTTGCCAAGCCAGGGATCGAACCCATGTGTCTTCCGCATCTCCTGCACTGGTAGGTAGGTTCTTTACCCACTAGCACCACCTGGAAAGCCCACATACTAGGTCTCGGTTGTTAATCTATTTTATATATAACAGTGTGTAATTGTTAATCCCAAACTCCTAACTTAAATAATTTAAAATGAGAAGCTTTTCTAAAGATATACTTCTAAACCTAAACATGTTGCCATGGCTTCTCTTTTCTGAGATGATAAAGTTCAGTCCTTCATACATGCAGCTTGTCCCAGACCTTAGATCTTCATCAGAGCTCAGATCTTGTCATTTGACAAGGACTCTCTCCATGACCAAACTTCAGTCAGCCTTCCTCTCAGCCTGAGTCTGGGACCTGCTCACATCTTTGGAGCATGGTCCAGTTTGAGCAAAGAGTCCTGCTGCGCCATCCTCCCTTTCTTCATGGATGATCAGGTTCTTCATCCCCTGATATCCCCTTTGACATCTAAGCCAGTGTAACAAGATTCCCTCTCCCATAATTTTCCATCCACTGACCCCTCCCTCTGCTCCTTGACTGTGGATACACAGCTGTCTTTGCTATATTAGGAGCTGAGCTTGATAGTGATAATCTTGAGTAACTTCTTCTTTACCATTTCAATAAATGTCAGGACAATTTTTCTTTCACACATTCCTCATCAATAACCCCATTTCTAACAATACCAAAATATTTTTATCTTGTGAGTAAGCCTCACTATGTCTTTCCTCACTTCTCTATCTTTTTACACATGGTTGCTTATGAAATGCTCCCTCCTTTCTCAGCTAGGGGAACTCTCACTCACTATTTAAGGCTCAGCTCAAATGTCACTTCCTTCCACTCCCAGAGCACTTTGAATTTACCTTTATTAGGCTCCTTACTACATTGCATTGGAATTAGCTACTGGCTTGTCTGTCTCTCCTGTGTCACTGTGAGCTCCTTGAACAGGCTGCCATTCCTTATTAACTTTTATTAAACACTTTTCCCTTCCCTCCCTGCTCCCCACCGCAACCCCTGCAACCCCAGGACAGGACCTGCTTCTAACAGGAACTTAAGGGTGCTGATGGTGTGAACAATGTAGCATATCAGAAATGGTCCTTCAAAGCAGTCTCACTTCCCTTTTCTTTAATTTCATGAGATTTCCACTGGGCAACTGTTGCTGTTGCTCAGCCACTAAGCTGTATCTGATTCTGCAACCCCATGGGTTGCAGCACAGCAGGCTTCCCTGTCCTTCATTGTCCTCCAGAGTTTTCTCAAACTCATGTCCATTGTATTGATGATGTCATCCAACCATCTCATTCTCTGTTGCCTCCTTCTCCTCCTACCCTCAATCTTTCCCAGTATCAAGGTCTTTTCCAATGAGTCAGCTTTTTGCATCAGGTGGCCAAAGTATTGGAGCTTCAGCATCAGTCCTTCCAGTAAATATTCAGGGTTAATTTCCTTTAGGATTGACTGGCTTGATCTCCTTGCTATCCAAGGAACTCTCAAGAGTCTTCTCAAGAACCACAGTTCGAAAGCATCATTTCTACAGGGCTCAGACTTCTTTATGGTCCAACGTGCACATTTGTATGAATACTGAAAAATCATAACTTTGACTATACAGATTTTTGTCTGTGAAATGAGTCTCTGGTTTTTAATATGCTGTCTAGGTTGGTCATAGTGCTTGAATTAAAAATGAGGTTTCTTTTTTTTTTCCTTAAAAATAATAATTCCTATTTAAGACTTGTCACCGATATATACTGGCCTTTCCAAATGTTTTCATTGTTTTTTCTTTTTCGTTTTTGGAATGTTACCTCTGGGTTCTACTTTGATAAGTAATTTGTGTTTCTGTGAGTACTAAACTTGTTGCATTTCCTGTGGGTTGTGTTGAAGGAATTGTGGAAAGCCTCTGGCACAGTACAGATAGTCTATAAAGCTTTTCCTTTGGCCACTCATTAGCTTTATGACCTCTAGGGAAGTTGCTTAATTTCTCCATGACTGGCTTTTCTGTTGTCAAAGGGCAATATTAATACCTGTTTTATCCATACTTAGAGGTTTTTATAAGGATCAAATAAGATAATAGGCTTGAAAGCATTTGGAAAATATCCAAAGGTAAGCTTCCATGATTAATGACCCTGATGGCCATTCTACTAATATCAGAGGGGGCACTGGGGAAACACAAACTTGCTGATGCTTTGTTCTGGATGTGGCAAAAATGACAGTGGTTGTGGTATATTAAAACCTCCTTTATATTTTTCAAAATAAAAAAAAATGTAGGTTTTTTTTCTAACCTCAAATGAGCTTTTTTTGTCTGTTATATAATAGGATCCTTTTTCTTTTGCTTTGCTATACAGTTTGATGAT
>SJYQ01104596.1:281114-293471 GCA_006410935.1 Redunca redunca
GATGATAAAATTACACAAATCTTACTTTTTACATCTGCTTTGTTACTTAGTATTAAATTGGACATATGTTTATATATTTCTTACCATTCTGAGAATGTTAGTAGACCCTTTATTTTGATACTTAACATGAAGAGAAATCTAATTTATTTTTCAGCATGGCTTAGGTTTCAGTGAATTTATCTTTCCTTTGTTTATGTACAAATGTATACATCCCTTTAAGATTTCCCCAATATCTTATACCATTCTTATGTAATCACAAACTAAAGAGCGCATTTTCAAGCTTGAGCAGAAATAGCTCTGTTCAAATGAACTATAAGAATCCATGGATTAAAAGAGAACAATTCCCTGAAGAATTTACCTCTCTAGGGTGTTGGATTATGATTGTGGCAGAAAAACAGAAAGTTGAAAGCAGTGTGTGGGAAGAGAAAGAATCAGAAATATGAAATTATGCAGTCTGCCTGCTTTAAATGTAATCAGATGGAAGTAAGATGTTATAGGCAGGATGTATTTCCATGTGCAGCAGGGTCATTTTCATAAAATACATATAAATAAGTAAATAAAATTTCTGCAAGTTAAACCCCAAGAATTTAGAAAGATCTTTTTATTTTTTTTAATTTGAAAATGATCCTGCCATCTCTTAAAATTTCCAAGCAATTTTAATATGTTATGTATGTGCTCTTTAATTCCTGGTCTCTGAGTTGATCAAGCCTTACCCAGCTGTTTTCTCTAGGACTGGAGAACAAGTGTTTCCAGATTGAGCACCCATCCAAGTTCAGTGGTGTGGCCTTTTCAAATGGAACTTAAACCATTTGGTATGCAAGTTCTCTTGGTGCTGGCCAAACATGACTTCCTGTTTCTGAGGAGAAGGGCTTAAAAAGTCTCATAAAAAGACTCAAAGGGCTTCTTAGATATCAAAGGGTCCTTACAAAACATTGTTTGACGACTTAAGTGTATGGAATAAGAAACACACGGAATTCATTTCCTTTAAAATGCACGTGGGATTAAGAATTATGGAGAAAAGGGCTTAGGAAAATACATTTGAGTTTTTATCTAACTTAACTTAAAATGTGTAAAACATAACTTGAGTTGCATTAAATATATAAATCATGGCTGAAATTATCTCTTAAAATGTGCAACTGTCTATACATTAATACACTCATACATAAGATGACCTATAAAATAATGCGACAGATATTTAAGATTTATAGCAGAAATCGTGCCTCCAAATGAATTTTTGTTTTAAAACAGACAATATGCAAGGGCCTCATACAATGCAAACATCCTGCCTCTCTCTGCCTCCCACCCAGCATCACCACCTACAAAATGACATACCTTCGTTGTTTAGAAGTTGTCTTCAAGGTTTGGAAAACATTGTTTTGAACAGTTTCAGTTCATTTTACATCTATATTTTGGGAAAAAAAAAAGCACATTTCATTTAGCTTAAAGTCTCTTGTATAAATTAAGTGATAAATCTGGGAATTCTAATTTAGGCTTAAGAAAATCAGATATGATTTCATTGTGAGTCTCTTTAACTGGTTCTCTGACAGTCACAACACAGGAGATCCAAAAGTATTTAGAGCCATGGAATCATTTTTAGGAGAAACATTCAGACTCATCAGATGATTATTTCAAAGGATGATACACATTTATCTGGGTATATTTTGTGACATCTACTCAAAATACACCCATTACTTTATGATTGTGTGTTTTGATGTATGTGTATGTGTGTTAGCATATAGAAATAAGGGGGGAAACACTGAAACATTATCAACAGAGGGGTCTCCAAATGGTAGGGTTATGTGTAATTTTTCTTTTTTTGTATTTATGAGTGACCAGTATTTTTAAAAATTCTCCAATATAAGCTCTCAGTGTCATGCTGATGTTTAAAAGATAACCCTCAAAAAAAAAAAAAGGAAAAGAAAAGAGAAAAAAAACAAGCTGATCTCTGATTTGTAATGCTTGCCAGTTTCCATGGTGTAAATACTCTCATTATGGTTCATTTTAAGTGTCCAATGTGATGCTAGTAAGTGTATCTTTGGGAAAATATGCCCTTATTTGCATCTTGTGAGCTTGTGCTAAAGAATGCTAACTATTATCTGAATCTTAAGTGAATCAAGGTCTTTTTGCCATAGTAACATCAAACGTCACAGATCACCATAACAAATATAATGATAATAATAAAGTCTGAAGTATGAGAATTACGAAAATGTGATACAGAGACACAAAGTGAAAAGGTGATGCTGGAAAAATGATGCTGATAGACTTGTTCAACACAGGGTTGCCACAAACCTTGAATTTGTAGAAAATGCAATAATACAGAGCGCAATAAAATGAGATCTCCCCATAGTAGACCATTTGCTGTTTGTACTTAGCATGTATTCTCTTTCATTTGGTTAATTCCCTCCTATGTTTTAATTTCTCAACTAAACGAAAAAGTGAAAGCCCTGTAAAAACCAGATTTTTAATCTAATATCTGCCTTTCTATACAAACTGCCTGGGATCATTTTTTACTCATAGTAATAGCTAAAGAAATCTTGGATTGAAAGTCACTTTGGAATCTGTATTAAGCATGGTATAGGCTAGTGAATACCTGTTAATACTCAGAATGTCTTAATATAAGCAAGAAATTTAATAAATTCAAATCTAATTTTATACGACTGAGTGACAACTCTGATAAATCACAGGAAAATGAGAAATGTAATCTAGCTCCAAGTGAACGAAGGCTTGGATTCTGTCTTCTAAGACAAGCTCATTAATGAGCTTGAAAACGTAATCACAGTCATGAAACTGAGCTCTGGTGCAGAGATGTCTGCACTCTGACTTTTCACATGGTATTTCTTGTGAATATCAAGCAGCAGCAAAAGATCAGGATAAGAAGTCCAGAGTCCCGGCACCAGTTCCTGTCTGTCATCGCCGGTCAGGTGATTCCAGGACAGAAAAGCTGGGGCTTTATCTCCTCTTTACCCCAGAAGGAACGGCTCCTGATTTGTGGGTCCAGGCTGACCTTTGGTATATGCTGTCTGGCTCAGTTTCCCTGGTAAACCAGCAAAAGTAAAATTGTTACTTTTGTTACTAAGCAACCCTCCTTAGGATAACAGGCTGTTGACTGGACTTGGTACCTGGACAGGCAGGGATGGCTCATAAGCTGTAAATACATGGCGGCTCAGCGGTAAAGAGTCTGCCTGCCAAGCAGGATACGGGTTCAGTCCCTGGGTTGGGAAGATGTCCTGGAGAAGGAAATGGCAAGCCACTCCAGCATTTTGGCATGGGAATCCCATGGCCAGAGCTTCTCTGGGGGGCTACAGTCCCTGGGGTTGCAAGTCAGACACGACTGAACAATGGAGCACAAGCAAGCTCCTTTCGGCTTCCTTGGATGTGGTGGCCTGACAACTGGTCTGTTCTTAAACCCGTGAAATGGTGAGTTGAAAAAGGCACTGACTTCTTTTAGGGCTTGTGGTTTATACTCAAGAAGTTTGTAGTCCAGGTCAGCTCCTGTGTCTGCCCCGTGTGGGGTTCTTTTTCTCACCCCTGTGATGATTATGGTACCTGTGCCACTACAGTGATCTGTGGGCAAGGCCCCTCTTCTGTTCTGAACAGACTGGAGCCCAGAGTCATCTTGTGGGTGGAAGGGTTCACTCTCTGGGGTGAAGCTCTAATGCACGGTTGAACGTGGAGTTACGGCAACATTATTTCTTTTGTTTCAATGACTGGAATTTTGAATCAAGATTTTATTTTTGAACTGAAATAAGTATGTCATATATTTGTTCAATTATGTTTTCAAATGCATGTAGAAGTGCAAAATAAAGTACATGAAAATACTATGGAATTTAGTACATTGTGTTATAATTGTGTGCTTATTTTGCATTATATTATCATTACATGGTGATTATATGAAAAGTGTCCACTCGAAAATAAATTTTCTTCTTCTCAGTATTTCTTCTACATGTAGTATTCCCTTGTCTTTTATGATGATGTACTTTATAATACTATGAATATTATTAATATTAAATGTGCTTTCACTAACATTTTTATGAACTGAAAAATCAACAGATTCTTAAGATTCCATGCAAAAATATTTCCCTTAAATTTTGACTTAAGAAAACTAAGATAACTAAAAGCAGCTTTAATTGCTATGAGAATAAGTAGTATCTCAATTAAAGCAAAGTTTTAAAATGTGTATGTATTTATTACATATTTTACTAACATATGTTTTGGTAAAACACACATTTATAATAGGAATATTTTCAAACTCAAGATATGTATGCTTTTTAAAAATTAAAAGCATTTACACTTTGTGCATTTCTCAAGACCTTTTTTGGCAGAGCTGAAAAGGTGCCCTCTGGTTGATCTCCGGCCACTGGGGGCAGAATAAATGCTTCAGAAGGTAACTGGATATTGAAATGCATAAAATTCTGTGGATGAAAATCTTGTGCTTGCACCCAGAAACATGCTGGAAGGAAGCACAGACTGGAATGGGTCACAGATTCACAGATGTTTCTTAACAGAGCAGATGTCATACCAATATTGCCGTTAAGTGCATGTGTGTGCATACTAAGTAGCTTCAGTTGTGTCCAATTCTGTGACCCTCTGGACTGTAGCCTTCCAGGCTTCTCTGTCTGTAGGATTCTCCAGGCCAGAATACTGGAGTGGATTGCCATGCCCTCCCCCAGGGGATCTTCCCAACCTAGGGATCAAATCCACATCACTTAATAAGTCTCCAGCATTGGCAGGTGAATTTTTTACCACTAGCATTACCTGTAGCATAGGCAAAGGATTTTAATTTCACCATATATGGTAATACTAATTAGACATAAATTTGGGTAGTGACAAAGGACTGGCAAGTGCTGGGAAGTCATATTCTTGAGTATCTGGGAGTCCACTTAGCTGTTCAAGACTGGCTCCAGTCATCTGACTAACAAAAACCTTGGGATTTACAGAAATTTTTGTCATCAGAAATGCCAATATATTTTCCTTTCCATGGATGGTACATTACTTTTAAAATATCACACAATCTAGCCAAGATACAGGAAGAGACACTTCCCTGTTTCCCAGTGCAGCTTCCATGAAGATTATTTAGAACATATGTTATGTTTGAAAATTCTGAAAAGTGTCAAGAGATAGAAAATGAGGGACCAAGGAAGAAAGAAATCATCAGAAGAAAAGGAGGTGGGGGTTATGATGGCTTGAAGCTCCCTACACAAAGGCTTTCTTCTGCTTAGGCCCATTCTTTTTTCAGCCTTCCTTTCCAGAAAATTTCCCAAGGAGGCAGCTACAAACAGACTTGAGATTTCTGAGCATCTTGAATAGAGAGAAGAAATGCAGATGAACTGGAAGGATGAAGTGGCCCTGATTGTTTGAAGATCAGGGCCTCAAGGAGAGCAATGTCACACATCCATTAAACGGAAACTACTACTAAAATTACAGGAGAGAGTAAGAAAGGGAAGGGACACAGAATGTCGAGGCGGAGCAGCAAGAAAAGAAGTGTGGGAAGCAGGGATTGGAAAGTGGAGAGGAAAGTGATGTCAGAAATGGAAGGAGGGGAAAACCGATGGAACCAATGATGGAGACAGAAGAACCCAGGGTGGGAACAAACAGAGGACAAGAGGGAGGAACAAAAGAATAAGGACGGAAAAGATCCAGAGATGTTGCCTAGCTTAAGTATTACATTATCAAACAGGGCAGATACCAAATCCTCACACTGGTGTAGGGCATTTCTCTGGATGCAAATGTGTCAGATTAAAATGAAAGACTCAGCGATGGCTGCTATTTTATCAAAGAATGATGATTGATGAAAGTGAAAGAGGAGAGTGAAAAAGTTGGCTTAAAGCTCAACATTCAGAAAACTAAGATCATGGCATCCGGTCCCATCACTTCATGGCAAATCGATGGAGAAACAGTGGAAACAGTGGCTGTCTTTATTTTGGGGGGCTCCAAAATCACTGCAGATGGTGATTGCAGCTGTGAAATTAAAAGACGCTTGCTCCTTGGAAGAAAAGTTATGACCAACCTAGACAGCATGTTAAAAAGAAGAGACATCACTTTGTCAACAAAGGTCCATCTAGTCGAGGCTATGGTTTTTCCTGTGGTCATGTATGGATGTGAGATTTGGACTGTGAAGAAGGCTGAGCACCGAAGAATTGATGATTTTGAACTGTGGTGTTGGAGAAGACTCTTGAGAGTCCCTTGGACTGCAAGGAGATCCAACCAGTCCATCCTAAAGGAGATCAGTCCTGAGTGTTCATTGGAAGGACTGATGTTAAAGCTGAAACTCCAATACTTTGGCCACCTGATGCAAAGAGCTGACTGATTTGAAAAGACCCTGATGCTGGTAAAGATTGCGGCCAGGAGGAGAAGGGGATGACAGAGGATGAGATCGTTGAATGGCATACTGACTCAATTGACATGGGTTTGGTTAAGCTCCAGGAGTTGGTTATGGACAGGGAGGCCTGGCATGCTGTGGTTCATGGGGTTGCGAAGAGCCGGACACGACTGAACTGAACTGAACTGATGATTGACAAAATCACAAATCAGAGATCTACAGTGACATTTTGTTGAAAAAAAATTGTCACATTTTATCACTGTTTTTAGAAACTGGAATTCTGCTTAATTTCCCCAGTATCACCACTTTTTAGCAGGAATCTAGGCTCAGTAAAGCTGACACAGAACCTGTACTCATGTTCTTCTCACGAAAGTGTTGGTTGCTCAGTGACGCCTGACTCTTTGTGATCCCAAGGACTGTTGCCTGCCAAGCTTGGCTGTCCATGGAATTCTCCAAGCAAGAATACTGGAATGGGCAACCATTTCCTTCTCCAGGGGATCTTCCTGACCTAGGGATCCAACCCAGGCTTCCTGCACTGCAGGCAGATTCTGAGCCACCAGTGGCCCTTTCCTACCTAATTTGATATTCTTTGTCACAGTGAAATTGAACACATGACTGTGGGCTCTACATTTGCTACGTTTTCTTCTCTGGGTTGCGTATCAACCTATTTTCAATTATTAGTTCTGCTAGATATAAGATTATTGACATGCTTTAGAATGAAGTATCTAGGACATTTTATCCCAAATGCAATCATCTCAGTCTCTGAGTGCCTGGATTTTTTTTTTCCCCCGAAGGCAAGATAGACAAATACATAAAAAGGAAAACAGAACCATAATCTGTAGGATGAGCCCCAGGTGAGGGACCCTTAAGGCCACATTCCCATCATTTTCTTGCTTCTCTGACTTGGATTCAGGGAACAGCTGAAGCTGGGTACCAGGACACAGAACTGTCTTCTGGACTAGTGCACACACAAGGGCAGGAGAGAAACAAATGCCATTAAGGGATTTCACTGAACAGCTTCACAAAATGCCTCTTTAAAATGCCTCTTTAAAATTGCCTGTTTTGTGGAGTGTTATCATGATTCAGTGTGTGAGGAGGCTTCACCATTCTAAGCACACACATTAGTGAGGAGATAATTATGAGTTCAAACCCCTCTTCAGTCAATCACTGCAACCCTCATCCAAGCCTTTTTCTAAAGCAGTTGAAAATTGCCAGTGAAGAATGCTCAGCGATGTTTGCCATGAGATGTTTCAATATGCAGATCAGCAGTGGAGACTTGAAAATACACCTCATGTCAAAGCCTCATTGGGTCAAGGATCCATTTCTTTGAAAGAGTTCTTGCATATGAATTTAGAATTCAATAGGCTATATCAGCTTCAAGGAAGTAGTCAAGGGGTAGTGATTAAATAGCATATAATATACTTCTTAAAACTATTTGTGTGTCAAAAAATAGTGCTATAGTCAATTATTTAATGGTTTAATGGCTTCCCTGGTGGCTCAGATGGTAAAGCGCCTGTCTGCAATGTGGGAGATCCGGGTTTGATCCCTGGGTTTGGAAGATCCCTTGGAGAAGGAAATGGCAACTCCACTATTCTTGCCTGGAAAATCCCATGGACGGAGGAGCCTGGCAGGCTGCAATCCATGGGGTCACAAAGAGTCAGACTTGACGGAGAGACTTCACTTTTAATTATTTAGACATGAATTTCTTAAAAATTGTGGAAGTGCACAGGTTAGTAGTCTCTTCTGTAGCTGGGAAGAAAATTAGGATATGAGCAATGTGAAAACTTTGGAACAGAGAAATGCTCTCCAGATTTCAGTTCTCAGAGAACAGAATGCAGGTTTTTCATGATGGTTGACCAGATGGCTGGTTGTGGAAGGCGGGTGGTGAGATGTGTGGGGCTCTCCATCCTTGTGGTCCTTCCATCAGTCCACGTCTGCTCCTTGCCAAATGGAGCAGGGGCTGCCACACCAGCGATGCATGACTCTCTTCTCCTCTTTGCCCTCCTTCCATCTGTCCTGGGAAGTGCTCTGACACATGGGTTACCTTCTAACCCTCCCCACAAATTATGCCACCAGCTGGCAGAGGAGCTGAGCTGGCAGGAAGAGGGCAACACCAGGGACCTTGGCCAGCCATTGTCAGTCTACTCAATGTCTTTTTTTCCCTTTCCTCTTTCCTTCTCCTGGCTTCTCATTCCTGTCCCGCGTATCTTAACAGGATGAACCTGAGTAACTGAATAAACTAAAGCAAGGCTGACAATGACAGGAAAGCTTCCAGAACTTTCTATTTTTTAAAGACATCTCTGATGCTTTCTGAACTTTGGTCAAATTCTGGGGCTCCATCTCCCTGCCAAATGCATCCCATGAGGGCAAAGATCACGCTAGTGAATTTATTGGTAACTTATTCACTGTACTTACATCATACTGTGCCTCTGGTCACACTCTTTTCCCCAAACCTTCCCAGTAGAAGCCACCACTATGACTGGCTTTCTTTTCTTTTTTTTTTCCTTATTTAAACCACTGCATCTCCTTGCAACCCTGCAGACTGTAGAGATGGCTCCCTGCTGTGAGTTTACAGAGCTGACTCTGATGAGGCTTGCTTGCCAGTGTTGTGGTAATTTTTCCCCATCTTTGTCTTGTTTCTGTGATTGAATTCTCAATCACTGGAGAAGGGCCCCTGGGAACAACGTGAAGAGGCTTGGTTTTTGCCATTTCTCTAAGAAAAATAAAAAATTGTAATGTCAGAGCACTTGAAGAATAGGGGTGACTTTCCAGAAGCTCAGTTCGTTGTAGACAGGGAGCACACACAGCAGTTAGTGTCAGAAAAGCTCAACATTTCAGCTTATTTACCAGTTGTATCAGTTCAGTTCCATTCAGTTCAGTCACTAGGTCGTGTCCGACTCTTTGTGACCCAATAGACCATAGCATGCCAGGCCTCCCTGCCCATCACCAACTCCTAGAGTTTACTCAAACTCACGCCCATTGAGTTGGTGATACCCTTCAACCATTTCATCCTCTGTCATCCCGTTCTCCTCCTGCCTTCAATCTTTCCCAGCATCAGGGTCTTTACAAATGAGTTAGTTCTTCACTTCAGGTGGCCAAAGTATTGGAGTTTCAGCTTCAGCATCAGTCCTTCAAATAAATATTCAGGACTGATTTCCTTTAGGATGGACTGGTTGGATCTCCCTGCAGGCCAAGGGACTCTCAAGACTCTTCTCCAACATCACAGTTCAAAAGCATCAATTCTTCGGTCCTCAGCTTTCTTTATAGTCCAGCTCTCACATCCATACATGACTACTGGAAAAACCATAGCTTTGACGAGACAAATTTTTGTTGACAAAGTAATGTCTCTGCTTTTTAATATACAGTCTAGGTTAGTCATAACTTTCCTCCCAAGGAGTAAGCATCTTTTAATTTTATGGCTTCAGTCACCACTTGCAGTGATTTTGGAGCCCAAGAAAATAAAGTCTGCAGATGACACCACCCTTATGGCAGAAAGTGAAGAGGAACTAAAAAGCCTCTTGATCAAAGTGAAAGAGGAAAGTGAAAAAGTTGGCTTAAAGTTCAACATTCAGAAAATGAAGATCATGGCATCCGGTCCCATCACTTCATGGGAAATAGATGGGGAAACAGTGGAAACAGTGTCAGATTTTATTTCTTGGGGCTCCAAAATCACTGCAGATAATGACTGCAGCCATGAAATTAAAAGACACTTACTCCTTGGAAGAAAAGTTATAACCAACCTAGATAGCATATTCAAAACCAGAGACATTACTTTGCCGACTAAGGTCCGTCTAGTCAAGGCTATGGTTTTTCCTGTGGTCATGTATGGATGTGAGAGTTGGACTATGAAGAAGGCTGAGCGCCAAGAATTGATGGTTTCGAACTGTGGTGTTGGAGAAGACTCTTGAGAGTCCCTTGGACTGCAGGGAGGTCCAACCAGTCCATTCTGAAGGAGATCAGCCCTGGGATTTCTTTGGAAAGGATGATGCTAAGGCTGAAGCTCCAGTACTTTGGCCACCTCATGCAAAGAGTTGACTCATTGGAAAGACTCTGATGCTGGGAGGGATTGGGGGCAGGAGGAGAAGGGGACGACAGAGAATGAGATAGCTGGATGGCATCACTGACTCGATGGACGTGAGTCTGAGTGAACTCCGGGAGTTGGTGATGGACAGGGAGACCTGGCATACTGCAATTCATGGGGTCGCAAAGAGTCAGACATGACTGAGTGACTGAACTGAACTGAACTGTTTCCATTGTTTCCCCATCTATTTGCCATGAAGTGATGGGACCAGATGCCATGATCTTAGTTTTCTGAATGTTGAGTTTTAGCCCAACTTTTTCACTCACCACTTTCACTTTCATCAGGAGGTGTTTTGGTTCTTCTCTTTCTGCTGTAAGTGTGGTGTCATCTGCATATCTGATGCTATTGATATTTCTCTCAGAAACCTTGATTCCAGCTTGTGCTTCATCCAGCACAGCATTTCTCATGATGTACTCTGCATATAAGTTAAATAATCAATATACAACCTTGACATACTCCTGTGCCTATTTGAAACCAGTCTGTTTTTCCATGTCCAGTTCTAACTATTGCTTCCTGATCTGCATACAGATTTCTCAAGAGGCAGGTCAGGTGGTCTGGTATTCCCATCTCTTGAATTTTCCACAATTTGTCATGATCCACACAGTCAAAGACTCTGGCATAGTCAATAAAACAGAAGTAGATGTTTTTCTGGAACTCTCTTGCCTTTTCGATGATCCAACAATTGGCAATTTGATCTCTGGTTCCTCTGCCTTTTCTAAAACCAGCTTGAACATCTGGATGTTCACGGTTCATGTAGTGTTGAAGCCTGGCTTGGAGAATTTTGAGCATTACTTTACTACTGTCTGAGATGAGTGCAATTGTGTGGTAGTTTGGGCATCTTTGGCATTGCTTTTCTTTGGGACTGGAATGAAAACTTAACTTTTCCAGTCTTGTAGCCACTGCTGAGTTTTCAAAATTTGCTGGCATATTGATTGCAGTACTTTCACGGCATCATCTTTTGGGATTTGAAATAGCTCAGCTGGAATTCTAGTAGTATGGTTTGTGAAAATTAGTTTTTTTTCAGTCACTAAGTCACTGCTGATGGACAGGGAGGCCTGGCATGCTGCGATTCATGGGGTCGCAAACAGTCGGACATGACTGAGCGACTGAACTGAACTGAACTGAAGTCACTCCCAACTCTTTGATACCCCATGGACTGCAGCACACCAGGCTTCTCTGTCCTTCTCTGGCTCCTTAAACTCGAGACCATTGAGTCAGTGATGCCATGGACAAATTATATGGTTGCATGAATATTAATGTATTTGTAAAATGGGAAAAATAATACCATTTACTAATAAAGTCTTGATGATTTTTTAAAAAATTAAGCTGTAATATGTGTTTAGAAGAATGTTTAGAACAGAAAATTCTCAATATTTCTTAGATATTCTTTTTATTTTAATTTTATTGTTGTATTATCAAGTCTACAAGGCCTCTAACATGGCTTTGTGCTTCATATAGTTGTTCAAAATATGTTTTGTTTGGTGTTTCTTAGTTTCTTTGATTAATGAATTATTCTTTGTTTAAACTTTAAAAATGCTTATGTATGAATGTAAATAACTATGCAAGAGAAAGAATATACTAAACATCAAGGGCCCTCTCCATCCGCCAAACCTCCTTTTTTTTGAGGCGGTCACTGTTAGCAGCTATTTATGTGCTTTCCAAAATGTGTGTTTGCTGCTCCTTTTTTTTTAATTTTTATTTTTACTTTATTTTACTTTACAATACAGTATTGGTTTTGCCATACATTGACATGAATCCACCACAGGTGTACATGCGTTCCCAAACATGAACCCCCCTCCCACCTCCCTCCCCATAACATCTCTCTGGGTCATCCCCGTGCACCGGCCCCAAGCATCCTGTATCCTGCATCGGACATAGACTGGCGATTCGTTTCTTACATGATAGTATACATGTTTCAATGCCATTCTCCCAAATTTTCCCACCCTCTCCCTCTTCC
>SJYQ01104596.1:295006-305523 GCA_006410935.1 Redunca redunca
AATTGTATAAATCAGAAAATTCTCATAATTATGAATTGATGATGATTATGCCTAGAAATGATATAATTTTAGTAATTCAACTTTTTTTCTCTTTTTAGACCTCTGACATATTTAGAAACCAAATAAACCATCTAAACCAAATGGTTAAACACTGCTGCTGCTGCTAAGTTGCGTCAGTCGTGTCCGACTCTGTGCGACCCCATAGACGGCAGCCCACCAGGCTCCCCCATCCCTGGGATTCTCCAAGCAAGAACAATGGAGTAGGTTGCCAGTTCCTTTTCCAATGCATGAAAGTGAACAGTGAAAGTGAAGTTACTCAGTCGTGCCCGACTCTTAGCGATCCCATGGGTTGCAGCATACCAGGCTCCTCTGTCCATGGGATTTTCCAGGCAAGAATACTGGAGTCGGGTGCCATCACCTTCTCCAGTTAAACACTGATACTTCTAAATTATAAAGGCAGTGAACAGAGATTAGAGCTGGAATTAAATCTCACATTGTTGTCGATAGAATGGGCCTCAAGCAAGGCTGGAGCTGATGGTCTCATCACATTTTTAGAGCTCCAAACAGATTTGTTATTTGTGATAATAGCTTAATAACGACCCACACAGATAAGAATGTTGTGGGCTGACCCTAAAATGAAAATAGCTGCTGTGTTTCTAATCATTCTAGTTAATCCTTCAGGTTATCTTTAAAATAGACATAATGTTGATGATGTAAATATTAACTGTTGAAAACTTAATTTTTGATACTTTCCATACAAACACAATTAGATTAACATCACATAGATTTGGGAACACAGACTCTAAACTTGTGATACAACAATTCTGTATTGCAACGAATTATTTTCTGTGTAAAGGTGTTCACTATGAGTCCTCTTATATTCGTCTGACGACCACAGTGGCCAGGCGTGTGAGTAAGCGCAGTAACCCAAAGTTAGCACATAAGGCCCTTTTGAGCTTCCCTGGTGGCTCAGATGGCTAAGAATCCACCTCCAGTGGGGAGACCTGGGTTCGATCCCTGGACTAGGAATATCCCTTGAAGGAAGGCATGGTGACCCACTTCAGTATTCTTGCCTGGAGACTCTCCACGGACAGAGGAGCCTGGTGGGTTACAGTCCATGGGGTCACAAAAAGTCAGACATGACTGAGTGACTAAGCACACCCTTTTAGGAACTGTTGGTATTTCTGAGCCACTTTGCAGCTGGGGAAAGGCTAGAGATATGAAGGAATCAACTCTAGGAACTTATATTTTTTGTAGTTTGCATGTATTCATTTTGCCAAATTGCTTTATACTGAGTATTTAATTTGCATCACAGTTTTCTGGAAGAAAGAGGAAAGATTTCACTTAACATTTAGATAAACACAACTAAAACAATGATATGAGACTTGTTTACATTGATATATGAACAAATCTAAGAGAACTTCCCATCTTAGTTTGCCACTTGCTTGATTGCTTTATGTTAATCATTCTTCCCTTCCTCTCTTCCCCCTCCTACCTCGTTCCTTCCTTCCCTTCTTTTATTCAGCACCTGATAATGTGCTACTACAAGCTAGCCACAATACATGCCAGTATTCGACTCTGGGGCAACAAATGGGTCACAGTCACTTGAATTTAAATTAACAAAGAAGCAAATAATTTTGGGTCATTTTGAATGTGTATATTTATCACAGAAAGATGAATTTGGTGAAAAAAGTGCAAAGTCAAAGACATGTAGCAAATAACTTGAGCATTTTAATGTAACTAGAATTCCATCTACTAATGTGTATGATTCTCCTGTTGGTTCTATTTACAAAACATCTTAAAAATTAGGAGGTAAATTAAAATGAGATAAATTCCTCTTATGTTGCACAAAACAACTCCACGTCCATGTATAACCTGTAAGAAGAGATAGGAGAAATAAAAGCATTGGTTTACTAGTGAACAGAGAGACTATCAGAGTGTCTCTAGTACACAAAACATAACTTCAAAGAAACGTTAACATTCTCTCCTCTGCCATCTGGCTACATCCATGGTGTTAACCCATCCAATGGGATCACACAAGATAGGGTGAGACATCTGATTGTGAGGTTGGTGGTAGCACAAACATTCTCCTTCTTTCAGAGTGACTGGGCAGAGACAAGAATAACCAAGATCACTTAAGAGGCATAGCAAAGTGCAAGGCACAAAGTGGGTAAGCAATTACGAGAGAAATACAACCTGTTCTTGATGCGAGGGCTTCCCTGGTGGCTAAGAGGTTAAAGCTTCTGCCTGCAATGCAGAAGACCTGGGTCTGATCCTTGGGTTGGGCAGATCCCCTGGAGAAGGAAATGGCAGCCCACTCCAGTATTCTTGCCTGGAGAATCCCATGGACGGAGAAGCTTGGTGGGCTACAGTCCCCATGGGATCACAAAGAGTCGGACACGACTGAGCGACTTCACTCACTCACTCGCTTGATGCGTGCATATGTGCTAAGTTGCTTCAGCTGTGTCTAACTCTTTGTGACCCTATAGACTGTAACCGGCCAGGGTCCTGTGTCCATAGGATTCTCCAGGCAAGAACACTGGAGTGGGTTGCTATGCCCTCCTCCACAGGATCTTTCCAACCCAGGGATCATACTTGTGTCACTTATGTCTTCTGCATTGGTAGACAGGTTCTTTACCACTAATTCCACCTGGGAAGCCTGTGCTTGATATCATGGACCTATTATGGGGCCACTTACTAAGCCTATACAATAATAGCTAATCTTGAAAATAGCATGCCAAATTAAAGAAGTCAGTCCCTAAGATTCTACACTGTAGTATTCTACATGATTTGTATATCCCGCTCAAATTTTTAGGCATGTAAAAATTATATTAATGGATGCCTGGAGCTGGTGGTGGGAAGGAGAACAAGTCGTGAGTAGGGCCTTTCTTTTTAAGTGATGAAAATATTCTAAAATTATATTGTAGAGATAGCTACACAACTTTGTGAATATTTTAACAACCACTGAACTGTATACTTTATTTATTTCTTTTTTAAAATTATTTACTTGGCCATCTTGGGTCTTAATTGTAGCACATAGAACCTCCCGTCTTCATTGCAGCATTGAGCTCTTTAGTTGTGGCATATGGGGTCTGTTCCCTGACTCCTGTATTGGGAGTGTGGAATCTTAAGCCACTTGACCATCAGGGAACCTTGAACTGTGTATTTTAAATTGATGAGTTTTGTGGTCTGTGAATTGTATCACAGTGGATCCCCATGGACAGAGGAGCCTGGTAGGCTATGGTCCATGGTGCCACAACAGCTGGACACGACTGAGTGACTGAGCGCAGCACAGCACAAAGTTAAAAAAATGGGTTCTCCTTGAGTCAGCATCATCCCCGGAACCTAAGGGCAGCAGTTTCCCAAGAGGTGTAACAGACAAACCACCCTGAAGGAGAAGCTGCCGTGAAGGGCTTCCTCTTGCCTACCCCTCCTCTACCTGCCCTTAAACCTGCCCTTGCTTAGAAGAGTCCTAAGCAGGAGGCAGCTGCAAGTCTACTTAACTTATTAAAGACTAAAGGGAAGACACAGTAGAAGAGGCAGCTAACTATTCAAGGCACAAGCAAGAGGAGAGAGAGATTATTTCTAGTTGGCTAATTCAGTATCTATGACAAACTTAGTATATTAAAAAGCAGAGACACCACTCTGCCAACAAAGGTCCATATAGTCAAAGCTATGGTTTTTCCAGTAGTCATGTATGGATGTGAGACTTGGACCATAAAAAAGGCTGAGCACTGAAGAATTGATGCTTTCAAACTGTGGTGCTGGAGAAGACTCCTGAGAGTCCCTTGGATTGCAAGGAGATCCAACCAATCAATCTTAAGGGAAATCAACCCCAAATATTCATTGGAAGGACTGAGGCTGAAGCTGAAGCTCCAATACTTTGGCCACTTGAGGCAAGGAGCTGACTCATTGGGAAAGACCCTGAAGCTGGGAAAGATTGAGGGCAGGAGGAGAAGCAGGAAACAGAGACTTAAATGGTTGGATGGCATCACTGACCCAGTGGATATGAGTTGGAGCAAAATCCAGGAGATAGTGAAGGACAGGGAAGCCTGTAGTGCCCCATGCCCTGGGGTTGCAAAGAGCTGGACATGACTTAGTGACTGAATAACAGCAACGATTCAGTGTCCGTGTTCCTTCACAAGAGGATCCTTCCCCTCCCCTAGCCGGCTTTCCTGTTTATTTGGAGCCCATTTTTTTCTTTGATTCTTATCAGTGTCTCAATAAAGTGTTCAACACAGTGTTCAAAAACAGACCGATCCTGCCACAGACAAGTGTTTGCTGATGGCTCATAGGTCCCAGATTCTCAAAAGGGGTGGGCTTTTCACTTAACACTGCTGCTAAGTCACTTTAGTCGTGTCCGACTCTGTGCAACCCCACAGATGGCAGCCCACCAGACTCCCCTGTCCCTGGGATTCTCCAGAAGAGAACACTGGAGTGGGTTGCCATTTCCTTCTCCAATGCATAAAAGTGAAAAGTGAAAGTGAAGTCACTCAGTCGTGTCCGACTCTTAGTGACCCCATGGACTGCAGCCTACCAGGCTCCTCTGTCCATGAGATTTTCCAGGCAAGGGTACTGGAATGGGGTGCCATTGCCTTACCTCCTGCCAATTTTGTAGCCAAATATTTTTTATAAATGTCAGGCTACTTGGAGAAGCTCTGGTGGAGTTCTGACAGTCATTGTTTACTCTGTTAAATATTTAACATAAGAATGTCAGTATCTATGGTTTAGCCCAGGTCAGAGGCTCTGCCAAATAATACCATCTACAGGGGTCTGTCAAGGTCATGTCACTTCTAAACTGAAGGATGAGTTCAGATTTGAATTCATCAGCTAGATGATGTCAGTCTTGCTTAAAGGAGCTAGACACTCAAAGTCATCTCTGTAGAAGCCAGAACTGCAGTTTCAGAGGGGGATGCAACATGGGTGTGTTTCTGGTGCTGCTTCTCCAGATGGTCACCTTATATCAAGGTGAAGGTCAAGGTCACATTTCACATTCCTGGTGAACGCTCCCTCGATTCAGAAGCTCACGGTGATCTCCTTTCACCATGATATTTCCCGTTAAGTACTCAGTGTCTGTAGGTTTCATTTTTGATGCTTGTTATTTGGTATTCAGGAGGTGATTTCACTTCTGCAATATATGCAGCTTTGATATTTACAAATTTCTGGCTTATGTTTATTTCCCCAGAAAATGGCTTTAGCAGAAAAGATTTATGTGCAAGAGATTTTGGGGGCAAGCACTCAGAAACAGCACCATTAAATGAGTTGGGGGGGCACTTGGGACAGATGGATGGTTGAGTTCAGTGTCACTGCAGCAGAGACCTCAGCTGATAAGGAAGGGTGCTCTAAAAGTGAGATGAACCGGAGAGTTATCCCCAGGCTAGTCAAGGGACAGGACATCTGTATCCTAGGGCCCAGTTGCTGGACATGCCTAATTCCATAACCTTGGGAAGACTACACCTTTTGGGCAAGGAGCAAGGGAGATTCCTGAATAGACATTTACCAGCTAGCAGTCAGCCTCCTGTGCCTTCATTATGAAGATCTGGATGGCATGTCACAACATTCATTGCATTATTCTATCAAAGCAATTAAAATGAGGTCAATAATATTAATCCCATGTTGTAAATAAGAGTTCTTAGGGAACACACATGTAGTTATTATTTCACACTTGGTTCACCTAGCTATACAGTGACAAGGGCAGGTCTTGAAATCCAATTTTGAATGAAAAACCTGGTGCAGGAGCTTCTGGGTTGGTGAACACATCCATGTGCCAGGAGTGGGGCTGAGCCCAGTTCCCTGGGACCGACACTCTTGCACTCAGGGCACTGCAGACCTCATGCTTCATGTGGTGGTTCATCTGTATCCTTTATAATACCCTTTACAATAAACTAGTAAAAGTAGAAAATGCAGTGCAATTTAAGTAGTTTTGCAGACAACATAGAGAGAAAAGGTAAAAGTTGCTCGGGAAAACAGAAGTGACTGGAACATTATCTTAGTGTAATGTAGCATCTGAGATGACCCAGAGGGATGGTACGGGGAGGGAGCACGGAGGGGGGTTCAGGATGGGGAACACGTGTATACCTGTGGCAGATTCATGTTGATGTATGGCAAAACCAAACAATATTGTAAAGCAATTAACCTCCAATTAAAATAAATAAATTTATACTAAATAAATAAATAAATATTAGTCCAACAATGAAGAAAGTATTAAAGAATTTGCTTGTTTATTACCAGAAAGTCAAAGTGGGCAAGATTTCTTTGCCTCCCTAATGCAATCCTGAAGATTCCACAGGAAGAAAGACTATTGATCAATTAAAGTACAACAAACTAAATAGAATTATTAAAAAAAAAAAAAACAAAAAAACACCCGCTTCAGTGTGTATTGGGGGCTGGATTGGCAGAAGGCCACAGTGGGCAGACTGGCAAGGGACTATTTTAAATTCTCATATTCCCTTGGGAGATGACTGACTGCTTTATCACTATTTCAAGACAAAATTAAAGAGGAGATTGTTTCAAGATAGCGGAGTAGAAGAACATGCACTCAATTCCTGAGAGAGCCCCAAAATCACAACTAGCTGTGGAACAGCCATCGACAGGAGAATGCTGGAACCCACTAAAGAAAGATGCCCCATGTTCAAAGTCAAAGGAGAAGCTGCCACAAGACCAGAGGAGGGGAGCAATAAATAAAATCAAATCACATGCCGGCTGGGTGGACAATCCACAAACTGGAGAACAATAAAACCAAAGAAGTTCCCCCACTGTTGTGAAGGTTCTGAACCGTCAGTCTCCCCAGCCAGCGGATCTGGCAAAGGGACTGGGAATCCCCAAGGAATCTGACTTTGAATGCCAGTGGGATTTGATTGCAGGACTTCCACAGGCGGGGGGCGGTGCCGGGAGCCAGTGTGAGGAACTCTGCCCATGGCAAAGGTCATGAGGAAGGAGGCTTTGGCATATGCAAAGGCGTGATCAAGCCTCAGGAAACCCCCTGTTCCTGAGCATCTACCCCCCAAACCAGAATCTACTTATTTTACTGTTTCATGCTCTCACCTATACCTCTGACTTTACGGGGGGCTGACCCCCATTACCTCTCTCGGAGGAGTTAACTTGCAGCTCCAAGTCAATAAAAATTCCTGGGCATGACAAGAGTGTTTCAACTTACGAACTCCTCTGAAGGTTATCTAGCCCACCTGTATAGGTTCATCCGGCCACATGTGATTATTTACAGCCTCCCAATCATGAGAGGCACGAGATATTTTAGACTTACTAAAGGCGGATTCTTTTGGGAAGTTAGAAATTATTGGTATAGTGGGTTGGTTAGGAATTATATTGGTGAAGGGTTTTTCATTTGTTGTGCCAATTATTGCTGCTAATTCCCTGCCCTGGGTGTGACAAGGGTGTCTCAGGTCAAACCTCTCTGCTGACAGACTAGCTTGTGTGACAACCTCTTAACTATAAACAGCACAGAGAGTTTGGAGTATTTTGAAAGTCTTAATTAGCATAGGGCTTTTCTCATTGTTGAGTCAATGATTGCCGCCAGGCCTCTATATCCTTAGGCACCTGGGAATATATTAATCAATGTATTTGGAATATAGAAAAGGAAATATAGTAGTTTTTGATGTTAGCAATACTAGACTTTTTGAGTTAATGAATTTTCTTTTTTATAATAGATCACTGTACTTTGTTATAAATCACTGTGTCTTTGCTATGTAAAAATGTAACTTTATCATTATCTTAAGACTAAATAGATCTTAAGGGGAACATTGGTGAAGGGTTTTCATTTGTTGGGCTGATGTTTGCTGCTAAATCTCCATATTCCCTGCCCTTATAATGAATATAACTAGCATATAAGAGAAATAAGTATTAACCTTTAAGATTAATCATGTTAACCTTAGGTTAAATAAATTCCCTTCTTGATTATAACTCACTACACTCTCACCCTATAGGAATGCAACTTTATCTGGTACCTTCAGAGGATGGTGCCTGGTTTAAGAAAGAACACCCTTGGAAAAAATAAGTTTTTTGGTTATCAGAAAGAAAGGATCATAAAATGTCAGCAGGCCTCATGGCCAGAAGATGATGTAAAACCCCTAAGACCTTTTTTTTATACATTTATGTGAAGCACCTGATTTTGATAAAGGTCAGGACTGCTGACCCCTGCGTGACTCTGTATTCATCCCTATGTGTAACAAAAGGTATATAAGCAAACCTAAAAAATAAAGAAATGGGATCAGTTTCTGGAAAGACTGATTCCCCCATGTCACTTCTTTCTTGCTCCCCATTTTTCTGGCTGAATTTCCATCTGAACTGTGGATACTCACCAAGCCTGCTAATTTTGCCTGGGCTTCTAAGATCAGATCGGGGAGGCCTCAGGGCCTCGTCTCCTTCGGGAGAACGGAAAGACGCCTGTGGCCTACGTAGGTGGTGATTGGTATTCCATGTAAACCAAGTTATTCAGCCTCCTTTTCTCCCCTAATTTTCCTACTACACTATCCGTTTCTAATCTGTTTATATATCTGTAATTTAAGTTTTTTCCTAGGATGCTGATTCTGTCACCACCTTTGAATCACCCTGGATCCACTGGGGCTGGACCCCGGCAGGGTGGAAGTTGGGGCGAGGGGGGAGGACAGAAACTCAAGACAAAACTTAAAAAAGAGAGAGAGAAAAAAAAATTTAGCTAACATCCTGCCAGCCTCGGAGCACTTTCTTCTCAATACCAACAGCCTTGAGCCATCGAGTAAGGCTTGAACACAAATGAGGAGACTATGAACAGAGCAGGGCAGGTGTGAGGAGCTGGGGGGATGGTTCCAGAGACTCAGCATTAGGCCTTGACCCTCACTTCTTATGACCCAGATTGGGACGGACACAGAGGACAACCTGGCCAGGACTCCTCCCTCCCAACCACACAGCTTCAGCCAAGACATCTGAAAATATCAAGTGACTCTAAGCTCATAAGGAAAAATAACAAGATATTTTGAGACAACTAATTGCATACTTTGTTTCAGATATTGCATAATTATGAAGGCAGAGGGATTAGGAATTTACAGTCAACTTTCTTACGGAGAATATCTTATATTTGAAGCAAGAACAAATAGTTGCAAAGTATGTATGCTGCTGCGATTCATGGAGTTGCTAAGAGTTGGACATGACTGAGCGACTGAACTGAACTCAACTGAACTGCTGCTGCTGCTGCTGCTGCTAAGTTGCTTCAGTCATGTCCGACTCTGTGTGGCCCCATAGACGGCATCCCACCAGGCTCCCCCATCCCTAGGATTCTCCAGGCAAGAACACTGGAGTGGGTTGCCCTTTCCTTCTCCAATACATGAAAGTGAAAAGTGAAAGTGAAGTCACTGAGTTGTGTCCAACTCTCAGCAACACCATAGACTGCAGCCCACCAGGCTCCTCCACCATGGGATTTTCCAGGCAAGAGTACTGGAGTGAGGTGCCATTGCCTTCTCCAAAATATGTGTAAAATATAGTAGTTCAAGTAGACCGGTATATTACAAAGCCTTATGGCAAAAGAAGAAAACAATGGTTGGAAAGACTAAGTAAAATAGTGCCCGAGAACATAGAGAAAGAAAAAGAATTAAAGTAACAGAAATGAATGAAAATATAGAAAACAAAACAAAAAACCCTTAGACCTTGATGGGCAGTTAAATATTCAGGATGACTATCACCAAGAAGTCTACAAATAATAAATACAAGAGAGGGTTCTTTTTTCCATGATCCAGCGGATGTTGGCAATTTGATCTCTGGTTCCTCTGGCTTTTCTAAAACCAGCTTGAACATCAGGAAGTTCATGGTTCATGTATTGCTGAAGCCTGGCTTGGAGAATTTTGAGCATTACTTTACTAGCATGTGAGATGAGTGCAATTGTGCGGTAGTTTGAGCATTCTTTGGCATTGCCTTTCTTTGGGAAAACTGATCTTTTCCAGTCCTGTGGCCACTGCTGAGTTTTCCAAACTTGCTGGCATATTGAGTGCAGCGCTTTTACAGCATCATCTTTTAGGATTTGAAATAGCTCAACTGGAATGCCATCACCTCCACTAGCTTTGTTCGTAGTGATGCTTTCTAAGGCCCATTTGACCTCACATTCCAGGATGTCTGGCTCTAGATGAGTGATCACACCATCGTGATTATCCGGGTCATGAAGATCTTTTTTGTACAGGTCTTCTGTGTATTCTTGCCACCTCTTCTTAATATCTTCTGCTTCTGTTAGGTCCAGACCATTTCTGCCCTTTATCAAGCCCATCTTTGCATGAAATCTTCCCTTGGTATCTCTAATTTTCTTGAAGAGATCTCTAGTCTTTCCCATTCTGTTGTTTTCCTCTATTTCTTTGCATTGATCGCTGAAGAAGGCTTTCTTGTCTCTTCTTGCTATTCTTTGGAACTCTGCATTCAGATGCTTATATCTTTCCTTTTCTCCTTTGCTTTTCGCCTCTCTTCTTTTCACAGCTATTTGTAAGGCCTCCCCAGACAGCCATTTTGCTTTTTTGCATTTCTTTTCCATGGGGATGGTCTTG
>SJYQ01104596.1:306337-317713 GCA_006410935.1 Redunca redunca
TAATATCTTATATATCTATACCTATATCTATATATATCTTAATATCTTTTATATATCTTATATGTGTGTATATATATATATCTTAATCACTTTGTTGTACATCTGAAAATAGCATGACATTGTAAATTAACTGGACTTTGATAAAAGAAGAACAGATCATCACTTCCAGATAAATAAATTAGAGACTCCTTTTCCAGAATCATAAAGCCTCATTCTTGATAAAACCATAGAAGCTTAATTCATGGAACAGGTTTACCTGGTCCTAAGAGGACTAAGAACGAGGCTGACAACGTTAAAGACCCTTGGGCTTTGAATCAGGTCTTTTGAATAGTTTCTCTTAAAGGAGTAATAAAAGCATCTGAAGAGATGTGACAAGTATCTGGATGCTGTGAGAGAAGGACTCCAAGAAGGTGTTGTATGTTACCTGGATTCATATACTACAATCTCAAAGAAAGCTTGGTGAATTCCAATTCAGTGCCCTTCTAATGGTATATTTCAATAAAAAAATTTACACACTCCCAATAGTCCTCAAGTAAACACTTCCAGCCAGAAGAAAGAAGCATACTTCATGTGGGGAGTATGAGGGTGTTGTCATGACAACCATGAGGAGTGTTTCATTAGATGGCTGAATTGAGTGCTGTGCAGAGCTTCTGGGCTCTGTGGTCTTAGCCGAAAATCTGGGAATGTGTTTAATATCATCACATCCTTAAAATCATAGAAAAATGTGGTTACTCTGATTCCTAAAGTGTGACCCAGTGAGACACACCCCTTTTACCTTAATCCTGGTGCCTGCTTCAAAACAGATTAACCTATCTGTGTATATATACATGGAAGTCTCTGGAATGCCATTCACTTCTTCTCTATGTTGCCTGCCAAGCCTGCATAAGCTTCCCACTTTGTAGATCGTCTTGACAGTGTGTTTAGTGCTGAAAGACTTGGGAAGGTTGACCCAGGACCTCCAGGGTCAGCTGCAGACCTGGATGGAGAATCAGGGCAGCATTTTGTAAGGGGTTTCAGATTTTACTTATCTCAAGGATACGTTTGCTTCTTTTTGTTCAATTTTTTCCCTTTTACAGTTGGAGTTAAAGTTTAAGCCAGTCTTTATACAAATTCTTCTCTTCTAAATTGGAGCTGGAACCAAATTATAAGTCTACTTTGTCCCTAAACTGAACTAGCTAGACCTTCATTGATTGCCTCTAAGTTCTGAGATCTAAGCTAAATACTGTGTCTCCATGGATTTCAAATTCACTGAGTTTCCTACTGAAAACTATAAAAAAGAACTAGGGATTCCAGGTTCTGGTCAATTTTACATGTATTTGTGGATAAATATAAAATATTGGGTTGGCCAGAAAGTTCATTTGAGTCTTCTATAACATCGTATGGAAAAATCCAAATGAACTTTTGGGCCCACCCAAGGCCATAGTGTTGACACTCTTGTCGATTACAGAGAAGATTGTAAAAGAAGGAGTTCAATCCTGGAAAATAAAGGACCTTGGGTCAGAAAGTGAAAAAAGTTGAAAACTCCAAAGCCACACTAAGATTCAAGATGGTAAAGGAAATGGCAACCCCCTCCAGTATTTTTGCTTGGGAGATCCTATGGACAGGGGAGTCTTGCAGGCTACAGTCCATGGGGTTGCAAAAGAGTTGGAAACAGTGAGTAAACGACAAGACGTAAGTACTGAGGATGCAATGTGTAGCCTAGTGACTACAGGTGTCACACTGGCCCATGGTGTATTTAAAGGTTGCTGAAAGACAGTGGATCCAGTTGTTTTATCACAGGAAAACTTTTCTTTCACTACATGAGGTGATGGATGTTAGACTTGTTTCAGTAAACATTTGACAACATATGTGTGTCAAGTCATTATGCTGTATATCTTAAACATATACAGTGTTTTCAGTTCAGTTCAGTTCAGTCACTCAGTTGTGTCCGACTCTTTGTGACCCCATGGACCATAGCACAGCAGGTCTCCCTGTCCATCACCGACTCCCGGAGTTTACTCAAACTCATGTCCATTGAGTCGGTGATGCCATCCAACCATCTCATGCTCTGTCCTCCCCTTCTCCTCCTGCCTTCAATCTTTCCCAGCATCAGGGTCTTTTCCAATGAGTCTGCTCTTCCCATCAGGTGGCCAAAGTAGTGGAGTTTCAGCTTCAACATCAGTCCTTCCAATGAACACTCAGGATTGATCTCCTTTAGGATGGACTGGTTGGATCTCCTTGCTGTCCAAGGGACTCTCAACAGTCTTCTCCAACATCACAGTTCAAAAGTGTCAGTTCTTCATCACTCAGCTTTCTTTATATTACAACTCTCACATCCATACATGACTACTGGAAAAACCATAGCTTTGACTAGATGGACCTTTGTTGGCAAAGTAATGTCTCTGCTTTTTAATATGCTATTTAGGTTGGTCATAACTTTCCTTCCAAGGAGTGTCTTTTAATTTTCATGGCTGAAATCACCATCTTCAGTGATTTTAAGTGAGTAAAGTGAGGTCACTCAGCCATGTCCTACACTTTGCGACCCCACGGACTGCAGCCTACCAGGCTCCTCCATCCATGGGGTTCTCCAGGCAAGAATACTGGAGTGGGTTGCCACTTGGAGCCCCAAAAAATAAAGTCAGTCACTGTTTCCCCATCTATTTGTCATGAAATGATGGGACCAGATGCCATGATCTTAGTTTTCTGAATTTTGAGCTTTAAGCCAATGTTTTCACTCTCCTCTTTCACTTTCATCAAGAGGCTCTTTAGCTCCTCTTCACTTTCTGCCATAAGGGTGGTGTTATCTGCATATCTGAGGTTATTGGATATTTCTCCCAGCAATCTTGATTCCAGCTTATGCTTCATCCAGCCTAGAATTTCTCATGATGTACTCTGCATATAAGTTAAATAAGTAGGGTGACAATATACAGCCTTGACGTACTCCTTTCCTGATTTGGAACCAGTCCTTTGTTACATGTCCAGTTCTAACTGTTGCTTCCTGACCTGCATACAGATTTCTCAAGAGGCAAGTCATGTGGTCTGGTATTCCCATCTCTTTCAAAATTTTCCACAGTTTATTGTGATCCACACAAAGGCTTTGGCCTAGTCAATAAAGCAGAAATAGATCTTTTTCTTGAATCCTCTTGCTTTTTGGATGATCCAGTGGATGTTGGCAATTTGATCTCTGGTTCCTCTGCCTTTTCTAAAAACCAGCTTAAACATCTGGAAGTTCACGGTTCACATATCGCTGAAGCCTGGCTTGGAGAATTTTGAGCATTACTTTACTAGGTGACTGGCTAATTCAGAGGAGAGGATGGGGCATGAAGCCAAGAGCATCAGCAGGAAGATGAAAGCAAACTAGCTCTGGACGGGATGAAACCAAGAGTTAGATAGCTTTGTGTAGCATGCATGCCTAGGTTTTCAGTCTGCCTGGAGTGAAACGGATGGGTGAAAACAAAAGATGGAAAAGGATGAGCAGTGAACACTTGAGGCTAGGAAGAGTAGGAGCCAATATCAATTTTGTGTAAGGACAAGAACCAAGCAAACAAAACATGGGAATGGATAAACCCATAGTAAATGGATTTAGAGATAGTGTTCTTTCTGGCTTGCCTGGACTTGAAGCAGGCTGGGTCCATTATACATTGAGAACAGGCTGATTACAGTGATCTGCTCTCGTGATCCGTGGTGACTCAGCCAGTGCAAATCTTTTGTCTCACTAAAGTGTCTCTCTCACACACAATAATTCACCAGTTTCTCCAGTAAGATTCTTCATTTATTAAGGCCAGCCCTCTCATTTTACCATTATCATCTTCTTGTTCTTCCACACTGAAGCCCTCATGCTACCAAAATCAGAACATCTCTGCCATTTACAATAATGCATTGAGTTTTATTCATGTCAAGGTAATATAGCCCACGAGAAACTCTTTGTATCACTTAAGTGCTATCTGGCAGTAGCACCATAAGAAAGAGAAAAATGGAGGCTTGTTATCTGCCAGTCTGGAAACAATCCCTTCTGTTTCAACTTGAAAAGCAGCTGGCTTAGAGGGATACCCTTTCCCAGGAAGAGCTTTTACTCTTTTCTAAAAGTAAAGACCAAGAAGACCTTTTAGACCCTGACAGTGGGATCAAAGACACAATGCACTAGTGTCTTATAGTCATTGACATAAAGGCATGATCAAATTAAGAAGACTCAGAAAATCTAATAATGTAGCCCTTGTTAAAGTGCATATGTGTTCTCCATACTCTGTTCAGATGCAATTCATTTGGAACTCAGAAAGGTACTGGCTTACCAGATTCTCGTGTATTTGTATTTTATAGAATTTCTGATTAGTTAGAAAAACGAGTTGCCCTATACATTTGAGTTAATTTTTATGCTGATTATTATTTAGAGGAAGAATCAAAAATCCAAATTAGCATTACAGTTCAAGAGCAGCTCTTCATCATCATAGTTTTCTCCTTGATGATTTCATAGATATTGGGTCTTTCTTTATACCATGTTGGCATAGACTCAAATTTAAAATTGAAGGACCCTGAAAGCCTACCTACAAGACTTTTTGAAGGAACATTGCAAATGTTGAAATATTTTTGATGAATATAGGTTCAGTCAGTTCAGTTCAGTCGCTCAGTCATGTCCGACTCTTTGCGACCCCATGAATCGCAGCACGCCAGGCTTCCCTGTCCATCACCAACTCCCAGAGTTCACTCAAACCCACATCCATCGAGTCGGTGATGCCATCCAGCCATCTTATCTTCTGTTGTCTCCTTTTCCTCCTGCCCCAATCCCTCCCAGCATCAGAGTCTTTTCTAATGAGTCAACTCTTCGCATGAGGTGGCCAAAGTATTGGAGTTTCAGCTTTAGCATCATTCCTTCAAAAGAACACCCAGGACCGATCTCCTTTAGAATGGACTGGTTGGATCTCCTTGCAGTGCATGGGACTCTCAAGAGTCTTCTCCAACACCACAGTTCAAAAGCATCAATTCTTCAGCGTTCAGCTTTCTTCACAGTCCAACTCTCACATCCATACATAACTACTGGAAAAACCATAGCCTTGACTAGACGGACCTTTGTTGGCAAAGTAATGTCTCTGCTTTTGAATATGCTGTCTAGGTTGGTCATAACTTTCCTTCCAAGGTTACACATATATAAAACTGGAAAGTAAAACAAACACACAAAGGTCAAGGGGACTGTTATTATGAAAGTGAAGGTTATATACATATAATCAGAAATTCTATAAAATACAAGTACACAAGAATCTGGAAGGCCAGCACCTTTCTGAGTCCAAATGAATTGCATCTGAACAGAGTCTATCTTCCTCGGTCATCTGGGAGGAGGCAGGATGGCCCTCCTGAGGTCAAGAAGAACCACAGGGTGGGAAGGGAATAAGCAAAGGGAAAGAGAACACATTTAGTTGTGAGGCTCTAGGATAGTTTCTTGAGGGAAAAGGATGCACCGGACAAATGATCAGTGGACCATAGAGAGGAAAGTACAGGGTTCCATACCTAACAGGGACTCCAAAGACGGTTTCGTTCATGTGAATAAAAACTTTGGAAAGGTAAAAAATAATTTTCCAGAGAAAATGTTGCTTTAAAAAAATTACTGCTATTGAGAAATGGAAACCTTTTTGCCATATCAATAAACAAAGGATGCGAGAGCCATCAACAGTTGCAGCCATCAGGGAGGGTGATCCAGTGAGCCCCAAGGGAACTCAGGAAGGAAAGAATTCCTGCCATCTAGTAGCCATCAGACTGTAGCCGCTCACCACAATGAGTGCTGGGAAAACTCAGGATATGAAAACACTAGAAACTGGCCCCAGATAGCTGAGGTGTGTGTGTATCAAAGGAGTGAATTTTGAGCCCAGAATTTTACATCCTCTCGTACATAGAAAACTGCTAAATTCCTTAACTTGAGCTGTCTAGTTTTCTTTAATTTATCATAAGTTTTTGACATTCAGACTACCTGACTTTTGTTGCAAAACTTCCCTAAAATCTGACTCCCCCGTTACCTCCTCAAAGCAGTTCTTTCAGGGTTATTTGAAATTCTGCTTCCTTGGGCTTGAGGTCTTAAAATGTTCCGCCAAATAAAACAAAATCCTCAACTCTCAGGTCGTGCATATTTTTTCCAGTCGACACTTTATATTATTTTAGGGAGTCCAGGGTCCAGCTCCCCATGTGAGGAAGCATTTGGCATTAGATTCTAAGTGAGTAGTTACGTCTGAAGATGTGGGTGGTGGCATTCCCTTGGAGGTCAAGACTGGTGTCCCACGTCCATACATCTTAGCCTGTGGTTTAGTAACAACTTTGTTCTTTCCCTAGGCATCTCATTCTCAAATTTCTAAACTCTTCCTAGATCTCTTTTGTTTATCTCTCCCAGCCATAACTAGTGTGTGCATCTCCTATTAATCACTTGATTTGTATCATATCCAAGATGACCATCTGAACCTCCAGGATTTTATGAGACTGGCAGACATAAAGTCTACTCTCTACATGTTGGAGAACTGCATGGCTGGTGATGTGCAGATGCCCAGCTGGCATCCATGTCTCTCCCCTCACAGAAACCCAAAGTCACCCTCTGAAGCTCTGCTTGAGCTCAGAGCACTGTTTGTGTAATAATCCACCTCCTCTAGAAGAGTGCGAGCTTCTGAAATAGAGTGTGTCTGACTCAACTTCACATCTCGCCAGTGTCTGCACAGTTGCTGGCCTAGAGAACTTTGTTATTTTAAGTGGAGAAATAGCTGGAAATGTAGAAACAAGAAGGCTCCTTTATAGCTTTGAGCAATTCCTGAATGTCTTGCTCTTCTTTGGTTGTCTATTGGATAGGCTGTGACAAGTGAAGTATCAAGTATGTGGTGATATGAACCATTTTGGGCAAGATAAACATGGAAAAACTAACCAGAATTGGGGGATAAGCAATCCGTGAGGTCTACCTCACCAAAGTTATGACTGACATGCTAAAACTAATTGGCTAGTAAAGCTGAATGTTGAGTTGAGGGGCCTGTGACCTATTTGAGTCGGTCTATGGAGCCCACTCTCCGAAGCAGGTTCAGTTTGGAGATTTATATCTGAAAGCCAGCAGAGAATGGGTAGAATCTGCAGTCCTGTGATAGACAGGTTGTCTACTGGAGAATACATTGTCTAAGTACGCAATGAGCATCAAAGCAGGAAGCCTGTAAGACTGCTCAGGGTTAAAGGACCGGCAGTAGCAGAAAAAGAGAAAAAGCCTTAATAGAGAGGCTGAGAAGACCCAGGAGGGAGACCTCCAGGGAAGTCAAGAGCAAAAAGGATTCCAAGCAGGAGAGACTCATCATCATGTAGAATTGGGCCCAAAACAACCTTTCTTCTAGGGGAAATCACATTTAGAAGGAATCATTTATTGTTGATTTCTGGATAAAGGGGAGCAGAACAGAAGAGTGTATGACGAGTTCAGATGGTGGGAAAGATTTTATTGAAGAAACCTCTGTTTCTGTGACACCTGAAGGGCAGGATTTGGAAACTCAGGAGGACGGAGTGCTCAGTATAAAAACTCAGAGGCTGGGATGCCTAGGGCATTGGTGTGGAGGACTCTGATGAAGAAAACCTAGGGAACAAGAGTCTGGGGAGCTGAATGCATTTTGATCAGACAGATCTAAGGGCATCAAAAGAGGAAAGGGGAGGAAGTGAAAGGGGATGCCTGGTCAGGGAGCCCTGGATGCTCCCAACGTCTGAAAGACAGATGGGAGTGATCCCCAAAAGGCAAAAGTCAGGCCTCATTCCTAGGGATAGACTTAAATAATCAACTCCATTGTAAAGGAGAAAGAGTGACCAAAAGCCAGAAAGGAGATACATCATGGAAATGCAGCTGAGCTGGTAGGACAGCTCTCTCAATATGCAGGTGAGAGGGAGGGAAGCCTGAGAACTCACTGCTGAGATAGGGGAGATAGATGATTTTTTTTGTTCTTGATTTAATTCAAATTCTCTGTTTACCAAAAAAAGGAAAAGAAAGAAAAAGTGTAGCAGGGTTGTGATAACTAAACAGAATGCCGCCTATGGTCAGTGCAGGTACAAAGAAAAATCGAAACTGACAAGAAAAGGGTTAGCAGTGTGAAAGCATTAAGAGCTAATGTCAAAATGTGAGTGTGGTCAAGCCTGCAGGCTTGGTAACAAGTATGAAATAGCTTGAGTGATCCTTGTAGGAGAACCTTCTGAGCTTTTTGGGTGCTGTGCAGACTTCCCAGTGGGGAAATGACAGAACTGAAGGCTGCCTGTGATGCCGTGCTTGCCGCTGGGAAGGGTGGGAGTGAAGGCGAGGATATTTGCAAGAATAGATCAGGAGATAAGGAGGTTGTGGTCTAGGGAGTTACCTGGGCAAAACCAAGAATTCAAACTGCCCTGTGGATGCAGATTGGCCAACAGTAGTTCTTTAATGAGGGTGAACAAGGAAACAGAAAATACACCTTTTTGTTCAGGTAATTTCAATGTCTGCAGTAGGGAACTTAAAAACGATAAATATGAAATTCAGGGAAAGTCTAAATTCCAAAGGGTGTATGGTCTTTCCGGTAGTCACGTATGGATGTGAGAGTTGTACCATAAAGAAGGCTGAGCGACAAAGAATTGATGCTTTTAAATTGTGGTAGTAGCTAGAGAAGACTCTTGAGAGTGCCTTGGACTGCAAGATCAAACTAGTCAATTCTAAAGGAAATCAACCCTGAATATTCATTGGAAGAATTGATGTTGAATCTGAAGCTCCAATACTTGGCCACTTGATGGGAAGAGCCGGCTCACTGCAAAAGACCCTGAAGCTGAAAAAGACGGAAGGTGGAGAAGGGGGTGGCAGAGGATGAGATGCTTGGATAACATTATCAACTCAATGGACATGAGTTTGAGCAAAATCCAGGAGATTGTGAAGGACAGGGAAGCCTGGTGTGCTGCAGTCCACAAAATCCAAAGAGTCAGACATGGCTTAGTCACTGAACACCAAAAACAAAGGGTGCAGAGTTGAAAGGACTAGGGTTGAGCTGAGCACTAAGAGACAAAGGTCACCCGATGGCCCCGGTGTTCCCAGGGAGATGTGGAGAACTGTGGACCACCATGAGCAGCAGCAGAAAGCCTGTGGGTCATCAAAGCTGTTCTCTTTCTCATCCTCTTAAGATATTTGACTGGAAAGTCAGCTAAGAGCTGTGAAGTGTGGTCATCCAGCTTCCATGCACTTTAACCCTTGGCAAAAACCAGCAGGGCTTCGGTGTGCCTTTGTAAACTGGGAAACAGAAGGATGCTCCTATGTCTGATGCCAAAGAAAATCTGGCTAGTGAGAAAGAACTAATTTCAACTCAAACTAACAGCCTGAAATACATGATTCTCTTCTATTTTTAGAATAATGGCAAATTCAGTGATCTCCAGGAGGCCAGACACAATTTGATGCAAAGGAAACTTGTGAGATGCCTGCTTTGATATTTAAGAACACTGCTTTTTATTATGTGTATGCACAGATGACTTTCTTTGTTCACACAATTATAAATGCTGACTATAAAGCAATTCTAATTATTCCTAGATGTTTTCAAAGAAAGGAAAGGGGTAAAATGTGACTTGTGATTCTGTGAAATGCCTCGTTTTTCTTTGGGAACGAAGCCTGCCACGATTCCAACATTAAACAGGGCAGAGAACCCATCTAGATCTTGATTTGTAATTTTGCTTACATGTTCCACCATCTCCTTTTGTAAGTTAATTTATTATTAATTGAAGGATAATGGCTATATAGTATTGTGTTGCTTTCTGCCAAACAATGAAGCAGCCACAGTGTTCCACCACCTCTTAGTTTGCTACAATTTCAATAAGTCTTCTTAGTGGCAGTCTTCAAGAATGCCTTAAAAATGACTCATTGAATATAATCGTGTGGATAAGGTTGCCTGCATTCTAGGATGACTCCTGGATAGTCATCAAATGCTACCTGCCATTCAACCTTCAACTTCATCAGTGGAAAGATGACTTTAGACCCAAGGCTGGTCCCTGGGAGATGAGCGATGCCAATATCTGATTCTGTATGGAAAGCACTATCTCCTAACGCTGGGAGGTTTACGTTCGCAAATCTCGTTCTGGGTCCCATTCACGTAAAATTCCAAAATTGGACATACGCCCAAGACACTGTTCTTTTTCTGCACAATGAGTCGTTCTGGAGGATTTTCAATACCGTGTGCATGGGATTATGGACAGGAGTCGTCACTGCTGTCCTCTGCCTGCTACTGGTTGAAGTTGCCCCAGGAGGGCATAACCCTCTCACATTCAGGCCCTGTAGGTGGTCAGAGAGGGAAAAGTAGCTGGACCCGCTTGAGGCAGGAGCGCTGTTCAGGCTGGATTCTGCATTTGCATGCATCTGTCCGCTCGGCATGTAGCCTCAGAAATACTGTACAAGACCTTGGGGGAGTGGTCTGACAGACTGCTTTTTTCCTCTACTTTATTTCTCTAAAATGCTCTGGGTGGTTTCTATCCATTTACAGAGCTCTCATTTTTATTTCTTTATGAACATTTTCAGCTATACCTTTGACTCTCACCTGGCTTCTTCATGTTTTAGCATTTAATGCGAAAACTTCAATGTTTAGATGGAAAATCTCAGTGTCCAACTCTATTATGTTTCCTCTGAGCATCTTTCTCACTTTTATCTTTTTTCTTCATATTCGAAGGGAAGATATCAAGTTTGTCCTCTACAACAATGATTTCATTTCCTGCCATTCCACTTTCAGGAGCTTACACAGTCATTGTGACTTTGAATTTCTCTAATTTATTGGCATAGCAACATGATCAAGTATATCTAAGCAAACAAAACCTACCTTATACTTTCTCACTGGGTCCTTGTTTCCATATTTATTAAAAACATGAAAGTTGCCTCTATCTCCTAGATTCTTACCACTTATTGAAGTGTGTAATTCTAATTACTAAACATTCCCCTAGTGAAAACTAAATTGAACAATAAGATAAACAGGAAAAGGTAGAATGTGAGTTGAATCGCAAAAGTTTAATAGAATCGGGACTTTCCTGGTGGTCCAGTGGTTAAGGCTTTGCCTTCCAGTGCAGGGAATGTGGGTTCAGTCTCTGGTCAGGGAGTTAAGATCCCATATACCTCACAGCAAAGAAACCAAAACAAAAAATAGAAATAATACTGTTGATAAAGACTTTAAAAATAGTCCACATCCAAAAATAAGAGAAATCTTAAAAATAGTTTAAGATAACTGATGATTAAAAGGTTGAGGAAATAGGGTACATGTTTGATATGCAAAGTAAAGCTTCAATTCAAGGCAAACTGGGTACAGAAAATAACTATATTGCTTATATTTTATATAGTCAAAGCTGTTTGAGTTCTTAAATGTATACATGATAAAATTGGAACTTTCCTCTTTACATATTGTTTTTTATATGCAGTTTTATCAGTGG
>SJYQ01104596.1:317741-363270 GCA_006410935.1 Redunca redunca
TTTAATAATTAAAAATAACTTTTAAAAGTCTATGAACTTCTTTGCATAGACATTACTTTCTTTCCTACAAGACACATAAGTGTGTTAATTTTATAAATGGAAATATTGAGCAAGTAACCAAGAAAATTCAACATTTGCAACATCTGAATGATTAAAATAAAAATTTGACCCCATAATTACCATTATAATGGTAGTAAAAATCTTTGAAAAGAAGCACTTTGCTTTCAGTAATTTCAACATAAAAGAATTCTGAAACATGAAGATGTATTCATCCTACTCCTGCGTATCTCAATAGAAATCCATGCTTAGTAGAAACCCATACGATATAGTCAGACTTGAAAAACAAGCAAATAAACACCATAAGCTTCTTTTGAATCCTTCATCTTGTCATTTTAAAAAAACCCAATATTAACATAAAATGCATTTGTGATTCTTCCATGCTATTGATGCATAAGTAATTTTTTTTTCATTATTGAATAATATACAGTTGTATGGATGTTCCAAATTTAGCTTGCTAATTTGTCCATGATGCTAGTTTTGGGCTGTATGCATTCTTTGGGTTGTCTCACTAATTAATGAACTAGTTAATGAATGAGTTCAGTCACTCAGTCATACTCAGCTCTTCGTGACCCCATGGACTGCAGCATGCCAGGCTTCCCTGTCCATCAGCAACTCCTCGAGCTTACTCAAACTCATGTCCATTGAGTCAGTGATGCCATCCAAACATCTCATCCTATGTCATCCCCTTCTCCTGCCTTCAATCTTTCCCAGCATCAGGGTTTTATTTAATGAGTCAACTCTTCGTATCAGGTGGCCAAAATATTGGAGTTTCAGCTTCAGCATCAGTCCTTCCAATGGATATTCAGGACTAATGTCCTTTAGGATTGACTGGTTTGATCTTCTGGCAGTCCAAGGGACTCTCAAGAGTCTTCTCCAACACCACAGTTCAAAAGCCTCAATTCTTTGGCTCTCAGCTTTCTTTATGGTCCAACCCTTACATCTATACATGACTACAAGAAAAATCATAGCTTCAACTATAAAACCTTCATCAGCAAAGCAACGCCTCAGCTTTTTAATGTGCTATCTAGGTTGGTCATAGCTTTTCCACCAAGGAGCAAGCATCTTTTAATTTTCATGGCTGCAATCACCGTCTGCAGTGATTTTGGAGCCCAAGAAAAGAAAGTCTCTCACTGTTTTCACTGTTTCCCCATCTATTTGCCATGAAGTGATGGGACTGGATGCTATGGTCTTTGTTTTCTGAAAGTTGAGTTTTAAACCAGTTTTTTCACTCTCTTCTTTCACTTTTGTCGAGAGGCTCTTTAGCTCCTCTTCGCTTTATGCCATAAGGGTTGTGTCATCTGCGTATCTGAGGTTACTTACATTTCTCCCTGCAATCTTGATTCCAACTTGTGTTTCATCCAGCCCTGCATTTCACATGATGTACTCTGTGTATAAGTTAAATAAGCAGGGTGATAATATATAGCCTTAACATACTCCTTTCCCAATATGGAACCTGTTCATTGTTCCATGTCCAGTTGCTTCTTGACCTGTATACAGATTTCTCAGTTCAGGTGGTCTGGTATTCCAATCTCTTTAAGAATTTTCCAGTTTGTTGAGATCCACACAAAGGCTTTACCGTAGTCAATGAAGCAGAAATAGATGTTTTCCTTGAATGCTCTTGCTTTTTCGACAATCCAGTGGATGTTGGCAATTTGATCTCTGGTTCCTCTGCCTGTTCTAAATCCAGTTTGAACACCTGGAAGTTCTCGGTTCAAGTACTGCTGAAGCCTAGCTTGGAGAATTTTGAGTGTTACTTTCCTAGTGTCTGAGATGAATGCAATTGTGTGGTAGTTTGAACATTTTTTTGGCATTGCCTTTCTTTGGGATTGGAATGAAAACTTACCTTTTCCAGTCCTGTGGCCATTGCTGAGTTTTCCAAATTTTCTGGCATACTGAGTGCAGCACTTTCACAGCATCATCTTTCCAGCTGCAATAGCTCAGCTGGAATTCCTCCACTAGCTTTGTTCGTAGTTATTATGAATAAGAACTTTTTAAAAAAGCTTCATATTTGAACACTGTTTATCTTCTTAGGGGTAAGAAAGAAAGGTAAAGACTGAGGGGAACATTCTGTCCCATGGCTAGTCCTAGAAGGAGAAGCAGGATTAGATAAAATAACAAAAAAACAAATGTAAATATTAGAGTGAGATGTACTGACATTGAAAGGTGAATTCCTCCATGTGTTAGTCATGTGACTTTAGACAGTTTACTTTCCCTCCCTATACCATGGATCATACATTTGAAAAATGAGTATTTTATTATCTGCCTAACTGAATATTGTAAGCAGAAAAGAGAAATATCCAGCACATGGCATGCCCTTGTGAAAAGATCATAAATTTTTTAACAGATAAATGTAAATATTTTAAACTCCTGGGTCTGAAGCAATGAAAAAATTTAAAAAAATTAAAGTGAATATAAAGGATTGTGAACCTGCATTCCTGGCATTTAAACTGCAATATTATTTTACTGGAGCAGAATATGCTCATTACTGATAATGGTCAAATGACATATAGGCAAACACTGAGCTTTAAGGTGCAAAATATTCACATGGAAGGGTCAGTGAAGGAATCAAAACCAAGTGCTAAGCTAGGAAAGCACCAGGGTCCCAAGGTCACTTCTCAGTTTCTAGAGCTGGTCTGTAGTTGCTGTTTTGTTATTAGCATTTGAACTGAAACAATGAGGTGATAAACAAGTTATAATTAAATGAGAGGAGGAAGAGACATCCCAACAGAAGCTGTAATAGACAGCACTGTTAGAATGACCAATGCCTGGACCCACGCCTTGGGAATGCAAGGAACACTCAGGGGCTCTGATGGAAACAAAGCAGGTTCAATCTTCCCCTGTCAGTCTTTTTATGGCTCCAGAGAGAACGACCTTGCTTAATACCGTATTTCACCATAAAAAGGGGTCACCCAAAGGTCATCCATTGCCAAGGATGTAGAATTTTGTTCAGCTCTTTTTGGGCTCTCTGCTAGTGGATGAATCAGAGAGATGGTCCCACCATTTCTTGCCGCCTCTGTTAAGGTTAATTATAAAATAATTTATAAGTTTGAAGAAGACATATTTTGATAAAAAAGGCATGGCTTAAACAGTACTTACTAAACAGCACTTACTCACTTATATTCTTAACTCTTTCATTCTTTAACTATAGAGCAATCTATTTCCCGGATTTCCATAAAACAAAAAACAAATGATTCTTTCTTTCCTTTTCATTGTCTTTTCTATATGCAAATACAACTATCATTCAAAACAGGTTCAAAACTTTCAGTTGAAAATGAACTAATAAATGTTTTACCCATTTGTGAACTGTTCTTTCATTATTTCTGCAAAAACGTATTTTTTAGAGCAATTCACAAATGATTAGAACACATACTAAGGAGTGATTGACCACTGCTGTTCTAAATTGCCACTTCCATGTCAGTGGGTCCAGGGATTCCTATAATCCGATTTTAGGATACTGTCTTAGTGCATATTGTTGCTCACTTGCTAAGTCATGTGTGACGTTTTGTGACCCCATGGACTGCAGCCCACCAGGTTCCTCTGCCCTTCATTATCTCCTGGAGTTTGCTCAAAAACCCCCCTTGAGTTGGTGATGCCGTCCAACCATCTCATCCTCTGCCGCCCACTTTTTCTCCTGCCTTCAATCTTTCCGAGCATCAGGGTGTTTTCCAATGAGTCAGCTCTTCAAATCAGGTGGCCAAAATATTGTAGCTTCAGCTTCAGCCTCAGTCCTGTCAATGAATATTCAGGGTTGATCTCCTTTAGGATTGACTGCTTTGATCTCCTGTCAGTCCAAGGGACTCTCAAGAGTTATCTCTCGGAGTGCCTGGATGCATGCATACTAAGTCACTTCAGTCTGACTGTGTATGACTCTTTGCAACACTATGGACCATAGCCTGCCAGGCTCCTCTGTCCATAGGATTCTCTCAGGCAAGAATACTGGAGTGGGTTGCCATGCCCTTCTCCAGGGGATCTTCCCGACCCAGGGATCAAACTCACATCTCTTTTCTTGCACTGGCAGGCAGGTTCTTTACCACTAGTGCTACCTGAGTAGCCCATTCTGTACATTAATCATTATGATACACGCAAAATATCACCTTTGCTATTGCAACAGAAGCCCAAACAATAATGATAACAAAAGAATGAAACAGCAGTGAAGACTGAGATGTTTGAATAAAGATTGCGAAGATGTTAACAGCATCCCATGTTGCCAGTATCACCACTGGTGAGACTGTCGCTTCCTCGACTTCCTCTTGTGTGGCTGGCCTGTCTCTGGGGCCTCGTGTTCCTCCCTGGTGCAGAGTGGAGCTTGCTGAACCCCCTGCTCCCTGGAACTTCTGCATTCACTCACTCCATATGCAGATAAGCAGCTCTTTCCACTAAACTTTTGAAAGAAATCTGATTCCCACAGGCAAGACCTGCAGAAAGAGTAATGGAGTCCCTTTTAATCATGTCCATAGTCTTCACCAAACCCTAAGAATGTGTTGGCAAAATTAGTATGAAAATTTTGATAGATATACTTGTGGGAGGAGCAGCTGCATATACTAAGCTGACCTGTTGCTTCGAGAAACCTAAAATGCTCTGATGCGTGTGACAAGATTTCCACATCTCTTTTAGCAACTCTCTTTCGTCAAATCCCATCTGGCGATTCAAATCCTGAATTATTAAAGCCAAAGACATACGGTCATATTCAATTCCTATGCACAGCCTTGGCTTGACTAGAAGGCTCAATCAATTACCAGGTCAAAATTGGGCTGGGATCTGCTTTGTAAATTGCTAAACAATTTAACTGGTTATAGAGAAAGATTCTCTATGACATCACATGACCTTCCTAAAAGCTCATTTCTCTCCCAGCTGTTTATGTTGGAATCAGTCTCAGGAGTCATTCAAAATGAGCAGTTTATTAGCTTCCTAAATGCTCTTAGTACATGCCAGATGTCCATCTCACACCAGTCCGCTCTTGTCTTTCAGTGACCCCTGGAATAGATGCTGCTGCCTTGATCCATCACCCAGGACACCCATGGTACAGAGCAGTGTGGTTGCCTGCTGGGCTCCGAAGAGAAGGAAGTCATCCCTCAGGTGTGAGCAGAGAGATGCCGCTACAGGACAGGGTTCTAATGATAACAAACTTACATTCATCCAGCTTGTGTTTAGAAATAAATTGCTCCCTCAGACTGCAAAGTGTGTTTCAGGTACTTGAAATTCCTTCGATTTGATCCAAATTGACTAGAAACAAATGTGAAATATTGCAACAACAGTTCTAGGCCTCTTAAACTTTACTTTTTAAAAGTAACCCATCTTATTAACTCAAACTTCTCTGTGTGAGAGATCTGCAAATCTTTGCTTCTTCATTTTATTTTGTTTTCACTTAAATGATGCAGTCATTATTATCCATTGTCAGAGGCTCATTCTGAACAAAATGTAAGTTAATCATAAACTAATTTCTAAATGTGGACACGACATATTTTGATTAAAAGCCTGGCTTAAATGATACTTATTAACTTATCTCAACTCTTCAATTTAACAAATTCAGCTAACAATTTCACAGATTTCCATAAAACAACACCAACAAAAATGTTCTTTTTCTCTTTTGCATTGCCTTTTCTATATCCAAGTGACAGCATACCTATTGTTCAAAACAGCTTCAAAAATTCTAGCTGACAGTGACATAAAAATCCCCCCAAGTAATTTTTAAAATGCGTATGCAACAGAATAAAAAAAAACTGAAAGAAGTTAAAACCACTTATGGACAGTCAATATTTTTATAAAAATGCATTTAAATGCATTGAAAAATATTGATAAGTCTAATAAAATACTTTATTTGTAATTTATCATCTTAGTTCTATGATAAAAACATAAATATCATGAAACATGCATTTATTTTGTGGAAACACATAATAAAAAGGACAATATAGGCATCAATAAATAGAAGCATTAATATAGCATAAGCAAAATGCATATAATAAACACAAATGCACCATTTAAAATATCAACTATCATAACTAGACATCTTTCTGATTTCACATGGAGACATTTGCTTTCTATCTGTGGGTCCACAAAATTGCCACAGTTAATGATATCATGAGATATCATTTCCTGGATATCATGGGATAAAACTGAATTGTATAGCTAATGGTAATGAGCACTGTTCTGTTATGTCTGAATTCCATGGGGAAAGGGTTAAATTACTTTGTTGCTCACTAAGTTGCCATGTGCACGCAGTCAGAGATTCTTAATGGTGATGATGAAGAACTTGGAGATAGTAAAACATGGAAATTATTCAGATTCTTTCAAATATGTTAACATAGTTGTTTCTCTTTCAATTGCAGTAAAAAATCCAACCCCAAATTCTGCTGAGCCAAGTGAAACTGGCATTTCTTTATCAGGAATGTTTGAGAACGGGAGAGAAACATGGAGTAGATGTGTGTAAAGGGAAAAGCTCGCGTGAGCTGATAGGCTTAGAAAAGTCAAACCAACTTTGTGAGGGTCTGTTTACTCAAGTGCAAAATGGAGGTAGTGACGGGGTCAGGGTGAAGCAGAGACACAACAGACATAAATCGCCTGCCACCCAGCCTGCGCCAATAATGACAGTAAGGCAGCCACCTCTGATACCTAACAGTTCTTCAGCTTTTCACTGAATCTGCCCAGTAACAGCCATTTGGCTTGACCTCTGGAGTCTGTTTTCCTACCTTGCTGTTTAAAAAAAAATTTTTTTTTGTATGTTGACCGTTTAAAAAATCTTTATTGAATTTGTTACAAAACTGTTTCTGTTTTATGTTTCCACTGCTGCTGCTGCTGCTGCTGCTGCTAAGTCGCTTCAGTCGTGTCCGACTCTGTGCAACCCCATAGACGGCAGCCCACCAGGCTCCGCTGTCCCTGGGATTCTCCAGGCAAGAACACTGGAGTGAGTTGCCATTTCCTTCTCTAATGCATGAAAGTGAAAAGTGAAAGTGAAGTCACTGAGTCGTATCCAACTCTCAGCAACCCCATGGACTGTAGCCTACCAGGCTCCTCCGTCCATGGGAGTTTCCAGGCAAGAGTACTGGAGTGGGGTGCCATTGCCTTCTCCTATGTTTCCACTGTTCCCCATCTATTTCCCATGAAGTGATGGGACCAGATGCCATGATCTTCATTTTCTGAATGTTGAGCTTTAAGCCAACTTTTTCTCTCTCCTCTTTCACTTTCATCAAGAGGCTGTTAAGTTCCTCTTCACTTTCTGCCATAAGGGTGGTGTCATCTGCATATCTGAGGTTATTGATATTTCTCCCAGCAATCTTGATTCCAGCTTGTGCTTCTTCCAGACCATCGTTTCTCATGATGTACTCTGTACAGAAGTTAAATAAGCAGGGAGACAATATACAGCCTTGACGTACTCCTTTACCTATTTGGAACCAGTCTGTTGTTCCATGTCCAGTTAAAACTGGACATGGAACAACAGACTGAGGAGGGGTGTAGGGAGGGAGATGGGATCCACAAGGGGGAGCCAAGGATGGATATGGTTCTACACCTCTGGCCAGCTCTGACCTCCTCACAGAGGATGCTCTGGGGTCTGCACTGTATCACTGGACTGGTCCAGCCTTGAGGGAGGAAGTCTGCCTTTGGACCCTCAGGCCAGTCAGTTATTGGCTGTGGGTTCTGCCTAGGCTCCCGGGAAAGACACTTCACTGAAGGGTCTTCCGCACAGGAGGAAGCAGCCCAGAGCAGTCCAGTCCGGGGGTCCGAGAGGATGTATCAGTAGAAGCACCCAGGACGCTCTCCTCCTGATGGCCTGCCTTACTCTCCATGTTGTATTATAAGAATTCAGGTGCTATGCTTAGTCACTCAGTTGTGTCTGACCCTTTGCCACCCCATGGACTGTAGCCCACCAGGCTCCTCTGTCCATGGGGATTCTCCAGGCAAGACGACTGGAGTGGGTTTCCACGCCCTCCTCCAGGGGATATTCATGACCCAGAGGTCGAACCCAGGTCTCCTGCATTGCAGGCGGATTCTTTACCATCTGAGCCAGAACTCATAGTTCTTATTTCTATTAGATTATGAGTTGAAAGTGATACTGTTAGACGCTCAGTAATGTCCAACTCTTTGTGACCCCAGGGACTGTAGCCTACCAGGGCCCTCTGTCCATGGGATTCTCCAGGCAAGAACACTGGAGTGGGTTGCCATGTCCTTCTCAGGGGATCTACCTGACCCAGGAATAGAACTCATGTCTCCCACATTGCAGGCAGATTCTTTACCATCTGAGCCCTGAGGGAAAGGTATAAGTTACTTGAGAACAAATTAAGTAAAATAGTTACCTTTCCAGTTCACCAAATACCTAGCCAGCTCTATATATGATAACACTGGAATTTTTTTTACTTTAAAAAATAATTTTTAATTGAAGTATAATTGATTTATAATGCTGTGCGAGCTTCTGCTATATAGCAAAGTGATTCATTCACACACATATATTCTTTTTCACATTCTTTCCATTGTGGTTTATTGCTTTTATATGCTCAGTCACTTCAGTTCAGTTCAGTCACTCAGTCGTGGTCTGACTCTTTGCAACCCCGTGGACTGTAGCACACCAGCCCTCCCTGTCCATCAGCAACTCCCAGAGCTTACTCAAACTCATGTCCATGGAGTTGGTGATGCCATCCAACCATCTCATCCTCTGTCATCCCATTCTCCTCCTGCCTTCAATCTTTCCCAGCATCATGGTCTTTTCCAATGAGTCAGCTCTTCACAACAGGTGCTGCAGATGTGTCCAACTCTTTGCAACACCATGGGCTGCAGCCTGACAGACGCCTCTGTCCATGGGGATTCTCCAGGCAAGAATACTGGAGTGGGTTCCCTTGCCCTCCTCCAGGGGATCTTCCTAACCCAGGGATCAAACCCTGGTCTCCTGCATTGCAGGCTGATTCTTTACTGCTGAGCCACCAAGGAATCCCTACGGTTTATTAGAGGATATTGAATATTATATGTGCTCTGATGTGAAGAAATTTAAAATTGGCTTTGTTTCTAACTCGTGAAGATCCAGAATAAGGTTCCCATTTGTCCTACCTCAGAATGGAGTTCAGTTCAGTTCAGTCTCTCAGTCATGTCTGACTCTTTGTGACACTATGGACTGAAGCACACCAGGCCTCCCTGTCCATAGCCAACTCCTGGAGTTTACTCAAACTCATGTCCACTGAGTTGCTGATGCCATCCAATCATCTCATCCTCTGTCTTCCCCTTCTCCTCCTGGCTTCAGTCTTTTCCAGCATTAGGGTCTTTTCAAATGAGTCAGTTCTTTGCATCAGCTGGCCAAAGAGTTGGAGTTTCAGCTTCAGCATCAGTCCTTCCAATGAATATTCAGGACTAATTTCCTTTAGGATGGATTGGTTGGATCTCTTTGCAGTCCAAGGGACGCTCAAGAGTCTTCTCCAATACCACAGTTCAAAAGCATCAATTCTTCAGTGCTCAGCTTTCGTTATAATCCAACTCTCACACCCATACATGACCACTGGAAAAACCAGAGCTTTGATGAGACGGAACTTTGATGAGATGGAAATTTGATGGCAAAGTAATGTTTCTGCTTTTTTATATGCTGTTTGGTTGGTCATAACTTTTCTTTCAAGGAGTAAGCGTCTTTTAATTTCATGGCGGCAGTCACTATCTTTAGTGATTTTGGAGATACCCAAAATAAAGTCTGTCACTGTTTCCACTATTTTCCCATCTATTTGCCATGAAGTGATGGATGCCATAATCTTAGTTTTCTGAATAATGAGTTTTAAGCCAACTTTTTCACTCTCCTCTTTCACTTTCATCCAGAGGCACTTTAGTTCTTCTTCATTTTCTGCCATAAGGGTGGTGTCATCTGCATATCTGAGGTTATTGATATTTCTCCTGGCAATCTTGATTCCATCTTGTGCTTCATCCAGTCCAGCATTTCTCATGATGTACTCTGCACAGAAGTTAAAATAGCAGGGTGACAATATATAGCCTTGACATACTCCTTTGCAGATTTGGAACCAGTCTGTTGTTCCATGTCCAGTTCTAACTATTGCTTCTTGACCTGCATACAGATTTCTCAGGCAGCAGGTCAGGTGGTCTGGTATTCTCATCTCTTTTAGAATTTTTCAGTTTGTCGTGATCCACACAGTCAAAGGCTTTGGCGTGCTCGATAACACAGAAACAAATGTTTTTCTGGAACTCTCCTGCTTTTTCAATAATCTAACAGATGTTGGCAATCTGATCTCTGGTTCCTTTACCTTTTCTAAATCCAGCTTGAACATCTGGAAGTTCTCTGTTCACGTACTGTTGAAGCCTGGCTTGGAGAATTTTTAGCATCACTTTACTAGCATGTGAGATGACTGCAATTTTGCAGTAGTTTGAGCATTCTTTGGCATTGCCTTTTTTTGGGATTGGAATGAAAACCGACCTTTTCCAGTCCTGTGGCCACTGCTGAGATTTCCAGATTTGCTGGCATATTGAGTGCAGCACTTTCACTGCATCATCTTTTAGGATTTGAAGTAGCTCAACTGGAATTCCATCACCTCTACTAGCTTTGTTCATACTGATGCTTCCTAAGGCCAACTTGACTTCACATTCTAGGATGTCTGGCTCTAGGTGAATGATAACATCTCATGATATCTGGGTCATGAAGTTCTCTTTTGTACGGTTCTTCTGTGTATTCTTGCAAACTCTTCTTAATATCTTCTGCTGAATGGAGAAGAACATTAATATTCATGGGGAGGCACACTGAAAAGGCAGAAATGGGCAGTTTTACCAATGCTGATGTAACCAGAGCTATCAAGGTATACGAGCACCCAAGGACAACGTGGGTCAAGAAAGGCATGGATTAAGGCATGGTCAAGAAAGGCAGGTTCCCTCCACTGCTCAGTGCCTTTTTCCTACACATTAAGCTTACATATAAGATTCATGTGTAGGCCTCAGGAGAGTAACACATTTCTAAACAATATGGACCTAAGATGTTTATAAAGACTGCTCACCAGGCTCCTCTGTCCTTGGGATTTTCCTGGCAAAAGAAAACTGGAATGGGTTGTCATTTCCTTCTCCAGGGAATCTTCCTAACCCATGACTGAGTGACCTCACTTTCACTTCTCACTTTCATGCATCGGAGAAGGAAATGGCAACCCACTCCAGTGTTCTTGCCTGGAGAATCCCAGGGACAGCGGAGCCTGGTGGGCTGTCGTCTATGGGGTTGCACAGAGTCGGACACGACTGAAGCAACTTAGCAGCAGCAGTAGCAGGGATAAATAATCAATGTCTCTTGAATTTCCTGCATTGGCAAGAGGGTTCTTTGCCACTAGCACCACCTGGGAAGCCCCATATAAAGGCTGAATTGGGACTCTTAAATATGTGAATGCCATGGGTTTGGAAGGCATCTTTGTGGAATAAGTGAATGACATATGTAATTACAGAATGTGTCATAAATACATGTTATAAAACCTCTGAAAGAGCAATGAGAATGAAGATGGGAAGAGACTCTGAGTATAATCTGTTTTATCCAGATTTACCCAGTGATCTTATCCAGCCTCTTTGCTGCCTACGCCATCTGTGTTCTAAAGATTCCCAAGTTTAAATAGCCTTCTTAGATCCCTCACCTATACTATTGTCCCAGAGGTGGATGATACACTTACCCTAGGGTTCAGGCAGCTTCTTGCAGCTGAAACATAAAAAAATAATCAATGTCATATACATCACCACCATCACTGTGCAGTTATACACAATTTTGAGAATTTGCGTTTTATGTTTCTGCAATTCTGCAAAAATAAAGTCTACCTGGGTAAGTTTATTGATTTTTTTTTTTCTAGTACTGTTATTTTCTCTTGAAATTAGGGTTTAGCAAGGTAAATATTGCTGATAGCAACACTGCAGATGTATTCTTGTATTTTTTCATGGCATGAACTCCAGAAGAAGATTAAGCTCAGCCTTCAGTGGTTAAGAATCTCCGTTTTTGAAAGCTAAATGGAAGCTAGTTGTAAATCTCTGGATGCTCCCAGGCGCTGCTCATGTGGGGATGTGCTGACAGTGTAATTAGTAATATATAAGAATAGGAAGTCCCAAAGCAGAAGGCTGTTCTCATGACCCGGCAAAGATGCAGGTGGGGAGCTGGATTAGGATGAGGGATAATCATATTATACCTTTGTGCAGAAAATCCTATAAGAAAAGTGGTTCTCCGTTAGCTTCCGTGGGAATTGTCTGTTTCCTGGGAACAGCCTGGTAACGATGATTTTTGCTGAATTTCCAAAGAGCACCTATAACTAAGGCCACGACCTTGGCCTGCTAAAATAGCAGTGCCGGTCCATCACTTCACAGTGACTGTGCTCTGAAGTCATTGAACCAGGGCATCTCTGAAGCTCCTACGGAGGGCTTCCTTAGACCAGGCTGGGCTGAGGAGGGCCGGGGGTCTGGGGAGGCTTTGCTTCTGCCCTCTCTTCTCTGGGTCCTTCTCCTGGACCGCTGCGGATCAGAAAGAACGCCGAGTCCTCTGGAGGCGGGGCTGAGCCGCGGCGCCAGCTGCCTGCGGTTTCCGCAGCTGCCTGCCTTCCCGAAGCCGCGGCTCCAGCCTGGTGCTCCCGCCTCCCGCAGCTGGGGAGAGCAGGGGACAAGCTTTGCCTTCCTGCTGCTGTTCCAGGGGTACGACGTGGGTGGGGGGCCCATATGAAGACGCACCAGCAGGCGGGGCTACGTGAGCACAGAGTAAGACGGAGCCGCCTGGGACTGCCGGGGAGAGAGCACGCTGGCCCAGGACGGCGCTGGACAGAGCCCGAGGTCTGCCTTCTCGCTTCCTCGTGATGGGGCACAGAGGACAGCGTGAGGACCTGGGGCCCCCTCTCTCTCGCAGCTATTGGCACTTAAACAAACCTGCGTTGAAACAGGAATTATTTTTAAACAATACTTATTGCTGCTGCTAAGTGGCTTCAGTCGTGTCCAACTCTGTGCGACCCCATGGACGGCAGTCCACCAGGCTCCCGCGTCCCTGGGATTCTCCAGGCAAGAACACTGGAGTGGGTTGACATTCCCTTCTCCAATGCACAAAAGTGAAAAGTGAAAGTGAAGTTGCTCACTTCACTTAGCGACCCCATGGACTGCAGCCTTATTATAGGATGGCTATTTATAGATTTTATTTTGAAAGCTCTTTAATCCCCTTGTCTGATTCAGAACCCTCTCTTCTACTTTGCTTCTGTGTTCCACAGGCTCCCCCAGTCCCCAGACCCCCAACTGTCCTTTCTGCGTGCACATCGCAGGCCTAGGATGAGGGCAGGGGTCAGGGGAGAGGAGGGTTCAAGTCTGGGTTTCATTCCCACCTCCCCCGTGTGCTTGCTTGGCGACCTTCAGCAAATTACCCAACTTCTCTGTCTCAGTTTCTGCAAACACAATTTGGGGATAACAGTGTCAGTGACCTGGGTGGACTGTCATGAGGGTGAAATCTGGAAATCAACCTCGGACAGCTCCTGGGACAAGTCCCAGTCATACCATTCTTTGCTTTTATTAGTATTTTCAACGCTGATTACAGTCAACGGACTTCCCAGGTGGAGACAGTGCTAAAAAATCGCCTGCCAATGCAGGAGACATAAGCGATGCGGGTTCAGTCCCTGGGTTGGGAAGATCCCCTGGAGGAGGGCATGGCAACCCACTCCAGTATTCTTACCTGGAGAATCCCATGGACAGAGGAGCCTGGTGGGCTATAGTCCATACGGTCACAAAGAGTCAGACACGACGGAAGTGACTTAGCACACACGCACGCACATATTTTCTTTATAATTTCCCATATATGTTTATATGTGTTGCCTATGTAATTTCCTACATCAGGTTGGAGACCAGCCCGAACACTGCGCCACCCAAAGTGCCGTCTGTCTCTCCTTTCAGGTCAAAGACAGGCCTTCCAGCTGGGCAACAAGCTGCAGTTTGCTGAGTTCGAAACTGAGCAGGGAGCTCTTTCCTACAGAACTTGTCTTCCTGCCAGCAGACGTCCTTCTCCATCAAACCAAAGGTAGAAGATCCCAGGCTCACTCTGCTCTGTGTTTTGTCTTTTTGGAGACTTGGTTCTTTCGGGGGCTTCTGGGTTCCCTCGAATGTGTGGGGGACCTGGCTCATCGCCAAAGCATCCTCCAAGCGTCTCTTCTCAGCTTGGGTGCTACTGGGCCCTTCCCCAGAAGGCTTAATGGTGTCCACCTGGCATGGCTGAGCCGGCTGGGGGTTGTCAGGGGAAACGTGGGGAGGGGCCCAATGGGGAGAAACCTCAGCTGTCACTCTCAGAGCCTGGGAGGGGGCTTGGGGAAGTGACCTTGCTGTCCACCACTGAGATATGGGTGTGTGCAGATGTGATCATGCTGAATCACGGAGATGCTATCACTGAGAATGATCTTACTCCAGCCAGCAAGCAGAAGACCTAGTGTGTACATGCCAAGTTGCTTCAGTTTTGTCTGACTCTTTGTGATCCCATAGACTGTAGGCCAGCAAGCTCCTCTGCTCATGGGATTCTCCAGGCAAGAATACTAGAGTGGGTTGCCATGTCCTCCTCCAGGGGATCTTCCTGACCCAGGGATTGAATCTGAGTCTATTATGCCTCCTGCATTTGCAGGCAGGTTCTTTACCTCTAGCACCACCTGGGAAGACCTAGTTGCTGCTGCTGCTAAGTCACTTCAGTCGTGTCCAACTCTGTGTGACCCCATAGACGGCAGCCCACCAGACTCCCCCATCCCTGGGATTCTCCAGGCAAGAACACTGGAGTGGGTTGCCGTTTCCTTCTCCAATGCATGAAAGTGAAAAGTGAAAGTGAAGTCGCTCAGTCGTGTCTGACCCTCAGCGACCCCATGGACTGAAGCCTTCCAGGCTCCTCCCTCCATGGGATTTTCCAGGCAAGAGTGCTGGAGTGGGCTGCCATTAGTGCTGGGCCAAAAAGGCAGAGGGAGGGACCAGGCGCCCAGTACCCCTGATCGGAGGCTGGTGCTGATTAGACGCCTCTGTCAGCCCCTTGGAAACCTGTGAGAGCCACTTAGGAGATGGATGGCCTGGAGAAAACAGCTGATGAGAAAATTCCCTCTGGCTTGGCATGGATCTCCCCTGCTCTAAAATGAAGTACAACCATCAGACCCCAACACCAATCACGCAAAGTGTGTATTCACACCCGCAGAAGTGGACTTCCAAAAGTCATTGTCATTCACATCAGTGAATTCTCTCCTTTATCTCAAGAAATTTTGTTTGTTACCAACTCTTTTCTCAGGTTAATCTGAAACCCCAGAAAAACGGAGCTAGGAGGAAAATCCATACCCTCTCCCTTAGAAAATGTACGGGAGAAGCTGGTGTGGAGGAGGATGGTGAGGAGTGCGGGTGAGGGGTAGGTAAGTAGCAGTTAGGAAGAAAAAGAATTAAGAAACCAACACTGATGACCTACTATGTGCCAGGCACTATACTTGGCAAAAATACACACCCTATTTTCTATAAAGCCGACTCATGTCCTTAAAGACTGAAACCACATTCCTTGTTCTACAGATGTGGAAGAGGCCACGTACATTAGAAAATCTAGCAGAGCTGATAAGTGATGGATATAAAGCTTGAACAAGTCTGTCTGCATCCCCTTCATAAAAATGAAGAACACTGTGTTCAGCCCCAGGCCTGGAACATTCCTTTGATGAGTTAATCTCCAGCCATCCTTCAAATCTCAGCCCACTTGTCACTTCCTTAAAAAGATCTTCCATTGTCCCGCTGAGCACCCTCTTCAGTACCCTCATTGCAGTTGTGTGAGTATTTTGTTCAGCGTTTCTGGTGATTATATATATTTTGGCTATTATTATACTCCTAGTGCCTCACTTGTAACAAGTATTTCCTGAATGAATGAATGACAGCTGCCTAGCACTGATGAAGAGAAGTCCACATTTTGTCTTATTAATGCCCCTGTGTATTTCAGAACTGGTTATGACTCTTAGGCAAGCCATGCTTTGTCTTTTAGTTCTGTTCTGGAAAAACAAAATCCAGCCTTGATCTTGCCTGGACATCTCGCCTGAAATACCGAATGCACGTTCCATCCGTAAGACATTCACTGGGCTGATTATTCATTCATCTTCATTCCCCACCGAGCATCAAGTCATATATGTGCAGTTATTAGTAATAAATACTCAAACTATTAAATATGTAGTTGGACAACCTGTTATATTATTTACATAAGAGAATTGTGGTGGGCATAAATGTTAATAAATAACAAAGCCATATTATTAGTGATCACTTATACTTGAAAGATGATACATTATGCAGGAGCCTCTAAATTCTTGAAGGTAATATCGTATAAGATGGAAGCCGTCAAAGGTATATTTTATTCATATCAGACTCTCAACATTTATACTTTTGACAGGTCCGATCATCTCACTCTGACTTGAGATGAAAGGAGGCTTTGTGTGAGATAGAGTCAGGCTAACTCTTTGCAAATTGCTGGGACACCATGATTTTTCATACTGTCCCAACTCCACTGTGCTCAGGGAACACTTACTCTGAAACACATGTGAATCCAATGTCCAGGGCTTGTCAGAGGCGCAGAGAAGAGGCACTCATGTGTCAGGGGCTTGATGGGAACATGCCAGATGACCCAAGCATATGCTACAGCGGCTCCCACCATCTGGAAATTTATTTTCAGGTCACAGAGCAATTTTGCATGGCTCTGTCCTCAAAGTCAAAATTGGTTGTTCGGCACCACTGAATGCATTTCTCAGATAAAATTTTGCAAAGGAGGTAGCTAACAAGTCTTGGGGCTTCCCTGGTGACTCAGGTGGTAAAGAATCCGCCTGCAAAGCGGGAGACCTAGGTTTGATCCCTGGGTTGGGAAGATCCCCTGGAGGGCATGGCAATCCACTCCAGTATTCTTGCCTGGAGAATCCCCATGGACAGAGGAGCCTGGTGGGCTACAGTCCGCGGGATGGGAAAGACTCAGACACCACCCAGTGACTAAGCACGAGTCTTGAGCACTTACTCTCTGCTAGTGTGTTACTTCTTCTTTTCTTTAATCTCTGCATCAACCTTGAGTTAGAAGCATTATTACATCCTCCAATCACTCTTTCTTTTTTAAGGTTTTTTTTTTTTTTTTTTATATGGACTATTTAAAAATCTTTATTGAACGTGCTATAATATTGTTTCTGTTTTATGTTTTGGTTTTTTGGCCATAAGGCATGTGGGATCTTAGTCCCAGGTTGAACCCACACTCCCTGCCTTGGAAGGTGAAGTCTTAACCACTGGACTACCTGGGAAGTCCCTAGCCCTCATTCTAAAGCTAAGTAAACACTGGGTCGCCAAAGTCACCAGGTCAGAGTCACCAGGTAGCTGGTCCAAAGCCAAAATACGTGACCAAGTATGGATTTGAACCCAGGTCTACCTTAGGTTAAAATTTAGACTTTTTTTTTTTATTACATCTTAGGTCAGCCTGAGGCAACTAAAATTATACATTTTTCCATTATTTCTTTTTCATTAGTGTTTCAAGTGCTATTTTCATTCAAGCACAAATACTAATCAGACTTCTGTTGTGCACTGATTAGTATGTAATCCTTGGGGAAAATATGGCATGTAATCAAGATTCAATCCCTTCTTCCATGAAGTTTTAAAGAATTAAAAAAAAAACAAACAGATTTGCTCTCTATTATGATTATTTTAACAGTAAAGTTAGAACTAGTTGGTTTCAGCTTTGTCTCTTGAAACACAGGCCAAATCTGAGACCAGCTCACTTCCTGGCCACCAGCCCCCTCCCTAACTTTCCCTTGAAACTATTCCTCCCTAAGCATCTGAAACCCCCAATGTAAAGTGCTTAGGTCATCTAAATCTCAGCGCTGCTTTGCAGAGCGGTGGGGCTCCTGTTTCCCTGTTTGGCTTACCCACTCTCTGAAATTTGCTGAGGCCTTTCTTGAATTTCCAGTCAACAGCCAGGCTTCTTGGGCCAGCCCTGTTGCTGGGACCTCTGGGGCCCGCATGCAAAGCCCATGCGCCACCATGTGGCTGGAACAGGAACTTCTCCTTCTTGGAATTCTGGGACCTGGCGACAGCCACTGGGGATTCAATTTGATTTTAATTAATTTAACTTGTTTTAAAATTTAAAGAGCCTCTTGGTGAAGGTGAAAGAGGAGATTGAAAAAGCTGGCTTAAAACTCAACATTCAAAAAACGAAGATCATGGCCTCTGGTCCCATCACTTCATAGCAAATGGATGGGGAAAAAGTGGAAACAGTGACAGACTTTATTTTCTCAGGCTCCAAAATCACTGTGGACTGTGACTGCAGCCATGAAATTAATGCTTTCTCCTTGGAAGAAAATCTATGACCAACCTAGACAACGTATTAAAAAGCAGAGACATCAGTTTGCCAACAAAAGTCCGTACAGTCCAAGATACGGCTTTTCTAGAAGCCACGTATGTATGTAGGAGTTAGACCATAAAGAAGGCTAAGAGCTGCAGAATTGATACTTTCTAACTGGTGCTGGAGAAGACTCTTGAGAGTCCCTTGGACTGCAAGGAGATCTAACCAGTCAATCCTAAAGGAAATCAACCCTGAATATTCATTGGAAGGACTGAAGCTGAAACTGAAGTGCCAATAATTTGGCTGCCTGATGCGAAGATCCAACTCATTGGAAAAGACCCTGAGGCTGGGAAAAATTGAGGACAGGGGGAGAAGGGGGTGACAGAAGATGAGATGGTTGGATAGCTTCACTGACTCAATGGACATAAGTTTGATTAAACTCAGGGAGATAGTGAAGGATAAGGAAGCCTGGCATGCTGCAGTCCATGGGGTTGCAAAGATTCAGACACAACTGAGCAACTGAACAGCAGCAACGAAATTTATTCTGTTTTATTGTATTCATCCTCCATGAGGCAGGGATTTTACCTTTTAGAAAGCCTCGTGTCTAGGTTAACTTTGGCAACTTGGTCTATTGAGTCCCAGAGCATCTTCCTCAATTTTCTAATCTCTCGTTTTATGCCTGCTGGTGTCTGTATTGGGCTTCCCAGATGGCTCCAGTGGTAAAGAACCTGCCTGCCAATCCAGGAGATGTAAGAGATGCAAGTTCAGTCCCTGGATCAGGAAGATCCCCTGGAGAAGGAAATGGCAATCTGCTCCAGTATTCTGGCTTACAGAATCCTCATGGACAGAGGAGGCTGACAGGATATAGCCTATGAGGTTGCAAAGGGTCAGACACCTCTGAGCAACACTTTCACGATAGCTACCAACCACAGCACTTGAAATTCGCAGAGTTCACATGAACATTTTTGTGTTCCTGGAAATCTATACGAGATGAAATGCAGAGTGTATGGTGGGAAATACCTTTAGCTTTACCCAGAGTTCTTACTGAGACAGCTCTGATGTTTTCTAGCAGAAATAATAAGAGAAGTGGATGTTGAGAAAGTAGTGATACTTGGGGTCTTGAGAGGTGTACACAGTGTACTATTTCTAGAAGAATTTGGCACCTGAATGAGGTCTATAGTCTTTGTATACTTAACATACTTTGTCTTCAGATACTATTGGTTTCTGTAGATATTTGGCGTTTCATTTTATTGCACTTTTTTCATTGAACAAACAATATTTTAAAAAATAGGTATATATTTTTAACATTGTTTGCAGTAAGGAATAAAAAAATGGGTATATTCATAAAATAGGTCACTCCACTCTTTCTCCTTCCAGATATCCAGGGAATAAAGATAATGCATGTTACTCCTCAAAATTCAATCATAAATGCAAATGATACATGTGTTTGTATGTTCACCCTTTAAAAAAAGAGGACTTCATAGGGTTTGCAATATTAAATTCATGCAAAATAGGAAATAAATATTAAAACTGAAGAGTTTATACAGTTAAAAGGAACAACCAAGGAGATGGTTTCAGGCAACAGGACCAAAATTTAGGTAAGTACAGGAAATATGCAAATTAATGTAAATCGATTAACCAAAATGTAATTAATAGTACTTTTAAAGCAGTGCTTTAACTTAAACAAGTGTGGTTTTCCTTTAAAATGTTGCCATATATCCAGGAGTGTGTCTGTTGAATTTTTTGAAATCCCGGAAGTGTGGTCATTTTTCCACACGATGCAGCATTCTGAAGACAAATGATGGCTTATAAGGGGACAGAGGGTTATCAGAGAGGACCCCACTGCAGCCCAGACTACTCCAGGAGATCATGGATCTATCTATTTTCTTCCTAGAGATGAGAACTAGCTGGGTATTTCCCCCTGGGTTATCTGTGAAGAGAAAATTGTGCTTTTTTTCATGTTTTATTTTCTAGGAATGCATAGTATAGTAGAACTATACTTTAGATTTAATCTATCTCTCTGAGAGTAGACCAAAAAAAAAAACCCCTCATAAAAGCATACATTCTAATGCTAAAACCTGCACTTTTTCTGTTCCCAGTTCTCATGGAAGAGGGAGGGGTAGAGAAATAGAAACTAAAATTTATGGATCCCCTGAAATAGTCCAGACGCTGCGCTAAGTGCACTAAGATCTTTATATTCTCTATCTTACTTTGCATCAACACTTTGAAAAAGAATTTTCTCCTCTCTGTCTCCCCAGTCACTGGACTGAACTTCAGAGAGGTTACATAATTTGCAAAATGCCACGGTCAGAGTACAGCAGACTTCTGTTTGAGCCCAGATTTGGAAATCAAGTTCATGTCACTGAACTTGAAAATGAGAGAAGAGAACAAGACATTGGAAAGGTGCCCACTCCAGGTCTCTGCCTGTCTCAGACACCAGTGGGTTCCACGCCCCTCCAGCCTGGGTGTGTGGCTCCTGTCTGTATGGATCTACACCTCGTGTGAGTCTAGTTCCCTGGGATCTGAGGTCATTATCATTTCACACTCATCCTCCACTCTCTAGAGCCTCAGACCATGGCATGCCAGGCACAGCTCAGCCAGTGGTGAGCACAGACAGGTTGGTTGTCCACTTTCTTCTTTTTCAGAGTAGACATGTTTCATTAGAAACCTGTGTGTGCCACAATCGCTTCAGTTCCTGAAAAGCTGACACTCATGGCAGGTGAGCTTTTCAGGCTTCCTTGTCCTTCATTATCTCCAGGAGTTTGTTCAGACTCGTATCCGCTGAGTCAGTGATGCCATCCAACATCTCACCCTCTGCCACCCACCTTCTCTTCCTGCCTTCAATCTTTCCCAGCATCAGGGTCTTTTCCAATGAGTTGACTCTTCCCATCAAGTGACCAAACTATTGGAGTTTCAGCTTCAGCATTGGTCCTTCCCAGGAATATTCAGGGTTGATTTCTTTTAGGCTTGACTGGTTTGATCTTGCAGTCCAAGGAACTCTCACAAGTCTTCTCCAGCACTGCAATTTGAAGGCATCAATTCTTTGGCTCTCAGCCTTCTTTATGGTCCAACTCTCACATCCGTACTTGACTACTGGAAAAAACATAGCTATACTGGAACCTACATTGGCACTTCATTATCACTTCAAGTCTATAGTTTACTTTAGGGCTCACTCTTGGAGTCATTCTGTGAGTTTGAACAAATGATTAATGACATGTATCTGCCATTATGGTATCAGTTCAGTTCAGCTCAGTAGCTCAGTCATGTCTGACTCTTTGCAACCCCATGGACTGAAGCATACCAGGCCTCCCTATCCATTGCCAACACCAAGAGTTTACTCAAACTCATGTCCATTGAGTTGTGATGCCATCCAGCCATCTAATCCTGTCATCCCCTTCTCCTCCTGCCTTCAGTCTTTTCCAGCATCAGGGTCTTTTCCAATGAGTCAGTTCTTCTCATCAGGTGGACAAAATATTGGAGCTTCAGCTTCAACATCAGTCCTTCGAATGAATATTCAGGACCCATTTCCTTTAAGATGGACTGGTTGGATCTCCTTGCAGTCCAAGGCACTCTCAAGAGTCTTCTCTAACACCACAGTTCAAAAGCATCAATTCTTCGGCACTCAGCATTCTTTATAGCCCAATTCTCCCATCCATACATGACTACAGGAAAAACCATAGCTTTGACTAGATGGACCTCTGTTGGCAAAGTAATGTCTCTGCTTTTTAATATGCTGTCTAGTTTGGTATAACTTTTCTTCTAAGGANTTTCTCATGATGTCCTCTGCATATAAGTTAAATAAGCAGGGTGACAATATACAGCCTTGATGTACTCCTTTCCTGATTTGGAACCAGTCTGTTGTTCCATGTCCACTTCTAACTATTGCTTTTTGACCTGGATACAGATTTCTCAGGAGGCAGGTCAGGTAGTCTGGTATTCCCATCTCTTTCAGAATTTTCCATAGTTTGTTGTGATCCACACAAAGGCTTTGGCATAGTCAATAAAGCAGAAGTAGATGTTTTTCTGGAACTCTCTTGCTTTTTCCATGATCCAGCAGATGTTGGCAATTTGATCTCTGGTTTTTCTGCCTTTTCTAAAACCANACATACTTGAAGCCCGACTTGGAGAATTTTGAGCATTACTAGTTTGGTCATACAATGTGAGATGAGTGCAATTGTGTGGTAGTTTGAGCATTCTTTGGCATTGCCTTTCTTTGGGATTGGAATGAAAACTGACCTTTTCCAGAGTATTTCCAATGACCTAAGAACCCTCTTTGCTCTACTCATTCATCCATTCCCCCTCCACAAAAACAAACAAAGAAACAGCAGCCACTGGTCTTTTTACTGTCTCCATGGTTGCCTTAGCTTATAAGTTAAGGCAAATGTATTTTTATCACCAATGTAATGTTATTCATCTATGTACCTCCCTCCTGAGTGCACCATAGCTTTTGTAATAAAGTTCAAATCCTTAGTCCACAACACTTTCACGATTTCATTTCTTCTTATCTTTCTAATCTTTTCTCTTAGCATTTCTGCACATATTTCACTCTGGTCATAAAGGATACACAGTGGCTTTTGCAGGTGTACATTCTGAGTCATAAATTGCTATAGCCTATGATGGAATAGACCCCCATATATACAGAATATAGCTCCAATACTTTGGCCTCCTGATGAAAAGAGCCAAGTCATTGGAAAAGACCCTGATGCTGGGAAAGACTGAGGGCAGGAGGAGAAGGGGGTGGCTGAGGTTCAGTGGTGCTACTGACTCAGTGGACATGAATCTGAGCAAACTCCAAGAGACAATGTAGGACAGGGAAGCCTGGTATGCTGCAGTCCATGGAGTCACAAATAGTAGCGATTGGCTTAGCGATTGAACAGCAACAAAGTGGAATAATAGAGTTGCTAGACTTGTCCTTCCTCCATATATATATATATATATATATATATATATATATTCTTAGATCTTGCTAACTCTCCCCCCCCCTCCAATGCAAGCTAGTATAAGTGTGACTTCCTTCAGGAAGCTTTGCCTTGCATATCCCAAGGAATTTAGAGACCCATCAGATAGGAGCCACACCACCCTATACAATCCCCAATACCATCCCATGGAGGGGCCATCTATGTACTCATCCATTTCTCTTATAGTCTGGAAGAATTTGTGGGAGTTTTTCTATTTCCTGGCAAGTCCTGGCACATTGAAAACATTCAGTAAAATGCTTTTTGAAATGAATGTCAAGGTAAGGATCACCTGGATTTTTATTGTATTTCTGTCACGATAGAGACCAAACTTAATAAGATGATTCCAATATTTCCCCCTTTCCTAGGCTTATAATGCTGTGTTACTCTGCCACCTTTTTCCTTGTAATGCTTAAAATGAATGCATACTGATTTTTAAGTTTGGGGATACTTAGTTTTCCACTGGCAGAAGGTGCAAGGTGAGAGTTGCGAAGCATATCTTGCTAACACAGTCCTGGAACCATCCATGTCTGAGAGCTAGCCCACTCTCAGGGCTCTGCCCTTTGATGTGGGGGGTTTGGCTGCAGCACTTGGGGAAACTCCCTTCATGATGGCAGCCAGGAAGAAAGGGTTTCTGTGATGAGCACTTACTCTGTCCAAGCTCTTGAACTTGATGAATGTGGCTAAGAAGGTGACTGATCAATAAGTATCAAACAAGAGGTGTTGGATTATTCAAAGTCGTGATTATTTGAGATTTTGATAAGATTTGGCCACTGCTTGATGCAGGAGATGTGGGTTTAATCCCTGGGTTGGGAAGATTCCCCTGGAGAAGGAAATGGCAACCCACTACAATATTCTTATATTAAAACAAAACAAAACAATCAAATAATTGTAGTCAAAGGGATAGCAGAATTATTTCAATTCCTGATTTTCTTAAAACTCCACCGGAATTGAATATAAAGAGGAGTCAAGGGTATGTAATGTTGATACCGAGTTAACTGAGAGTTAAAAATTTTTTTTTTTTCAGTTGCACTGCCTAAAATGCCCTGAACAAGATCATTTTTGTACATGAAATTTTGCACCTCATTACTCCTAATTACATCCTTTAAAAGGCATTCTTTGAGAATACATAATGAACAATGTAGAATTAAAAAATGCTTATCTTCTATTCTTATTGTTATGTCTTATTCTTACATCTGACTTCAGCATTTGCCTATTTCTATCCCAAATAAAACATTTTAAATCATCTAAACTTCAGAGACTTTTCTTCTGGGGAGTAGGGAGAGAGACCTACAATTTTAATGAATACAATGGAAACATTCTCCTTCAACACTGTCTTCCTACCTTGCTCACGTCATATAATGTGTTCTACCGAATCATATAATCATACAGTTCTCATTTTGGCTACAAGACTATAAACCTCCCAAGGACAAGAACACAGATTTCTTGAATCCTTACTGTAGCTGAATGGGTGCCATGAGAAACACAATGCATCTGACAAGTTTTTGTTGAATAGAATGACAGCGGTTTTCACATCTTTCAAGGCATCTTGTATTATGTGAATATTCCAACTATTAGAAATGCTCTCTCCATTTTGAGATCATTTCTGCTCTTTTATCTTCCACCAGATCATTTATGACATGAAACCATTTACAATATGTCTAACTATTCTCCCCTGTCGCTAGCAAATTCTTGAAGATAATTATATTATGCATCTGAATATTTTTATGCCCTTATCCTCACCACACATTTCTTCATATCTTGATTTAAAATTTAATTATCCTGGTTGTTCTTCTTTGAGCATGCTCCTGTATATCTCTGCCAAGTATATATTAATAAGTCAACATCAAAATTGGATGTAGTCCTCTGAGATGATTTGTGTAGCTAAAAATAAACAGAATCATCACAGTCATTGCTCTAACCTGATTTTTCTACTAAATGCTGGGAATACTATTCACATACATTTGACTAGTTCAAAATCACATGTTCACATTAAGTAAAAAATGCTTTGTAACAGAAATCCAAGCTTTTCTCAGCTTAGTTACCATGATCTTATTCTTGCAACTTTTAAGGGGATTTTATATCTTTCCTTCAAATAGGTTGACGGATACAGATAGATAGTCCAACAGGAAGACAGACAGATGGATGGACAGATAGATAGTAACAGCCAGATTTTTTCTTACTTTTTTTTGCGGGGGAGGATACTTACTTTGCAACTTTAGATATGGTACTTTAAATACATTCTCTAATCATCACAATCATTTCATAACAGAGGACGATTATTGTCCTTATCATAAAATTAGAAGCTGAGAGTACTGAGGTTTAAGAAGATAAAACTAGCAGTTTGCCCCTGAATCCTGGATCCCAGAAGACTTGTTTACAATCTTCTTTACTTCTTTACAAAACTGCCTGGTAAGATGTTTTTAGAGTTAAAATATGTTGGCCTCTCATCTGTTGTTGCATAAACGTCATGGCACCAGGAGAAAAGGCTCGCCGCGTCAGGCACATTTGGAAATGTGTACAGAGGTGTGTGTGTGTGCTCTGCCCCCAAACTATGCCATGCGATGATGCGGGGACTCCCCCTCTTATCTCTGGTTAATGTAGAGGGTCCTTGGGGGACAACCTCCGTCCTTCCTGGATCTATTGTAACACTTAGGATTGTTTTAAAAGGAAAAAAATCTACACTGAGATTGACATCATGGTGGGAATATCTGTATACAGGTGGGACTGATCTTTTCTCAGAGCAAAGCATTTGGCAGTTACCTTCTCTGTTCAAAGGCAGAAAGAGCCCTGTGCTAATACCCACATGATGTTCCTTCTTGGGTAGAAAGCATCGTGTACAGATCATCTTGTCAAGAAGGTTGGCTTATGTATCTTCACATTTTTTGAGATGTATCAAGAGTTTTTTCATTTCCTGATCATTTGCAGAATAGTCAATAAAACCCATTGGAAAATACACTTATAATACAGAGCTAGATTGCCTCTAGTTAGAAGTAGATTGGAATAAGAAAAGGAAGGTTTACCATCAATGTGATGTTGGATAAGAACAAAGGGCATCCTCCCCATGGTCAGGCCTCCTGTGTATGAGGACTGACTTACCTCTGTTCTTTCAATGTTCTGTTCCTCTGATATTGAGACACATCAGACATCAGGGCAAAGTCCCCCAAGAGCTCAAGACCTAAGTCTTAAGTGTCCCCAGGCCCTCTATCCAGCAGATTATCTCATAGAAGACTATACTTGCTATATAAGATTGGCTCTGACAAGCCATTTCACTTCTGATGCCCAATTACTCAGGTACTGCTAGGTGCCAAGGCTTGAACCTACATTCTAATCATGTCTTCACCTCATCCTTTCTCGGTAACAACACTAAGCAAAGTCCTTTACATTATAGCTTCTCCATGAAATGTGGAGCTCACACAAGCACATCTCTCTTAACTAGGTCCTTAACCATTCTACTAACAGCTCAAATCTCCATCTCTGTGGCAAGCTTGTGGGTGTGTATGTGTGTGTATGTAAGTTTTATAATGAAACAGAAGGGTCAGAGAAGGAATGACCAGATATCTAACATCTGCAAAGGATTTAAGAAACTCCTGAGGGTTAGGCTAGAGGAATGGTTATAATGATCCTAACCTATGTTTTAATTGATCCTGTGTAAGTGAGCAAGACTGTATCCTGAGTGAGTGATCATCAAGTCATTTTATGAACTCACATGACTCCTACGGAACATGTGGGGAGGATATTTGGAGCATCATCAAACACCTGGAGCTTTTCAATTCCTCATTTCTTGCTTGTGTGATTTATTAACAGTTCTGCTAATGCAGATAGAATGCAACCCCCAATTACAGCCGAGGGTAAGGCTGAAAGCTGCTCAGTCTATGCTATTCAGAGTACAGAATATCTGCAGCCTAGTTGATCATTTTTGAATCATCAGCTCCATCTTTATGTTAAATTAACAATTTAACAGCTGCTTTCATCAAAGTTCTTTTGTGTCTATCAACTTGATACTGTCATTTTTTTTTTCCTTAAATGCAATTTCCAAGATCGTTTCTGTATCTCTTTAGTCTCAGATTACTGATTTGCATGTTTGCTCAATTTGTATACAAATGTTCAGGCATTTATATACCATCCAGGGAGCATGAAACACCCTCCAAAACTCTAGAGAATAATTTAATCCATCTCACCATTCACTTAACTTACATTTCTTTTTCATTATGGACAGGTGATGAATGAATGCAGTGAAACATGACTGAGCAGAGATCCATTGGTTCCCAAGTAAGAAATACTCTAAATCAAATGAACAAGCAAAGGTTCTATCATGCAGTTCAGTTCAGTTCAGTCGTTCAGTTGTGTCCGACTCTTAGCGACCCATGAACTGCAGCACGCCAGGCCTTGCTGTGCATCAACAACTCCTGGAATTCACCCAAACTCATGTCCATTGAGTTGGTGATGTCATCCAACCATCTAATCCTCTGTTTCCCCCTTCTCCTCTTACCCTTCAATCTTTCCCAGCATCAGGGTCTTTTCCAATGAGCCAGCTCTTCACATCAGGTGGTGAAAGTATTGGAGTTTCAGCTTCAGCNGTTCTGCTAATGCAGATAGAATGCAACCCCCAATTACAGCCGAGGGTAAGGCTGAAAGCTGCTCAGTCTATGCTATTCAGAGTACAGAATATCTGCAGCCTAGTTGATCATTTTTGAATCATCAGCTCCATCTTTATGTTAAATTAACAATTTAACAGCTGCTTTCATCAAAGTTCTTTTGTGTCTATCAACTTGATACTGTCATTTTTTTTTTCCTTAAATGCAATTTCCAAGATCGTTTCTGTATCTCTTTAGTCTCAGATTACTGATTTGCATGTTTGCTCAATTTGTATACAAATGTTCAGGCATTTATATACCATCCAGGGAGCATGAAACACCCTCCAAAACTCTAGAGAATAATTTAATCCATCTCACCATTCACTTAACTTACATTTCTTTTTCATTATGGACAGGTGATGAATGAATGCAGTGAAACATGACTGAGCANATCCATCTCACCACTCACTTAACTTACATTTCTTTTTCATTATGGACAGGTGATGAATGAATGCAGTGAAACATGACTGAGCAGAGATCCATTGGTTCCCAAGTAAGAAATACTCTAAATCAAATGAACAAGCAAAGATTCTATCATGCAGTTCAGTTCAGTTCAGTCGTTCAGTTGTGTCCGACTCTTAGCGACCCATGAACCGCAGCACGCCAGGCCTTGCTGTGCATCAACAACTCCTGGAATTCACCCAAACTCATGTCCATTGAGTTGGTGATGTCATCCAACCATCTAATCCTCTGTTTCCCCCTTCTCCTCTTACCCTTCAATCTTTCCCAGCATCAGGGTCTTTTCCAATGAGCCAGCTCTTCACATCAGTTGGTGAAAGTATTGGAGTTTCAGCTTCAGCATCAGTCCTTCCAATGAAAACCCAGGACTGATCTTCTTTAGGATGGACTGGTTGGATCTCCTTGTAGTCCAAGGGACTCCCAAGAGTCTTCTCCAGCACCACAGTTCAAAAGCATCAATTCTTCGGCACTCAGCTTTCTTTATAGTCCAACTCTCACATCCATACATGACTACTGGAAAAACCATAGACTTGACTAGACGGACCTTTGTTGACAAAGTAATGTCTCTGTTTTTTAATATGCTGTCTAGGTTGGTCATAACTTTCCTTCCAAGGAGCAAGTGTCTTTTAATTTCATGGCTGCAGTCACCATCTGCAGTGATTTTGGAGCACAAAATAATGAAGTCAGCACTGTTTCCACTGTTTCCCCATCTATTTGCTATGAAGTGATGGGACTGGAAGCCATGATCTTCGTTTTCTGAATGTTGAATTTTAAGCCAACTTTTTCACTCTCCTCTTTCACTTTCATCAAGAGGCTCTTAGTTCTTCTTCACTTTCTCCCATAAGGGTGGTTTCATCTGCATATCTGAGGTTATTTATATTTCTCCTGGCAATCTTGATTCCAGCTTGTGCTTCATCCAGCCCAGCGTTTCTCATAATGTAGTCTGCATATAAGTTAAATAAGCAGGGTGACAATATACAGCCTTGACATACTCCTTTTCCTATTTGGAACCAGTCTGTTGTTCCATGTCTAGTTGTAACTGTTGTCTCCTGACCTGCATACAGGTTTCTCAAGAGGCGGGTCAGGCGGTCTGGTATTCTCATTTTTTTCAGAATTTTCCACAGTTTCTTGTGATCCACACAGTCAAAGTCTTTGGTATAGTCAATAAAGAATAAATAGATGTTTTTTTTCTGGAATTCTCTTGCTTTTTCAATGATCCAGAGGATGTTGTAAATTTTATCTCTGGTTCCTCTGCCTTTTCTAAAACCAGCTTGAACATTTGGAAGTTCACGGTTCATGTATTGCTGAAGCCTGGCTTGGAGAATTTTGAGCATTATTTTACTAGCATGTGAGATGAGTGCAATTGTGTGGTAGTTTGAGCATTCTTTGGCATTGCTTTACTTTATTATTACATAATTCCAATAAGTGGGGATGCTGAAAATCAAGTCAGACCTGTCATAAAGGACAGGAAAGCCATTACTTTTCCAGTAGTCATGTATGGATATGAGAGTTGGACCATAAAGAAGGATGAGTGACGAAGAATTAATTTGTTCAAACTATGGTGTTGGAGAAGACTCCTGAGAGTGACTTGGACTGCAAGGGGATCAAACCAGTTAATTCTAAAGGAAATCAATCCTGAGTATTCATTGGAATTACTGATGCTGTAACTGAAGCTCCAATCCTTTGGCCACCTGATGCAAAGAACCAACTCATTGGAAAAGATTCTGACGCTGGGAAAGATTGAGCGCAGGAGGAAAAGGGGGCGACAGAGGATGAGATGGTTGGATAGCAGCACTGACTCCATGGACATGAGTTTGAGCAAACTCTAGGAGATACTGAAGGACAGGGGAGCCTGGCGTGCTGCAGTCCATGGGGTCACAGAAAATCAGACATGACTGAGCCACTGAACAACAGCTTCTCACTTTTAATGCTAGTCAGTCAAGGCTCCTGTAACAAAACACCTAAATGGTTTAGAGATTTTCCCTACTTTCTTCAATTTAAGTCTGAATTTGGCAATAAGGAGTTCATGATCTGAGACACAGCCAGCTCCTAGTCTTGTTTTTGCTGACTGTATAGAGCTTCTCCATTTTTGGCCACAAAGAATATAATCAATCCGATTTCAGTGTTGAACGTCTGGTGATGTCCATGTGTAGAGTTTTCTCTTGTGTTGTTGGAAGAGGGTGTTTGTTATGACCAGTGCATTCTCTTGGCAAAACGCTATTAGCCTTTGACCTGCTTCATTCTGTATTCCAAGGCCAAATTTGCCTGTTACTCCAGGTGTTTCTTGACTTCCTACTTTTGCATTCTAGTCCCCTATAATAAAAAGGGCATCTTTTTTCGGTGTTAGTTCCAGAAGATCTTGTAGGTCTTCGTGCTGCTGCTGCTGCTAAGTGGCTTCAGTCATGTCCGACTCTGTGCGACCACATAGACGGCAGCCCACCAGGCTCCCCCATCCCTGGGATTCTCCAGGCAAGAACACTGGAGTGGGTTGCCATTTCCTTCTCCATTGCATGAAAGTGAAAAGTGAAAGTCGTTGAGTCGTGTCTGACTCTTCGTGACCCCATGGACTACAGTCTACCAGGCTCTTCTGTCCATGGGATTTTCCAGGCAAGAGTGCTGGAGTGGGGTGCCATTGCCTTCTCCAGTAGGTCTTCATAGAACCATTCAAATTCAGCTTCTTCAGCATTACTGGTCAGGGCATAGACTTGGATTACTGTGATAGTAAATGGTTTGCCTTGGAAACAAACAGATCATTCTGTCGTTTTTGAGATTGCATCCAAGTACGGTGTTTCAGACTCTTTTGTTGACTATGATGGCTATTCCATTTCTTCTAAGGGATTCTTGCCCACAGTAGTAGATATAATGGTCATCTAAGTTAAATTCACCCATTCTAGTCCATTTTAGTTTGCTGATTCCTAAAATGTCAGTGTTCACTCTTGCCCTCTGCTGTTTGACCACTTCCAATTTGCCTTGATTCATGGACCTAACATTCCAGGTTCCTATGCAATATTGCTCTTTACAGCATCGGACTTTACTTCCATCACCAGTCACATCCACAACTGGATGTTGTTTTTGCTTTGGCTCCCTCTTTTCATTCTTTCTGGAGTTATTTCTCCACTGTTCTCCAGTAGCATACTGGGCTCCTACCAACCTGGGGAATTCATCTTTCAGTGTCCTATCTTTTTGCCTTTTCACACTGTTCATGGGGTTCTCAAGCAAGGATACTGACGTGGTTTGCCATTCCCTTCTCCAGTGGACCATGTTTTGTCAGAGCTCTCCACAATGACCCATCCTTCTTGAATGGCCCTATACAACATGGCTCATAGATTCATTGAGTTAGACAAGGCTGTGGTCCATGTGATCAGATTGGTTAGTTTTCTGTGATTATGGTTTTCAGTCTGTCTGCCCTCTGATGGAGAAGGATAAGAGGCTTATGGAAGCTTCCTGATGGGAAAGATTGATGGGGGAAACTGGGTCTTGTTCTGGTGGGCAGGGCCGTACTCAGTAAATCTTTAATCCAATTTTCTATTGATGGGGGGTCAGGGGCTGTGTTCCCTCCCTGTTATCTACCTGGGGCCAAACTATGGTGAAGGTAATGAAGATAATGGTGACCTCCTTCAAAAAGTCCCATGCACACATTGCTACACTCAGTGCCCCCAACCCTGCATCAGGCCACTGCCGACCCACACCTGTGATGGAGACTCCTGGACACTCCCAGGCAAGTCTGGGTCAGTCTCTTGTGGGGTCATTGCTCTTTCCTCCTCGGTCGTTATGTGCAAAACGTTCGGTTTGTGCCCTACCAGAGTCTATTTCCCTGTGTAAGTTCTGGCAGCTCTATGGTAGGTTAATGGCGACCTCCTCCAAGAGGGCTTATGCCATACCCAGGTCTGCTGCAGCCAGAGCCCCTGCCCCTGTGGCAGGCCACTGCTGACCCGTACCTCCGCAGGAGACACTCAGACACAGTTCTGTCTCAGTGTCTGTGGGGTCCTGGTGCATGCAAGGTTTGTTTGGGCCCTCTGAGTGTCTCTGGCAGGTATGGTGTTTGATTCTAAACACGATTTTGCATTCCTACTATATTGCTGGGCTTCTCTTTTGCCCTTGGATGCGGGGTATCTCCTCACAGCCCCTCCAGCGCTGTGCAGCTGCTACTCCAGCATGACCAGATAATCACGATGGTGTGATCACTCACCTAGAGCCAGACATCCTGGAGTGTGAAGTCAAGTGGGCCTTAGGAAGCATCACTATGAACAAAGTTAGTGGAGGTAATGGAATTCCAGTTGAGCCATTTCAAATCCTAAAAGATAATGCTGTAAAAGTGCTGCACTCAATATGCCAGCAAATTTGGAAAACTCAGCAGTGGCCACAGGACTGGAAAAGGTCAGTTTTCATTCCAATCCCAAAGAATGGCAGTGCCAAAGGATGTTCAAACTACCGCACAATTGCGCTCATCTCACACACTAGCAAAGTAATGCTCAAAATTCTCCAAGCCAGGCTTCAACAGTACATGAACCATGAACTTCCAGATGTTCAAGCTGGATTTAGACAAGGCAGAGGAACCAGAGATCAAATCGCCAACATCCGTTGGATCATCTAAAAAGAACTATGAAGAACTATGGATGGAGGTTCACTCCAGTGTGACTAGATAAGCGGCGGTTGGATCTGCAAGGAGATCAACCAGTCCATCCTAAAGGAGATCAGTCCTGAGTATTCACTGGGAGGACAGATGCTGAAGCTGAAACTCCAACATTTTGGCCACCTGAGGTGAAGAACAGACTCATTTGAAAAGACCCTGATGCTGGGAAAGATTGAAGGCAGGAGAAGGGGACGACAGAAGATGAGATGATTGGATGGCATCACCAACTCAATGGACATGAGTTTGATTAAGCTCTGGGAGTTGGTGATGGACAGTGAAGCCTGGTATGCTGCAGTCCATGGGGTTGCAAAAAGTCAGACACAACTGAGCGGCTGAGCAGCCTAAACAAAACATCATTCCATAGGTGGCTGACACAGTGGAAACTGATTTTTCACAGTTCGAAAAGCTGGGAAGTCCAGGATCATAAGTGCCAGTCTATTCATTCCTGATGAGGACTCCCTTTTTGGCTTGCAGATGGCCACTTTCTTGTTTTGTCCTCATGTAGCCATTCCACTGTGTTTCATGCATGCACACACGCACGTGCACACACACGCAGATGGAACTGGGGGAAGGGTAAAGAGAACAAGATTTCCTGTGTCTCTTCTTATAAGAAAACCAATCCCATCATGAGGTCTCCAGTCTGATGGTCTCCTCTGAACCTCATTATTTCCCAAAGTCTCCTTCTCCGAACACCACCACACTGAAGTGAGGCCTTCAGCGTACTTTTTGGTACAGGTGAGGGAACCCATAACACCTCTCATAGCTCAGCAAATATTTTTATTTTAGCTGTAATTTTCTTTACAGGTGTCATCCTATTCCTAAGGTATAGGATATAGTAATACAGCCTCGGAGTCCTGAATCTAAAAGAAAGCAATAAGATGACAATATATGTAGATTTTCAAGGAAAATCTGTAGTGTGGTTTTGGCAGAAGTCACAAATCTGATGTTTCCTTATTGGCCATAAGATTTACCTTAGAACCAAGGTTCTCCAAATATGAATAGCCTCCTTGAGGATACTTATTATAATGCTCTGTTATGAGTTGAGTTGAGAATGAGAAAATCCTATAATTAGTTTCTGTAAAGCATGTCAGTCTAGCCCTGCTAAGCAATTCCCAAACAGGAGCTCTTCAAATCTACCCATTGCTGTAAGTTGTGTGACCACGTACTATAGGAAGTTTTGGGGAGGACAGAAGGGGAGGAGACACAGGAGGATTCCCTGCAGAGTCAAGAGGGGTTAATTGGAGTCAAGGGGCAAGGAACAGGAGTACCAAATATTACATTAAGTCTACAGGATCCAGGACTGGGTTAGGGTTCGAATCCAAACATCTGAGTAAGTGGGGCAAAGTTGAAGTGAGAACAGATCCAAGGTGCTAGCCAGCTTTCAGGTAACCATAGCTTGACCTGTTCACTGCTGAGTGCTAGACGGAGAGAGAGTAGCTCATCTGGATTAAAGGACCAGAGTCAGTGTGGACCCAACAGTTCACAAAGGCGTAAGAAACAAGAGGTGTGGCTGATGAAGCCCAATAGGTCCTAAAGCTTTTGCTGTTCAAGTCACCCCAGGACTTGCACTGGCTTGATATTCATCTCCTGCAGAATTGGAAGTTTTTAACATGAGGGCCATGTCATACTCTTCTTCCTTGAGTTCCCCGCATAGTATATGCTGCTGTACAATAAATGTTCAGCTTCTATTCTACTTTCTTGCATATCTTTTTGTAAATCTGGTATAAATGTGACCCTCACTAAGACAGTAGCATTTTAAATTATTCTCAAGATTTCATATCAAGGATCTAATGGATTTGGGGTACTTTCTGTGGAGTAGGCTTTGATTTGATGAGAGAAGTAAGCTAATTTAACCCTGGGCTCCTAGGGGAGAAGTATTAGGTAGAAAGGGGAGGACACAGGTGGTTCCAAAAATTAAAAACAAATGATGCAAAGAAAGTGGAAGCTGATGATACACCTTCCTAATTGTCCAAGTTCTTGCAAGTTTCCAATGACATTTTATTCGCAATCCAGCTGGTGATTCTTGTTTAGGAAGATGCTGTTAGCAGATAACGAGCTTTGCCAAAATTTTTGCATCAACCTAATAGCTCAAGTCCTCCTGTCAAAATAATTAGAATAAAGAAGAAATTGAGGGGAAATGAAATTAGCAAGTATTTTGGAGAAAAAGCAGTTTCTGAGCAGTGATGTGGTTTCTGTGCCCTTCCCAGGGTTGGATGAACCCCACATCATGGCTTGACAGCTGCCAATATAGAATGTTCCTCTTCAAGTGGGCTGGTGGGCATCAATGTGTTCTTCTCTCTAAGAGATCTGCCAAGCTGTGATGAGTAAGTGAGTGTTAGTTGCTCAGTCACTCAGTTATGTCCGACTCTTTGCAATCACATGTATTGTAGCCTGCCAGGCTTCTATGTCCATGGAGTTCTCCAGGCAAGAATATTGGAGTGGGTAGCCATTCCTTTCGTCAGGGGATCTTTTTGACCCAGGGATTGAACCTGGGTTTCCTGCATTGCAGGGAGACTCTTTACCCTCTGAGCCACTAGGCAAGCATGTATAATTGTTACTGAGTTTTGAAATAAACCTACTTGAAAGTCATGGTGGTTAAGAGAGGTCAGTTGATTCTTAGAGTCTGAAGTAAGCCATTTTTCTAATCTGTCCACACTTCAGGAGCCAAAGATCACCAGCCATCAACTAGCTATTAATACATGAGACCCAGTGAGTTTCCATCCCAGACTTGCTGAATCAGTATCACAGAACGGACTGGGGAATATGCATTTTACCAGGTTGTCCAGGTGATTCTAGTGCACCACAGGGTTTAGAGAAAATTATTATAGAATCTAACCTGCTTTGAAACCTTCAGAGCTGTGGTTCTGCAACTTTGCTTCATACTATAATTATCTGGGGAGCTTTTAAAGAGCCTGATGCCCAACCTACACTCCATACCAATTAAATGCGAATTTAAGAGGTGAGGGATCAAGGAGTCAGTATTTTTAGATCCTAGCAGGTGTTTCCAATGTGCAGCAAGTGTGAGAACCACTTTTCACTTGGAGTAAAATGTGCAAGGCTCAGGGTCCTTCCTGGCTGCACTTAGAGAAGCTCAGACTAGGAGAGTGATATCACAGCTCTGCATGGCAGGGGCATCCCCAGGGATGGCTTCACAGCAGCAAGTCTTGCTCATGCCATTCAGGCTGGCAAAAGACCACCTTGCAGAAAATGTAAAGTATTACTCTATGGAGAAGAATATTGTTGAAGCCTGGGGAATGCCTTGAAGTGTGGCAAACTCTGGGTCTGGAAGTCTGTGTCTACTGTTTGCCACCTGGAACAGTCCTGAGCAAGTAATGTGATGGCTCTGAACTGCAACTTCTTAGCTGTAAAGAGGATATGATAGAACCTACCTTGCCACGTGGTTATTTTATCCTACTAATGGAGCGGACATGTTCAAACATGCAAAGTGCTTTTGGTTGGAACTGAGTCTTCATTGACTAACATTTGTGATCTTCTTAATTGTTTCTCCATTATTAAACATTTTTACAACCCTTCATAAGGCCAGCTTTCCCAGTAACAGTTGGTAAAGAATCTGCTTGCAATACAGGAGACCCTGGTTAAATTCCTGGGTTGGGAAGAGCTGCTAGAGAAGGGATAGGCTATTCACTCCAGTATTCTTGGGCTTCCCTTGTGGCTCAGCTGGTAAAGAATCCACCTGCAATAGAGGAGACCTGGATTCGATCCCTGGGTTGGGAAGATCCCCTGGAGAAGGGAAAGACCGCCCACTCCAGTATTCTGGTCTGGAGAATTCCATGGACTTTATAGTCCATGGGGTCGCAAGGAGTCGGACACGACTGAGTGACTTCACTTCACATAAAGCCAGTGGTGCTAAATATCTGGCTCCTTTGTCTTAGACTAATTTCGGATCACTCTGTCATAATTGGCTCACAGATCCTATGGTGTTGGTACTTTGATCATCACTGCTGAGTAAGAGGGAAGACAAAGGAGGACCTTTGTTACTTACATATCTGATAAAGTCCAGATCCTTCTGGAAATCATTTGGAGTTCATGGGCAAATGAAGCAGGTCATAAAATACTAAGAACTCAAGAGTAAAAATAAACTGCAAGGTTGAAATAGAAGTGAAGGTCTCAACTCTCGTCTTTCTTAACAATGCCTCATCTGTTTGTCATGGCAATCATGGGATGGGAGTTGTTACTGCAAAAGGAGAGGACCGTGCATGGGAGAGGGATATGAAGCACAGCAAAGGGAGAGGGCATTCTGGGGACTTGTAGAAATGTGGACCCAAATGTGTTGGTGTGATCTCTTGGGTAAATCAGCAGGTATCCCAGTCCAGTCAGCTTTGGGGAGGCATGCTAATCTCCCTTATCTTTGATGCAGAACCCCAAAGTCTTTGGGGTCTCAAAAGGTGGGCCTTGGTGTTTGTGTGTGTAAAAACATCTATCCTGGTACCTTACTGACAGAAAGCATTCTGTCTATGTGAGCTAGATAGAGATAATGCAAATGAGAAGTTCATTTACGTTGACCGTTAATATAAATATAAAAATACTCTGTATAAAAATACTGCTTAAAAACACATGTGAGAATGGAAAGTTTGCTTGATCAATAGAAAATTAGAGTAACTGGAGTCAAATCCTTTTTCAAGAATACGTACCAAACTGAGTGGACGCTAGAAAACACCCTGACGCTGGGAAATATTGAAAGCAGAGGATGAGATGGTTGGATGACATCACCAACTCAACAGACATGAGTTTGAGCCAGCTCCAGGAGATGGTGAAGGACAGGGAAGCCTGTTGTGCTGCAGTCCACAGGGTCGCAAAAAGACAACTGAACAACTAAACACCAACAGCCGAACAGACTGATGCATTGTGAAGGGTGTCTGATCAGCTGGCACTCAGTGAGCTTGCTTTAAGTCTTTGTGTGTGTGTGTGTGTGTGTGTGTGTGTTAGTTAATCAGTCATGTCTGACTCTTTGAGGCCCCATGGACTGTAGCCCGTGAGGTTCCTCTGTCCATCGGATTCTCCAGGCAAGAATGCTGGAGTGGGGTTGCCACCCTCCTCCAGCGATCTTCCTGACTGCATTGCAGGTGGATTCTTTACCACTGAGCCATCAGGGAAGCCCTTAAGTCTCCTAAATAAGTACAAACACTGGCTGAACATTTGCAGAGACTGAGATGAAAGTTGATTTTTTTTTTAATTGGCAAAGAGGTAAAATTCTAGGTCTCAAGGAGACTAGAGACTGTCAAAAGGGCTATTTCACCTCCAAGTGAAATTTTTCACAGCCCACCTACCCAAATGACTGACAGTCTTCATGACCCCAGGGCCCATCCCAAACATACTCTGCTCTTACCTTCTGTGATAATACACACCTGCCTTTCGATAAAGCCAGAAAGAAAGTTTCACCATTTATGCCCAAATTCTACCTTTGCTTTGTTGCTAAAACATTCATTTCTGGAAAATATTTACTGGCATTTGAAGGAGTCCTGACTCTAAAGCTTATCATTAGAGTAACATCTTAAAAATATAATTTGTTTATTTATTTATTTTTGGCTGGGCTGGGTCTTCGTTGCTGCGAGCAGGCTTTCTCTAGTTGCAGTGAGGGGCTACTCTCTAGCTGCAATGCACAGGCCTTGCAGTGCCTTCTCTTGTTGTGAAGCAAGGGCTCTATGCACACAGGCTCAGAAGTTGCGGTGCACCAGCCTCGTGTTCCAAGGCACGAGGAATCTTCCAGACCAGGGGCTGACCCAGTGTCCTCTGCATTGGCACTACACCACCAGAGAAGTCCCTCAAGTAATATTTTCATCTCAGACTTCTCATCTCTAAAATGAAATAATAACACCTAACTTACCTCCTTAAGGGCTGTTGTGATAAATAACACTTAAGAGAGTGAAGAAATGTCTACACAGACACTTTAAAGATGGAAACCTCTTATCACTGGGAGTTTGATGACAATAGTTTTATTCCAGAACGATTTTGCAGTTAGTGGTTGGTAAGAAGCTATTTGGAATGAGCCCTGTTTTCATTTCTAGTTGCACTTGTGGCTGGTGGCTGACATTTACAAGATGACTGTGACAGGGTGCAGCTTGGGCTGGGGACACAGCTCTGCTCCAGCCTCGGCTTAAGTGGCTCATATGGTGATTGATCTCCTGACCCTGGATTCATTAACTCCATCCTCTGGTGAGAGGGACAAGCCAGCATAAGGCACTCTTTGTTAACACATTTCTGTCTGTATTTCTGGGGGTCAGAGACACTGGGGCCCTACTTGTGTGTGTAATCTGAAGTATATTCCCTTGGCTAGACAGTTACAGGGATATGCAAAATTCACTGAAATAAAGTGACAGCATGATAGAAAAATGTAGAAAGCATTATAAGACTTCTTAATTGATAAGAGAAGGTAATAAAAATGAGAACCATGATACTTCAAAACGCTCAGTGAAGCACAACCGTGATTCCACATCTAATCCCATAACAAAATAGTGGGATTACTCCCATCTCAGGGGCCATGGTGACTTCTATTGAAATGAATATCTCTCTCTGTCTCTCTTGTTTGCTCGCTATTATTCATCAAGATCAAATTTTACAAAAGTTCTTAGTTTAATTTGGCAGCATAATCCTACGTCTGTTTGAAAACAAGAAGGCTACATTGAAGGGATTTTGGGGGGTTTTGTTTGTTTGTTTTTTTGAAGGTGGGCTTCTGTTTTTATAAAAACGTAAGATTCTTTTTAACAAACGTGTAGGCAGCACCCTAAAGACACAAATGTGAAATCACGAAATCATTCCCGCATTTTTTTTCCCAAACTGCCTCCGGTGTCACTTTTCCGGGGATGGGGGGGCGGGTGTAGGCTGGGGGCTGGGAGGGTAACCTGATCTCCACACACATCTGGGCACTCACTTCAGGCCCATAATAGGGCAAAGAACGCTTTTCAAAAGATGTGGTTGGAAGAGCCAGAGAAAGGAAGATTCCCTTGGCTGCTGGTAGATTTTTATACTGGATGGACTTTTCTGAATAGCAATTGCCATCCTCAGCTTCCTTCCCCATCAGGCGACCCTGAGAAGGCCTCCTTCGTCTAGGGTGCCCTCCAGGCCTTCTCAGCGCCTGTCTTCCTTGCAGCTTCTTCTGGACCTCAGGCTGTCTGATCCAAAGGCCTCATCCCTCCTGTGCTTTGGAGACCGGGTCCTCAACACTTTGCTTCTCCAAGTTCCTGTGGTGAGGAACCAGAGCTGGGTTTGCTTTAGTCTTTGTTATTTTTTTTTTTTTCCTTTTATTTCCAATATGTGTGGACAGATATTGCTGTAACATACAATCTAAATAAAATAAATTGAAAATTAAGATTAAATACAGTGAAAAAGTGCAAGCACTATCATCATCTTCCCCATTGTTATCATTAGATTTAAGAGACAAATGAAATCTATAGATTCTGTTCCCTTACTTGCTACACTAAAGAAACTGCGTCTGGAGAAGTGGTCCCCGCCCTGGCCACGAGTGCTGCGGGTGAAGGCCAGCACGGCCTCCTGTAGTTTAGGGCACCTCTTCCTTCCTGGCAGCCTGTAGACTGTTAAGGGGTTTGCTCAGCAGAGGAAGGGAGACAGACTAGGTAGTAGAGAGCATAGGGACAGATCAGACTGAGTGGGGTGGAAAGACCGTGTCATAGCCAGGGAGGAAGGGTTCTGGAGGACGTTGCCGTGGGTCTGGGAGCAGTACGTGGAGGCCCACTGTGAAAGCGCCACACGTCAGGGTGACATAGCCTTTGCTCTGCCCTGGGAAGCATTGGTGAGGTCAAACTTTGTTTTTCTGACTGAATTGATTATGTGCTATTACAGCAAGTACAGAAAAACACAGATAAGAACCTCTTGCAAGAACACTGTCAAGAGACATAAAATACTTGGAGAATTTTCCTTCAGAGCATTTATTCTGTGATGTCTTCAAAGAATTAACATCTTACATAATATGTATTATTTTCCAGCTTCTTTGCTAAAAATTATAAACTAATCAAATCTTTTTATTATTGCTTCGTCTTAATGGCCGTATTTTTAATAGGTAATTACTGCTATATTCATCTGTGAATTATGAATCACTTAAGCATTACATCATTTTTGTGATGTTTAGATGACTTCTGATTTATTTGTCAATATAAAGAACAATGAAATGAATGCTTCTGTGTTTATACATTTTTGTACAGTGTATGTGTTTATTGGTTATTTGCATTTCTCCTTTTGTTAATTACCTATTTAAGTATTTCTCTTTTCACTTACCTACCAGAAAATCAGCACTTTCCATATTGATGTGTATAAATTCTTTGTGAATATACCATAGGTAACAAAAGAGTCCAAAATGCAGTACTTGCATGCAATCTCAAAAACGACAGAATGATCTCTGTTTGTTTCCAAGGCAATCCATTCAATATCACAGTAATTCAAGTCTATGCCCTAACCAGTAATGCTGAAGAAGCGAATTTGAACGTTTCTATGAAGACTTACAAGACTCCTAGAACAAACACCAAAAAAAAAAAAAAAAAAAAATGTCCTTTTCCTTATAGGGAACTGGAATGCAAAAGCAGGAAGTCAAGAAATACCTGGAGTAACGGCAAATTTGGCCTTGGAGTACAGAATGAAGCAGGCAAAGGCTAACAGAGTTTTGCCAAGAGAACACACTGGTCATAGCAAATACCCTCTTCCAACAACACAAGAGAAGAGTCTACACATGGACATCAGCAGATGGTCAATGCTGAAATCAGAATGATTTTATTCTTTGCTGCCAAAGATAGAGAAGTTCTATACAGTCAGCAAAAACAAGACTGGGAGCTGACTGTGGCTCAGATCATGAACTCCTTATTGCAAAATTCAGACTTAAATTGAAGAAAGTGGGGAAAACCACTAGATCATTCAGGTATGACCTAAATCAAATCCCTTATGATTATACAGTGGAAGTGACAAATAGATTCAAGGGATTAGATCTGATAGAGTGCCTGAAGAACTATGGATGGAGGAAACTGACATTGTACATGAGGCAGTGATCAAGAGCATCCCCAAGGAAAAGAAATGCAAAAAGGCAAAATGGTTGTCTGAGGAGGCCTTACAAATAGCTGAGAAGAGAGGAGAAGTGAAAGGCAAAGGAGAAAAGGAAAGATATACCCATTTGAATGCAGAGTTCCAAAGATTAGCAAGGAGAGATAAGAAAGCCTTCCTCAGTGATCATTGCAAAGAAATAGAGAAAAGCAATAGAGTGTGAAAGACTAGAGATCTCTTCAACAAAATTAGAGATACCAAGGGAACATTTCATGCAAAGATGGGCACAATAAAGGACAGAAATCGTATGAACTTGGACCTAACAGAAGCAGATGATATTAAGAAGAGGTGGCAAGAATACATAGAAGAACTATTCAAAAAAATCTTCATGACACAGATAATCACGATGGTGTGATCACTCACCTAGAGCCAGACATCCTGGAGTGCGAAGTCGAGTGGGCCTTAGGAAGCATCACTACGATCAAAGCTAGTGGAGGTGAAGGAATTCCAGTTGAGCTATTTCAAATCCTAAAAGATGATGCAGTGAAAGTGCTGCACTCAACATGCTGGCAAGTTTGGAAAACTCAGCAGTGGCCAGAGGACTGGAAAAAGTCAGTTTTCATTCCAATCCCAAAGAAAGGCAATGCCAAAGAATGCTCAAACTACTGTATAATTGCACTCATTTCACAAGCTAGCAATGTAGCACACAAAATTCTCCAAGTCAGGCTTCAACAATACATGAACCGTGAACTTTCAGATGTTCAAGCTGGATTTTAAAAAGGCAGAGGAACCAGAGATCAAATTGCCAACATCTGTTGGATCATTGAAAAAGCAAGAGAATCCCTGAAAAATACGGACTTCTGCTTTATTGACTATGCCAAAGACTTTGACTGTGTAGTTCCCCACAAACTGTGGAAAATTCTTCAAGAGATGGGAATACCAGACCACCTGACCTGCCTCTTGAGAAATCTGTATGCAGGTCAGGAGGCAACAGTTAGAACTGGATGTGGAAAAACAGACTGGTTCCAAACAGGGAAAGGAGTACATTAAGGCTATATATTGTCACCCTGCTTATTTATCTTATATGCAGAGTACATCATGAGAAATGCTGGGTGGGAAGAAGCACAAGCTGGAATCAAGATTGCCAGGAAAAATATCAATAACCTCAGATATGCAGATGACACTACCCTTATGGAAGAAAGTGAAGAACTAAAGAGCTTCTTGATGAAAGTGAAAGAGGAGAGTGAAAAAGTTGGCTTAAAACTCAACATTCAGAAAAGTAAGATCATGGCATCTGGTCTCATCACTTCAAGGGAAATAGATGGGGAAACAGTGGAAACAGTGACAGACATTATTTGTTTGGGCTCCAAAATCAGTGCAGATGGTGACTGCAGCCATGAAATTGAAAGACACTTGCTTCTTGGAAGGAAAGTTATGACCAACCTAGACAGCATATTAAATAGTAGAGACATTACTTTTTTAACAAAGGTCTGTCTAGTCAAAGCTCTGGTTTTTCTAGTAGTCATGTGTGGATGTGCGAGTTGGACTGTAAGGAAAGCTGAGGGCTGAAGAATTGATTCTTTTGAACTATAGTGTTGGAGAAGACTCTTGAGAGTCCCTTGGACTGCAAGGAGATCCAACCAGTCCATCCTAAAGGAAATCAGTTCTGAATATTCATTGGAAAGACTGATGCTGAAGCTGAAACTCCAATACTTTGGCCACCTGATGTGAAGAACTGACTCATTGGAAAAGACCCTGATGCTGGGGAAGATTGAAGGCAGGAGGAGGACGACAGAGGATGAGATGGTTGGATGGCATCACCAACTCAATGGACATGAGTTTGGGTAAACTCTGGGGGTTGGCGATGGATAGGGAGGCCTGGAGTGCTGCTGTCCATGGGGTCACAGAGTCAGACACGACTGAGTGAACTGAAACTCATCGTGGGGAACATCAAACTAAATGGCTTATAAAATTTCCTTCCTTCTCTATGGTTCTGTGATATTGAGGTATTTAATACATCATCGAGCTTTTGCCAGCCTTCAACATATATTCGTTTACCAAATCAGGTTATAGCCTCTCACACCTGAAATTCAGTTAAAGAACCTTACCATTAAAGGCTGTTAAACAAGGTTCTATATCAACAACAGAGAGTGAAATAGAACAGCAAGGTCAGTTTATATCTCAACATAAATTGAAATGTCAAATTTGTTGGCTGGGTTGGCTAGTTAAACACTTAAGCTCCAAGGGAATAGATCCATTAGAAATTGGAAGGAAAAGCCTAGTCACCTGAGACCTGTCATGAGGGGTGGGAGTGAGGAGGTGGTTGGAGGGAGTTGGCACAAGAGACCTTCCAGGTGGGCAGAGAACCACAAGCCCCTGCAGGGCATGCTGAAAGGCAGAAGGAGGAACAGGGCAGGAGGGACAGCTGACTTCCAGCCTCCTTGACAGTTTTGCTTGGGGCCGGCTTTGTGCGTGTGTAAATCATTCAGATAATTGCTGTAATTCTGTGCTTAGCTTGGCTGCTAAGACCCTTGGTTCATAAATATTCATAAGGTCTATCCACACTCCACTATTACTTAGATTTTCCTAGACAGCTTTCCTGCTGAGGGTGCCAGCACGTTTGTACTATGGATGTGGATGGTGATCACTTCTTGTCTGGGTGGAAATTCCCCTGTGCTCACCCATCCAGGTGATGGTAAGAAAAGGGATGCTTGTATAATCTGGCCCTGCTTCGCAGTAGCTTTTGATCTAATACACTGATTCTTTAATTCATTGTTTACTGAGTTATGTGCCAGGCACCTTGCTGGGTGCTGGGGTTCAAGCCCAGAAGAAAGGTGAGTACCAACCTCAAAATGGGTGCATGTCCTGACCTCTAGGACAGACTTCTTAAGAAACCGTCACAGAATAATGATAGTCGCTATCGACTCTGAATATTCATTGGGAAGACTAATGCTGATGCTGAAGCTCCAATACTTTGGCCACCTGAAACAGAGCCAACTCACTGGAAAAGACCCTGAAGCTGGGGAATATTGAGGGCAAGAGAAGGGGGCAATAGAAGATGAGATGGTTGGATGGCATCATTGTCTCAATGGACACGAGTTTGAGCAAACTCCAAGAGACAGTGAAGGACAGAGAAGCCTGGCATGCTGTGATTCATGGAGTTGCAAAGAGTCAGACACTGACTCAGCCACTGAACAACACAAAAGACACTGAGCTCAGAGTGCTCTGGATAGAGCAAATATACAATGTCACAACTGTGAGTGAGCAAAATCAGAATGAAGAAGGAATTGCTTCTCACAGGACTCAAATACCTGAACTGAGTCTTAAAATGACATCACATAACCAGTATATGCTCATTGCAGAAAACTAATGTAACAAGGTGAGAAAAAGTCACTTGAAAATTTTTACCTAATTTGTCGTATGTACTTGAAGACTTTTCTCTGTATTTTATTTTTATTGAAACATAGTTGATTTACAATATTGTGTTTTTTTTTCAGATATATAGTACAGCGATTCAGTTATATATATACAT
>SJYQ01104596.1:371003-430143 GCA_006410935.1 Redunca redunca
GGACCTTAGTCGGCAAAGTAATGTCTCTGCTTTTGAATATACTATCTAGGTTGGTCATAACTTTTCTTCCAAGGAGTAAGCGTCTTTTAATTTCATGGCTGCAGTCACCATCTGCAGTGATTTTGGAGCCCTCCAAAACAAAGTCTGACACTGTTTCCACTGTTTCCCCATCTATTTGCCATGAAGTGATGGGACCGGATGCCATGATCTTCGTTTTCTGAATGTTGAGCTTTAAGCCAACTTTTTCACTCTCCTCTTTCACTTTCATCAAGAAGCTTCTTAGCTCCTCTTCACTTTCTGCCATAAATTAGATCATTTTTTTCATATTCTGTTTTGTTTTTTAGTAAGATTTCTCAGAAATGAATTTTGTTTCAAATACCCAATTTTTAAAATGTACTAAATATCACACATTACATGATTTATGCAAACGAAAATATATAGTAAAATTATACTATATAATAGATCCAGTAAAAGGTATTTATTCTTCATTCTTTTACATCCTTATGTGATGCTATGGCATGCACTCAAGTTTAGGACTGGAAAAGCCTTACCGAATTTCAGATGGCATCAAATTTTTATAAGTGAACAACCCCATATTCTTAGACACGAAGAGGTTTCCCAAGGAAGTCTTGGGGTAGACTCTAGATCTCCTGACTCATAATCAAATTTTCCAGTGCCAGGAGGGCAAAAAAAAAAGTACTCAGAGTCAGGACTGAGCAAGGAGATGGCACAGGACAAAGTGTAAAGGTCAATGTGGGGAATGGACTCCTAGATGCCAGATGTGAGCTGGCATTTATCAGCTTCATCACTTTAGTTAACGACTGACCCCCTCCGTCTCAATTTCTTCCTCTGCAAAGGTAGAGAATACATGCCCAGCTGCTCTGGACACCAATGCAGTGTTGTGCAGGTGAAAACCAACCCTATCGCAACCCTTATTATTCTATGTTTTAATTAGTAGCTGCTGGACCCAGTGGATATGGTTGTGCATTCGCTCTGAGAAGGCAAAGCTCTCAGCAGACATCAACCCCAGCCGTGTTCACACATCCTCTTTGGGAGTAATGGTGGCAGGAGATTATCAATCTCATTTTACAGATGGAGAAACCAGAGCTGCTCCTTTCCTCCTGACTGTGCTGACTCAGCAGCTTGTTAATGCCTGAGTCAATGCCTCCCACTTTAAATCACTGACAGAGAGCGAGCCTGTGAGCCCCAAACCAATCACGCCATTTCTTTAAACCACTGTGGAATTGTGTGTGCCTGGAAGTTCTGAAGACATGACACTTCATTCAATATGCAGTGAGAAATTTATACTCTTCTCCATGTGCGCATGCTCAGTCACTTTAATCATGTCTGACTCTGTGACCCCATGGACTACAGCCCACCAGGCTCCTCTGTCCATGGGGTTTTCTAGGCAAGGATACTGGAGTGGGTGGCCATGCCCTCCTCGAGGGGATCTTCCCAAGCCAGGGACTGAACCCAGGTCTCCAGCATGGCAGGTGGATTCTCTACTGCTGAGCCACAAGGGACACCCTTATATTCTTCTACCATATATCAAGTCAAAACTAATTTTTGGAGGAATGATACCTCGGATCCTGGTAAAGACACAGGATCCTGATTAAATAAAAATGCAATAGACTAGGGAATAAGGACAACATATTTTTTAAATAGTAAGGTAGTTGGTTCAGAGAGGAAGAGTCTAATCAAGGGTGAGTTCGTCTTTACCCAGATGCAGTCAAACCAAATGTTGCATGGATGTAAATATATATAACCTTGCATTCATCAGAAAGCAAGAGTTTTTTTTACTGCCTTTGCTTTGGTCCTGGTGTGTCTACCTGGATTCTCTTCATGAACACCATGAGGCAGGCAGGGCAGAGCATCCTGCCTATGTGATGAAAGAGAGAGTGAGGGAGTGGGGCTCTCAGGGGCTTTCTGCACGGCCGAGAGCCCCCTGGATGTCAGGGCAGGGCACTCTGCACTCCCGCCTCCCTGCTTTTGGTTTTCGCATGGACTTTGCCACTCAAACCCCAGGCTCCTCCCCAGTTAGGAATCAGAAGGGCTTCTGAGCATTCCTGACACCTCACGACACTTTATAGGATGCTTCCATGGGACCCTTGCCAGTAGCCTCATGGGGCTCATGTGTCCATTGGATTTCCCACCCCAAGTGCTTCTAGCAAGTCAGAGTGATGGGGATGGTGTCTCACTTTTTCAAACTGCATTTGGAACACTTGACCATCAAGATTCGAATGAGTTGCAGAGGTTTCAGCTAGTCCCTGATTGGGGTGCTTTCTGCCTCGTAAATCTTCAGCCTTGCCTTCAATAAAACTTCAGCGCTGCCCTCCAGAGGGGATGCCCACATGAGCCATTATTCGAGGGGCTGAATAATCACAGGCTTATTAGTGCAGGTGGTCTCCCCTCATCAGCCTATGAGAGGGCCACTGGGGTTGAATGTCTGTATGGCACAGCTGGTCTGGAATATACCCGTGGCTTAATTTCAGTTGTCTTCATCTCTCCCATTTACACTGACCCCCGCTACCCAGATGGGAATGCCACCCCAAAGAGAACATGAGAACAAACATTATCTGCATCCCAGCTATAGGTAATATTTCTATTAGATAGATGCCCTGTGTTCTATCTTCATTTCTGTTTATTTCCTTATTTTCCAAGGAATAATCAGTTTGAGACTCGTCAACACAATAAAACTCAAAGAGACAGCCAGAGGCAGATTCAATTCTGGGGAAATAGAGAAAAGACCGATTATCATGAAAACCCTCAATTTGCATTTTGCTCCGCTTGTAAGTCATAATACCAGGAAGCTAATGCAATCCCCTGAAAGAAGCTTTTTATATCTAATGACAAGGCTATGTGCCTCCAGGGTGGTGAGATTATATATTTTTCATCACTCATCTGAGATGGTCCCTCTTTGCTCTGCACTCTCCCGGGGAGGGGAGAACTGTTTCCAGGGAAGCAGCCCAGGGATGCTGTCTGCCCGGCAGAGAGGTCTCTGAGAGGTGGTTTCTGATATTTTCTGGCAGGAGATGTGTCTGGCTGAGTCTTGAGGCTACAGGCTCAGGTGATGGAGAGTGCCTGGGGAGTGCCCTAGCCTGGTGTCCCAGGCTGCAGGGGCAGCCTCCTTCCTGGGAGCTGGGATGCAAGGTTGCCTATTTAGCATGTGTGCTCCATACCTTTCCAGCCTGCTCTTTCATCATCTTGATATTAAAAATAGATTCTGAGGAGTGTGCCTGAAGTGGTGAGGGCTGTTTCACATTGCTCTCCCTGATACAAAGACCCTCACATCACCCCTGCATCCAGTTGCCCCAAACAGCCCAGCAAGCAGGCAGGGACGGTGCGGTTCTAGACTCAGGCAGACGACTAACAGCTGCATGGTTAATTGCGGCTTTCTCCCTCTTCCTCCTTCTCCCTTGAAAATCTCAGCTTTAGAAATCAAAGATAAGAAATTCTTTGGAGTAATTAGAGACTGCTGAGTGCTTATGGTAATAATGAAGGGGAACATTCCGACTGATTTACAGCAGGAAAAGGCAGTGAGGGAAGCGATGCAGGTTGAAAAAAATAATAATTAAAATCAGCTTTGCCACTATCTTGACTGAGCTGCCAGTCAGCCTGAGAGAGAAAAGAAATGTTAATGAAATATTAATATGCTGCCTTGGATTTTATGTAACAGCCTTTGTTCCCAGGTACCGTTCTCGCTCGTCAGTCAAAAGGGTTAGGGGTGAAGGATGCAGGAACTGTGGGGAGGGGGGACCCCGGCACCTGGTTGCCGGGGGGTGCTTGGCCTCAGAAGGACTTGCTGGAGCCTCTGGACAGACAAGATGGCGCATCTTTCCTGGACACCAGGGGCTCAGCCTCACCAGCTGGAGACACCTTAGCGGGGGGCAAAGCCTCTTTCTTTTCTTATCCTTTTTCTCCCTAGCTGACAGACACTAGCTGTCAGCTATCATCATGACACAATCAGCGCGGGTTTTATAATATCTGTAAGTGGTTTCCACGTCTGCAGATGCCAGCCGCTCTCACCAGCTCAGGGAGGCTCTGTCTCACAGGTTGTCTTCAGCAGAGACGGAGCTGCACATGCTCTCTGGTTCATCTGATCAGTCACTCAGGGCTGGGGTGCAAAATAGATGACATGGCTTGGAAAAGCTCTGGGTGTGTGCATGCTTGTGTGAGCTGTGTGTGCACATGTGCATGTGTGTGTGCCCTGTGACAGCCGAGTGTGTGCACCTGTGTGTATGTGTGTGCCGTGTGAGCTCCATGTGCGTGCATGTATGCTTATTTGTCTGTGTGTGCTCTGAGAATTATGCAGTGTTTGAATTATATGTTTGAGTGCACATGTGTGCATACGTGTGAGCTGTGTGTGTGAGCACATGTAGGGGTGGCATGTGTGAGCTGTGTATACATGTGTGCATGTGTGTGTGTGCACTGTGTGAGCTGAGTATGTGCACCTGTGTGCATGTGTGTGCCATGTGAGCTCTGAGTGTGCACGTTTGCCTGTATGCACGCTGTGAATTGTGTGTGCAGTATTTGAGCTTTGTAATGAGTGCACGTGTGTGTGTACCTGTGAGGGCACATTTGTGTGTGTGCATGTGTGTTTGTTAGCTGTATATACACATGTGTATGTATGTGCACACTATGTGAGCTGAGTGTGTGAACCAGTGTTTATGTGTGTCCTGTGTGAGATCTGTGTGTGTGTATGCGTGCATATTTGTCTATGTGTGCACTGTGAATTGTGTGTGCAGTATTTGAGCTGTGTGTGAGTGCATGTGTGTGTGCACATGTGAGCTATGTGTGTGAGGGCACAGGTGTCTGTGTGTGCATGTGTGAACCGCATGTGCTTGTGGTCATTTGTGCATGTCTGGTACCACTCACATGTTGAAAGGTTTCCAGGTAGACAGCATCATACTGTACACGGAATGGTTTGGGGATCTGGGTAAGTTCCCGAGAACTCCAGAGTAATCATCCCGGTGAACATGGAAGAGACGGATCAAGGCAGGAATGGAGCCAGTGGCCCAGAGCCACCCACAGGAGCCACGAGCCCAGCACCCACACAGTGTCGTGCAGCTTCGTACGAAGACCACCTTTTGCATGGATTCCGCGAGGGTCTGGAGTCTCAGGCTCTGTAGATCAATGGGGAGGCGGCAGGAGGGAGGGAACCAAGTAAGGAAAGCCAGGGCCAGGAAGGAGGCAGACTAGAGGGAGTGAGGAGGCGGGGAGAGGCTTACGGAGGAAGAGTCCTGGGTCGGGTTGAGTCCTGACGCTTCTGTGCGCTCACTGCGCGACTCTAGGCCAGAAATATAAACCCTGTGACCTCATTTCCTGTAACTAAGAAATGAAAAAAGGCTGGGGTCTCCAAGGTCCTGCTTGGGTCTGTGATGTGAAGAGAAGGCATTAAGGAAGGGACGTGGAATAAGAATTACGTTCCTTTCTGTCTGGGGTATGGCTTCTGGCTTTTTGTAAGATAGCTGACTTGTCTTTCAAGATTCAGTTATAGTTTGGTTGAACACATTTATTCCTTTCATAAAGAAAAGTAAAATGGAGTAGCAGCTATTGCATTTTTTTTCAGAGATCTATGCATAAGGAATTTACATTGTGTTGGATTATCTCAAAGTCCCTAAGGGCTAGGTATTATCATCTCTTAGAGACACGGAAAACAAGAAAGACCCGTTTCCAAACAAAGAGAGCAGAGGGCTGGGTCCTCACGTGTTTCCTTTCTTCCACTTCAGGGCCGCGATCGTGTGGTCGGTTATGCAACCCATCATCTGTGCTGCGTGTTTTTGTTTTTGTTGAGTCCTAAAATCAGCTCCACGAAGGGATGGAGATTGGAACCTCCCTACGTAGCCCACTGAGTGGGCTGGAAAGACCAGGCCCTTTCACCCAACTCCTCAGTTCCCTGGCCGGCAGACACTTCTGCGTCTGGCTCCTTTTGTAGTGCGTGGTCGGTCATGTCCAACTCTTTGCAGCCCCATGGACTGCAGCCCACTAAGCTCATCTGTCTATGGCATTCCTAGGCAAGAATACTGGAGTGGGTTGCCACTTCCCATTCCAGGGGATCTTCTCAAGGATCAAACCCACAGCCCTGGAGTCTCCTGCCTTGCAGGTGGATTCTTTACCAACTGCGCCACCCAGGAAGCCCTCAGTTCACTGGATGGCAGACATTTCTGCATCTGGCTTCATTCAGGTGAGGACAAAGCGCAGGAGAGCCGGGCCTGTACACCTGACATGCCGGTTGTAACTCCAGTTCTGGAGAGAAGAGGCTGCCTGACTGAGCGAATCCCACACTCTCCCTGGTGGCTGTGCCTGAAATAGAAGAATATGGCATCCTTGTGGATGACTGTCATGAGGGTTAATTAGAAGTGATATCACAGAACGCTCAGCATAGGGCCTCGCTAATCAGAATAAAATAGCAGCTGACGTTTATTGAGCTTGTACAATATGTCAGACCTTGCACCTGCCTTGGGGGACCCAGTTCTCACACTCTGGAAGGCAGTGCTCAGGATTCACAGAGCCTGGTCTAAGTACCTGGCCATATCTGTGCCACCTTGAATTCCACCCACGTCACTGGTGCCAATCACTAAATTTGCAGCCTTGAAATTTCTGATCCTGAAGCTCAATTAGAAAAAAAAAAAAAGCTGTTATTCCTAATACATGAATGTATTTATTCTTTCTTTTAAAAATATTTTAGATTTTATTCATTTATATTTTTGTAGTACTGCACAGCATGTGGGATCTTAGTTCTCTCCATGTATAAACCCTATTGCAGTGGAAGCCTGGAGTCTCAACCACCACCTCACCAGGACAGCCCCTCATTCTTCCTTCTCTTCATATAGCTTGCCAAGATCTATACATGAACAGGACAGCTCAGTCCATTTTTAACATGTTCAGTTCAGTTCAGTCCCTCAGTCGTGTCTGACTCTTTGCGACCCCATGAATTGCAGCACGTCAGGCCTCCCTGTCCATCACCAACTCCCAGAGTTCACTCAGACTCACGTCCATCGAGTCCATGATGCCATCCAGCCATCTCATCCTGGGTCGTCCCCTCCTCCTCCTGCCCCCAACCCCTCCCAGCATCAGACTCTTTTCCAATGAGCCAACTCTTTGCATCAGGTGGCCAAAGTACTGGAGTTTCAGCCTTAGCATCATTCCTTCCAGAGAAATCCCAGGGTTGATCTCCTTCAGAATGGACTGGTTGGATCTCCTTGCAGTCCAAGGGACTCTCAAGAGTCTTCTCCAACACCACAGTTCAAAAGCATCAATTCTTCGGTGCTCAGCCTTCTTCACAGTCCAACTCTCACATCCATACATGACCACAGGAAAAACCATAGCCTTGACTAGATGGACCTTAGTCGGCAAAGTAATGTCTCTGCTTTTTAATATGCTATTTGGTTGGTCATAAATTTTCTTCCAAGGAGTAAGCGTCTTTTAATTTCATGGCTGCAATCACAATCTGCAGTGATTTTGGAGCCCCCCAAAATAAAGTTTGACACTGTTTCCATTGTTTCCCCATCTATTTCCCATGAAGTGATGGGACCGGATGCCATGATCTAAGTTTTCTGAATGTTGAGCTTTAAGCCAACTTTTTCACTCTCCTCTTTCACTTTCATCAAGAGGCTTTTTAGTTAGTCTTCACTTTCTACCATAAGGGTGGTGTCATCTGCATATCTGAGGTTACTGATATTTCTCCTGGCAATCTTGATTCCAGCTTGTGCTTCTTCCAGCCCAGCATTTATCATGATGTACTCTGCATAGAAGTTAAATAAGCAGGGTGACAATATACAGCCTTGACATACTCCTCTTCCTATTTGCAACCAGTCTATTGTTCCATGTCCAGTTCTAACTGTTGCCTCCTGACCTGCATATAGGTTTCTCAAGAGAGAAGTCAGGTGGTATTCCTATCTCTTTCAGAATTTTCCACAGTTTACTGTGATCCACATAGTCAAAGGCTTTGGCATAGTCAATAAAGCAGAAGTAGATGTTTTTCTGGAACTCTCTTGCTTTTTTGATGATCCAGTGGATGTGAGCAATTTGATCTCTGGTTCCTCTGCCTTTTCTAAAACCAGCTTGAACATCTCGAAGTTCACGGTTCATGTATTGCTGAGGTCTGGCTTGTTAGTGGAAAGCAAATATGCATGGAAATCCTGTTATTTTTTTCTAGCAGTACAGTTGGGTTCTTTGCCTTTTATTTTGAAATCCACTTGTTTAGTTAGTGAGGAAACCAACCTGACCACACAGCATGTGTATCTCAACCTGGCATTATCATTTTCCATCCATCTTCATCTTTTAATGTGATATAAAAGGTGGTTCTTCATGTTAAATGGCTATAAAATAAGTAAGCATAGATGCTGATGAAAAAAAAAAACAACAAAATGAATGCAAAGAGGTTTAAAAAGCAATAACTCTTAGCTCCCCTTCAAAAATCAGTTGTTACTAGGCTAATACTTATTGAGGGATTTAAGCTAAACATAGAATGAGTGCTTGATTACATGCTAAGTCGCTTCAGTTGTGTCCAATTCTCTGCGACCCTATGAACTGCAGACCATCGGGCTCCTCTGTCCATGGGCTTATCCAGGCAAGAATACTGGAGTGGGTTGCTGTGACCTCCTCCAGGGGATCTTTCTGACCCTGGGATCGAACCTGCATCTCTTACGTCTAACCTGCCTAGAGCAAATATTTGGTTCATGACTACAATATTCTAGGTACTGTGCTGAATTGTTCTCAGCTGTTCATTTAATTCTCACAATAGCTGTTGATGGTTATTTAGGAGTTAGCTGTGGTTTTGGTGTTCTCCTGAGTAGAGGTGAGCTCGAGATCCTTCTAGTCCTCCATCTTGTCTCCTTCCTAATTCTCACAACAACTGTGTGAAGTAGGGTCTGCTATTCTGTGAGGTAGGTGTAATGAGCCCCACTTTACAGATGAGAAAACTGAGGTAGAGAAAGATTAAGATATGTTTACTACACAGTGAAGCATGGAAGAGGGAGAAATAGTTTGGGACAAATAACATTGACTGTGTCAAAGGCATGGATCAATGACAAATGTTCTCCCTAAATTCTGCAAAGAGAATGAACACTTTGTCCACAATTTCTACTAGCACTCTGAGTTACAATAGGTGTCATAAACTTAGCTATACGGCTGTCAGTGATATTGCAGATGGGGAAGCAATGTCTGTTGGTTGTTGGGTCAACATGGTGGCCATCTGACCACTCAGTGTTTTAGCAGGGCGTGTAGCGAGGCAAAGGTAATAACACTTCTTTTTGGTTTGTCTTTCACGGATACTTAACTTTTTAAATTTTATGCCTCAAGGATAGCAAAAATCCTTTTCACATCCCAGAGAAGGCCATTTAAAATCCTGACTGGCCACCTAATGAATAATTACCTCTTTGGTACTATCATGTGGCCAGCAACCAGGACAAGTGCAGAATTCAAGGAAAAATACTCAGTCATGGGGGTACCACCTTAAATTCATTATCTCCTTGAGGAGAAAATGTTTAAAACACATTAATAATTAGAGAGCAAGTCCTTAATCACACTTTAAAATCAGCGCACGGAGGGGAATCACAGTAGGATCCGCATCCACGTGGCCCTTCCCTGGTCTCTGCTGAGCACAAATGAGATGGTCCCACTTGGGTGTGAGCCACAGACCGTGGGACCCTCGCCTCTGCCCTGATTCCTTGTTAAGCTGGGAGACTCCGCTCACATCGTCCAGCCCCCGTGTTCTGTCTCTAAATTGAAATGATGAGCATGCTGACCTCGCAGGGACCTTGTAAGGACTTAGGAAGAAGAAATCCCAAAGCACGGGGGCCTGATAGATAAGTGTGTGTCTCTCTTTTTCCCTGGGCTCAGCCGATCACCTCAGGGATGACCAAGCCAGGGCTTGAAGGAGCTAAAGTCCCAGCAGGAGTTGTCTCTGCAGAATTTGTGGGACTTGAATCTGGAGGTGGGTGGAGGTGGGGCCTGGCTGGAGCCCGAATCTAAAGCAGGAGCCCCTGTGCTCTCAGAGCAAGTCCTGGTGGCTCATTGTGGAGTCCTCCTTCACGGCCTCACCCTGAAGTGTCCACCCAGGTCTTGAAAAGGCCCATCAGGGATGCTGCAGGATGATGACTGAACTGCCTCCAGCCTTTCCTATAATGACCTCATTAAGAAAAAAAAACTGATGCGTGCATTATTTGGGGTGACCTACTTAACTGAAGTTATCCTCAATGTCCTCATCTGGTTTCTATAGTACGAGCATCTCCTTGGCAGAGATGATATGAAGATGAAATGAGACAATGTAAGTGAACCATCTAGTGTTTTGCCTGCCACGTAGACACGCAATATGTGTTGAAAGATAGGCTGGCGTGTGCCTTGGGGGACAGAATGGATATGGGTGTCGACAAAAATGGGAAGGAATGATCTCAGGAAAACTAAAGGAACCACATGTGTACAGGGATGAGTGTTCTGTGTCTGCCAGTTAACTTTGAAGTAATTTTCCCTTCCAAAGGATTGTGCTATTTTGCAGTTTTGTTGGAGAATTACAGAGGACTCCACTGTACGTTTCTTATGGCAAGATATAGTTCTAAAAATGAGTGCATTGCTATATTTCCTTAAAATCAAATCAAACCTGACTATGAAGGGATATCTCATCTGGCAGGTGGGGAAGCTGGTCTGCATTTTGGAGGGGGTTTCCTCTCTCTTGTAAAATCCAGTGAGACTCTAGCAAGCTTGCATGGCCCCCAGAATGTTGGCAGGCCTTGTGTCTCACTCTGTTAAGAGCACTGCTGATTTCCTTGTCGCCTTAGCTTGAGCGGTGTCTTGAAGGCAGGGGGTTCTCCTGCTCTGACCGGTCAAAGTACAGGCATGTGCTCAATCTAGAAGACTGTGTATTGGAATATAGCTTCCCCAAAGGGCTCACCTAGCATCCTCACGGAGGCCTCCCATCCCCCTACAGAGATATGAGGTGGACATTATAGTTGTCCCCTTCTATCTGTGAAAGAGTAAGTCTTAAGTGACAAGCAACCCACCCAGCCAAAGCTATGAGGCCAAAGAGCCAGGAATTGGATGGAGCCAGATGAGTGTGGGAGACACAGGCTCCATGGGAAGGAGCACAAGACAGAGCGGACATAATGAAAAGCAGACCTCTAGGCTTTAGATCAATTCCTCTGCGTCCTTTAATAGCAAAACTGAGAAGACCGTCTAGATCTGGAGTCTCCACTTGAGTTTAGCATCAGAAGAGCCAGAGGTTACATCCTGGCTGGACCACCTGCCAGCTTCAATGATGAAAAGAAACAGAATCCAACCAACCAATGAAACAAAGTGAGTAGTCCCAACATCAGCAAGAGCAAACAGGGGAATGAAAGAAAACAGGAGAACCTTTGCAACAAACTGGTCTGAGCATGAATCCGTGCTTATATCTGAGCCACCCTCCCCTGCACTACACCTGGATCTCCTTGCAGTGAAAGGAACTTATTCATGCTACCTTAGCTGATGGCACTGGTCAGGACGGCTACGTGGCATGCATGTTGCTCTGCGCAAGCTGTGGAGGGTGTACCCCACCTTGGGAGACACTCAAGGGCAGGGGATAGGTGGGAGGGTGAGGCCTTCCAGCTGCCCAGCTTACACCCTCTCAGCCCTGTCCTCACCATAAATGTGTGAGAAAACCATGGGACCATTATTTGAGCCATCACATTTTGTGGGATGCTCTACGCCTCCCTAACTACCTCTCAGAATTGGACTAGACCTAGGAGGATGTGAAAGATGCCGGGAGTTATGCCTAATAGAGTCTTGGTACTAGCATCTTGAGGCTTAGGTAAAGTGAGCTGTATAAGCCCTTGCAATGTGGAATCCGTGCACAGGGTTTGTGAGTCTGATCAATGTCCCTGAGGCTTGTTTGGAGCAGAGAGAGATTTCTGGATGCAGGGAGTGACCAGGGCAGGCCAGGGGACTCCAAAGCATCAAATAACATCCCCGTGATTCTGCGCTCACATGCAAAATTTTCCCATGCAAGTGACAAGGGAGGTTTGAGAAATGAAATCAACTCTCAGAATACATGCCCCTACCCGCAGTCCCCAGAGGGTGATCTTTTAAACAAATTTACTAAAAACTTTAAAAAAAAAATGCTACAAGACAAATGCTATATGATTATAATTTTAAAAGTTGGTAACTACAGCAGAGAAACATGGAAAAATAAACCAGGCAACCAAGACAAAACAAGGTGGCGTCTGCCGGCGGTGACTCTGAGCAGGAATTTTTATGGTGTGGCAGGCAGGGAGGCATTTTCAAAGTCTGTTTACCTCTTCCCTTTCCTTATTGTGAGTTTGTCTGAGTCTGGCCTCATTTCTTTGAAAGACCCTGGGCCTAGGGGCCTGTACTAATTTCTATAGCTGTCCTACATATTTTTTTTTTTTCAACAGAACCATTGTCTGCTTTGAATACCAAACCAGACATAAACTTAAAAAAAAATTAAAATCATTTTACAGATAATTGGAAGGCAGAGTTTTGTGAATGTTAATACCCCGAAAGAGGAAATCAACCTTTCCCTATGTCTACATCTTTGGTTGGATTAATTTTCCACTATCTTTACTACCACTTTTGATAACCTAGAGAAATTCCGGATTTAAATAAACTAATTAAATGAGGGGCTTGGAGTCTCTGCAGACCAAAGGCAAGCCCACACCTCTCAGAGCACTCTAAGAATCACAGGCAAGCTGTCAAGGCCCCAGCTGGCATTGTCACCCGAGTGTGGGAGCCTCCTGCAGAGGCCACTGAGACAGCAGCAAAAGGGACACCAGGCAGCGCTGGTCACATGGCAGAGGAGTCCTCTGGGCTCTGAGGAGTAGTCAAGAAGTCCTCTCCAGTGACAGCGAAGGGCGAGAGATTCTTTGTCATCTTGTGTCCTCTACAAGCTCTGAGCCAGGAGGCTCTGACAGGGTGAACCACATGTGCAGCCAAAGGCTGGCACCCAGAGAGCTCTCTGTGTCACCCCACTTGGGGTCCCCGAGCAGCTGACCTGCCAACTGTTGGTTCCAGAGTTGCTCAAGGGAGGGCAAGTGGATGAGAGCATGCACTGCTCCCAGCTGGCAAACCAGCCACCCTGGGAGCTTCCTAAAGCTCACAAGAGTGAGAAGGTGAGTCTTCCAGGCGCCTCATAGCCACATCTGGGATGATTACAATAGATGATGATGATGAAGTCTGAACTCAGGGAGAATGATTAAAATGGGCTTCCAGAAAAGAACCTCATGTCAAGGAGGTAGGCGAGGGGACCCTTTCTTTTCCATCCATGCTATATTTGTATTAGTGATATCTAAGTGTGTGTGATTATACAGTGGAAGTGAGAAATAGATTTAAGGGCCTAGATCTGATAGATAGAGTGCCTGATGAACTATGGAATGAGGTTCACGACATTGTACAGGAGACAGGGAGCAAGACCATCCCCATGGAAAAGAAAAGCAAAAAAGCAAAACGGCTGTCTGGGGAGGCCTTACAAATAGCTGTGAAAAGAAGAGAAATGAAAAGTAAAGGAGAAAAGGAAAGATACAAGCATCTGAATGCAGAGTTCCAAAGAATAGCAAGAAGAGATAAGAAAGCCATCTTCAGCTATCAATGCAAAGAAATAGAGGAAAAGAACAGAATGGGAAAGACTAGAGATCTCCTCAAAAACTTAGAGATACCAAGGGAGCATTTCATGCAAAGATGGGCTCGATAAAGGACAGAAATGGTATGGACCTAACAGAAGCAGAAGATATTAAGAAAAGTTGGCAAGAATAAAAAGAAGAACTGTACAAAAAAGATCTTCACGACCCAGATAATCACGATGGTGTGATCACTAACCTAGAGCCAGACATCCTGGAATGTGAGGTCAAATGGGCCTTAGAAAGCATCAGTACGAACAAAGCTAGCGGAGGTGATGGCATTCCAGTGGAGCTGTTTCAAATCCTGAAAGATGATGCTGTGAAAGTGCTGCACTCAATATGCCAGCAAATTTGGAAAACTCAGCAGTGGCCACAGGACTGGAAAAGGTCAGATTTCATTCCAATCCCAAAGAAAGGCAATGCCAAAGAATGTTTAAACTACTGCACAATTGTACGCATCTCACATGCTAGTAAAGTAATGCTCAAAATTCTTCAAGCCAGGCTTCAGCAATATGTAAACCGTGAACTTCCAGATGTTCAAGCTGGTTTTAGAAAAGGCAGAGGAACCAGAGATCAAATTGCCAACATCTGCTGGATCTTGGAAAAAGCAAGAGAGTTCCAGAAAAACATCTATTTCTGCTTTATTGACTATGCCAAAGCCTTTGACTGTGTGTATCATAATAAATTGTGGAAAATTCTGAAAGAGATGGAAACACCAGACCATCTGACCTGCCTCTTGAGAAATCTGTATGCAGGTCAGGAAGCAACAGTTAGAACTGGACATGGAACAACAGACTGGTTCCAAATAGGAAAAGGAGTACGGCAGGCTGTATACTGTCACCCTGCTTATTTAACTTATATGTAGAGTACATCATGAGAAATGCTGGGCTGGAAGAAGCACAAGCTGGAATCAAGATTGCCGGGAGAAATATCAATAACCTCAGATATGCAGATGACACCACCCTTATGGTAGAAAGTGAAGAGGAGCTAAAAAGCCTTTTGATGAGAGTGAAAGTGGAGAGTGAAAAAATTGGCTTAAAACTCAACATTCAGAAAACTAAGATCATGGCATCTGGTCCCATCACTTCATGGCAAATAGATGGGGAAACAACAGTGGAAATGGTGTCAGACTTTATTTTGGGGGGCTCCAAAATCACTGCAGATGGTGACTGCAGCCATGAAATTAAAAGACGCTTACTCCTTGGAAGAAAAATTATGACCAACCTAGATAGCGTATTCAAAAACAGAGACATTACTTTGCTGACTAAGGTCCATCTAGTCAAGGCTATGGTTTTTCCTGTGGTCATGTATGGATGTGAGAGTTGGACTGTGAAGAAGACTGAGTGCTGAAGAATTGATGCGTTTGAACTGTGGTGTTGGAGAAGACTCTTGAGAGTCCCTTGGACTGCAAGGAGATCCAACCAGTCCATTCTGAAGGAGATCAGCCTTGGGATTTATGTGGAAGGAATGATGCTAAAGCTGAAACTCCAGTACTTTGGACACCTCATGTGAAGAGCTGACTCATTGGAAAAGACTCTGATGCTGGAAGGGATTGGGGGCAGGAGGAGAAGGGGACGACCCAGGATGAGATGGCTGGATGGCATCATGGACTCTATGGACGTGAGTCTGAGTGAACTCCGGGAGATGGTGATGGACAGGGAGGCCTGGCGTGCTGGGATTCATGAGGTTGCAAAGAGTCAGACACGGCTGAGCGACTGAACTGAACTGAACTGAAGTGTGTGTGTGTGTGCACGCACATGTTAGTCACTCAGTCATATCTAACTCTTTACAACCCCATGGACTGTATGTAGCCCACCAAGCTCCTCTCTCCATGGAATTCTCGAGCAGGAATACTGCAGTGGGTTGCTGTTTCCTTCTCCAGAGGAGACACCCACAACAGGCTATAGACACATAGCTGAATAAAAGTGGGACAACAAAGGATGGTCTGTGGGGCAGCCTTCCTGGTCCCAGCCAGCGGAATGTCCCTGCCAATTTTCAAGGCTCTCCTGGTTTGGAGACCCCTCCATATTGTGGTCCATTCTCCAAAGGAAAGTCTAGAACCATCTAAGCACCTTCAAAAAGCACCCAAAGCCCATGTCATTGGTCAGTTTCTATGTTCTTCTCCATCATTGTTTTGAGTTTTGAGCTGACTGTTTTACTGGGGGTGAATTAGAAATTGAAGTTAATGATAATGAAATCTGACTCACTGAAATTTATCAACAAAACAAAACCAAACCCAGGATCTCTCAGAGTGCCTGCCATGTGCTGTCTGCAGAAGAGGAGCAGTACCTGTTACTACCTGAGCACTTTCATTCTAAGTCTACAGATAAGGGTTATGGCAGCACGTTTCTGAAGGCCACCAGTATCTGGTTAGAGAAGCAGTATTTTTGTTTGTTTGTTTAACTTTGCTTTGTTTTCTGATGTCATCAAAGAGAGTCAAACCAAGGTAAGTGTGTAGAGCTAGATGTCAAAGCAAATGTATTCTGACTCCTTGGAACTATAGACTAAATAGGATTTCCCTGTTGAGTTAAAGATTCTACAAGAAGGTGCATAAAACATGGGCTCTGCCTGTGAGGTCAGTGAGTCAGTGACAGAGGTTTTATATGTTTTGTCCCCCTGTGGGGCTCAGAGGAGAAATCACATTTCTCAAGTATTTACATAGAATCATGAGCCCCATTGACTTCTATTTAGCTCTCACTATTATCCTGTGAAGGATGCACTACCCTGCAGGGGAAATATTTATAGATAGGAAATTGAGGGTCAGAAGGTGAGGAAATGTCTCCTTACCACTCAGGTAGAAATCAACAGAGCTAGGATTTGATTCCAGATCAAGTTTAGCTGAACCATGTCCTCTTGTCTGAACATTTGGACCTACAGGTAAAACTAAATATCTTTTCTACCGTTATGCTTGAGATGCGGGTGTTTCTGCACTAACATGGCTGGATTTACTGAAAAAAAGCTCTTGTTATACAACACTGTTAGTAAAAATACCATGCTTTATGTTGCTGCTGATGTCCTAGAACTCAACATTCATGAAACTTCAAACCAAAGTGCTAAAAATAAAAAAATAAATAGATAAATAATTAAATTAAAAAGCAACTCCAGCGATCTTAGTAAAGACACACATACACAATTATGTCTCCATTGGAATTTTCACTATGTAGCATGGTCAAAGGCCCTTTTTAATTCTGATGGTTTATTGAGGTTTCTCTTGAGATGCAAGCCCTTAAGTATGTTCATTTCTAACACAGCACAGCTTCAGCTACTTCAGATGGGCATAGTCTTCTCCATCAGTTATTTTTTTAAACAATTTGTAAAATGTATTTTAGTTTTACAAGAGAGCTTAACAACATGGAAAATAGAGCAGTGCTTGAAGCCAGCTAAGTGCACATCCCTTGCACCAGAGGAAGACAGTTCTAGAGTTCTGAGCATATGTCTTAGTCTTCATGTATTACTAAGGCTTTCTCCCTAATTGTAAGTTTGCTCCTCACCACCTGCATCACTATGAACTTAACTGTATCAGTATATGAACAAAGGAAGTTCCAACTTATGCCTCTATTATCCTCTTCTTTACCAGTTGAATATAAGAACTGGTGCATGACAGACACACATTCTGTCTCAGGACAGGATGATTACTATACTTATTTGCTCTTACATTTTTCTTCCCCTATTAGTCTTGTGTGCTCCTACTTGATGGCCATAAACCATAGGGAGCACTTCAATGCAGAAGGCTCAGACGGACATGCATTCTAAGTGTAAAATACATATCACGTTGTAAAGACTTGGCATGAAGCAATGAGATAAATACCTCTGATAATTCTCATGCTAATATCCCATTGAAGTGATATCTGGAATCTACTGAGTCACATAAAATGCACTACTAGGATTATTGGACTTGCTCTTTTTTTTTTTAATTATACGTACTAGTATGTACATTCAAGGGCTTCCCAGGTGGCACTAGTGGTAAAGAAACTGCCTGCCAGTGCAGGAGACATAAAAGACATGGGTTCCTTCCCTGGGTCTGAAAGATCCCCTGGAGGAGGGCACAGCAACCCACTCCAGTATTCTTGCCTGGATCATCCCATGGGCAGAGGAGGCTGATGGGCTACAGTCCATAGGGTCTCAAAGAGTCAGATATGACTAAAGTGTCTTAGAACACACATGTACATTAAAAATTGCTTATGAAGTTCAGGGACTATGAGTAACTGATTTCACAGCCATGGAACCAACACACTGCCTTGTGCATGGTTGGGCCGTAAACATTAATTGTAGACAAGAAAATGAGGTGTGTGTCTAACTCAAAACTCATGTTCTTCCCAGTGTTCATGGCAGGTGCAAAAGGAACGACCGTACTGGGCCTGGGCTGGACAAAGCAAAACCAGAGGCTGCAACGGGCTGATTAGTGGTGTCCATGTGGGCAACCTCCTAGGATGGGAAACAAAGGAAAGATGCACGGGAGCTGTCTAGAAGGCAGGGGCTACCTAGTACATAATCTTAAGCTTACATATTAAAAAAAGTTATTTATGTATTTATTCATTCATTTTATTGCTGTGCTGTGTCTTCATTGTTGCACTCAGGCTGTTTCGGTTGCGGCGAGCCAGGGCTACTCTTCCTTGCGGTACGCAGGCTTCTCACTGTGGTGTTTTCTCTTGTGGAGCAGGAGCTCCAGGGCACGCAGGTTTCAGTACTTGTGCTGCTCAGGCTTAGTTGCACCACGGTGCGTGAAATCTCCCAGACCATGGATCGAACAGAGTCCCTTGCATTTGCATTGGCAGGTGGATTTTTAACCACTGGACCACCAGGGAAGTCCCTTGAATATGTTTGGAAGGAGATTTCTAGGTCCCATGCATTTCCTATTTTCAATCATTGGGCTGAACATGTACGATGAATTCATCTTCACCCTGTATGAGATTATCCATGTGCTGAGGTCACTGACAATACCATAAGAAGCTCACCCTGACGAACGGACACAGACAGAAAAAGTGTGATGCCACACAGGTTCATTGTGAAGTGGTGGTACCCGGATTTTGCCACATAAGCCATGTGACTTTGGGAACTGTCCCTCCCTCACAGAGCTGCAGTTTTCCTATCTGTAAATTATTTTAAAAAAGCAATTCGCACAGTATTTCCCCGGGGTTAAATGAGACTCCTATTTGCATGTGAAAGTGCCTGGCAGAGAAGAAGATAAAACGTGACACAAGAGAAGATATTTAATCAATAAAAGTACTGTTGGATTAGAGACAGCTTGACAAAATGAAAAGAGAATGGGTTTTATAGTCTAAACCATTTGGCTTCAAATTCTTACTCTGCCATTGGGCCAGCTAGTTAACCTTTCTAAACTTCAATTTCTTCACCTATAATATTGCAATAATGTCACTTACCTTGCTCTTTTAGAAATAAATTGAATAAAGCCTGAAAACTCTTTGTACAGAGCCTGATACCTAGTAGAGATTCAATAATTAGTGATTTTGAAACATTATTGCTTCCTAATTCTCAGTGAGACATCTGGTTTCTAGTTTTAATTTTGTCACTTACCTAAGAATAATATTAGTAGTTCTGAATTGGGTCATTAAGTTCTGAGTACTAATGCAAAAATGACAGGAGAATTTAAGCATTTTGACACAATTACGTTAATGTAGCAACATTAATTAGCCCTTGGAAAGACAAAAAATAACATAAAATAATTTACATAATAATGGTATTTTTTCTTAGAATAAACCTAATTCAAGACCCTGATGCTGGGAAAGATTGAGGGCAAGAGAAGAAGGCGGCAGAGGATGAGATGGTTGGATAGCATCACTGACTGAATGGACATGAACCTGGGCAAACTCTGGGAGACAGTGAAGGACAGGGAAGCCTGGCATGCCACAGTCTCTGGGGCTGCAAAGAGTCAGATACAGATTGACAAAGAGTCAAACACAAACTGATTCACAAACTGGGACTTTTTCAATGCAGATTAAGGTTTCCTCTCAGCAGAAACCCCATGGAGATTAGCACCAGGAGAGTGTGGCCATGTGTGGCTTCCAATGGTAAATCAAGTTCAGATTCCCTGTTAAACACCCCAAGGATTCCACCATACCTGCAACTGTTTTCCTTAAATGTGCTCCATGACACACTGGCCTTGGGGGACACTGGTACATGTTATGGGGCTGGAGAAAGGTGTCATAAGAAACAATCTGAAACATAGCGTTGCTCCGACTGTGAATGCCTAATTCCTTCCCAGACCTGGGTTACACAGGCAAAGCTGGCCGTTTCTCAGAATCTCTAAAAGCTACATGAAACAACAATTATTGAAACAAAGGATATTTGGACACGTGACATGTTCCCCAAGGTATTTTTAAAACACAAATTTATAAAGTTAAATATATTAGTCATATAACCAGAGAAGATGTAGGTTTTGGTATGCAGAAATAATCTCTGAGTTTCAAATCTCTCTAACTGTGGAACTCTCCTGTTAAATTCTTACTACTGCCACTGTTCGGAGGACTATAAACAGCAAAACTGAAACGCTCTACATTAGCATGAGATTGGGGAAACGGAAATAATTTGCTCACAAAATTCATGTTTAAGGGAGATAAAAATGTAAAGTACTATCCCAAGAATTATAATTCTATAGAGTTTCCATCCGAGTAATTATGTAATTGCTTATCTACAATGAGACCAAATGAAAGAAAATTTTAAACTACTTTAAGAGAAGAATAATATTTCTGTTCTTTAGATCAATAGAGATATTGTTAAACAACAATTACAAAAGTGGTGCATGTGCATTCTCTGGAGATAAAATAAGGTGAAACCATTTTCCTAATACACTTACAGAATGAATTTTTATAAAAACACAACTCTATAATCTTGTCAAGTCCATTTGAAGTATTGTATAATTACTTAAATAATAGCAATAAAGTTAAATGGGGCTTCCCTGGTTGCCCTAGTGGTAAAAAAATCTGCCTGCCAATGCAAGAGACTCAAGAGACATGGGTTTGATCCCTGAGTCGGGGAAATCCCTTGGAAGAGGATGTGGAAACCTACTCTAGTATTCTTGCCTGGAGACCCCATGGACAGAGGAGCCTGGTGGGCTACAGTCCATAGGGTCACACAGAATTGAACACAATTGAAGTGACTTACCATGCATGCACAATAAAATTAAACAGAGGGAAAAAAACCAAAATTATCTTACAAGAACAAATAAACTTTTTAAAAAAAAATTGTGTTTCAAGATTATCTGTGGACTGTTAGCAATACAAATACTATAATAATGCTGCTAAAAAAAAGCTAAACTGAAAAAATTAACTGATGAGTCACATTTAGACGATCTATAAAACACTATTTAATAATTATAATCCTGTCAAATTTCCATTTATGGCATTGTATAATCACTTAATAGCAATAAAACCGAAAGACAAATATCAAATTATTTAGTAGAGGAAGAAAGTATTTTTGTCCAGGTTCTGAATCTTCGGAAATAGTTTCCTTGGCCTGTGGGATCAAAATGAAGATGACTCATCTGTTTTTAGGGTGTAGAGACAGTTCATCTGACCAGCGAAAGGTGTTCTGAGCCATGAGACAGCCTCGGTGAAGGGCTACCCAAAGACATTAGCCTTCAACCTGCTTTCTGGAATAAGGGGGTGATTTTTTTTTTCTCATTTAGAACAGCAAGGCTTTAATGGACATTTAGTAGCTTTTCAGTGGAAGACAGTCATCCATCTTTTCCCAAGGGGCTCAGGCTGGCAGCATTGCCTCCCTGCTGGATGCTAAGGCCTGGGAGGAAAGGGTGAGGAAGGGGTGAATGCCTCCTTCAATAGGGCAAGAATCAGCCACTTTTTAAAAAATAAATTTATTCATTTTAATTGGAGGCTAATTACTTTACAATATTGTAGTGGTTTTGCTATATACATTGACATGAATCAACCACAGGTTTATATGTGTTCCCCATCCTGACCTCCCTCCCCATGCCATCCCTCTGGGTCATCCCAGTGCACCAGCCCTGAGCACCCTGTCCCATGCATCAAACCTGGACTGATGATCCATTTCACATATGATAATGCACATGTTTCAATGCCGTTCTCCCAAATCATCCCACCCTCACCCTCTACAGTCACTTTTGAATGGTTACTGTGGGCTGTTTATTCTGAGGCAGGGCTGGCAGCACTGGGCTGGGGTCCTCTTCTCAGGGGCTCTTCCCTAGGAGTCCTCGGGCTCATCTGACAAAAGGATGAGTGAAGGGTCAGAGCCTGGGCCAGCAGCACCCTGTTCAGAAGGGCAGGCTTAGCTGAAAGAAGCAGCCAATCCCATCCATTGCCAGGAACACCAGCAAGAGCTCTCTTCCAGTCCCACGGAGCAGTTGGTGCATCAGCTCCTGACAGGTTGTGGGGTGCCTGGTCCACACTGGGAGCAGGACACTGGATCGGGACCAGTCACAGAGATGCCCTCCTTCTCTAGAATCTGGCCAACCTGAGGGCTCCTGGGTGGTCTCTCAGCTTCTGCTAAACACCCAGTTTATAATATCAAGTATCAGTCAGTCAGTTCAGTCACTCAGTCGTGGCTGACTCTTTGCGACCCCAAGAACTGCAGCATACCAGGGCTCCCTGTCCATCACCAACTCCCGGAGTTTACCCAAACTCATGTCCATTGAGTCGCTGATGCCATCCAACCATCTCATCCTCTGTTGTCCTCTTTTTCTCCTGCCCTCAATCTTTCCCAACATCAGGGTCTTTTCAAATAAGTCAGCTCGTCGCATCAGGTGGCCAAAGTATTGGAGTTTCAGCTTCAACATCAGTCCTTCCAATGAACACCCAGGACTGATTTCTTTTAGGATGGATTGCTTGGATCTCCTTGAAGTTCAGGGGACTCTCAAGAGTCTTCTGCAACACCACAGTTCAAAAGCATCAATTCTTCAGCACTCAGCTTTCTTTATAGTCCAACTCTCACACCCATACATGACCACTGGTAAAACCATAGCCTTGACTAGATGGACCTTTGTTGACAAAGTAGTGTCTCTGCTTTTTAATATGCTGTCTAGGTTGGTCATAACTTTTTTTCCAAGAAGTAAGCACCTTTTAATTTCATGGCTGGAGTCACAATCTACAGTAATTTTGGAGCTCCAAAACATAAAGTCAGCCACTGTTTCCCCATCTATTTGCCATGAAGTGATAGGACTGGATGCCATGATCTTAGTTTTCTGAATATTGAGCTTTGAGCCAACTTTTTCACTCTCCTCTTTTATGCTAAGTTTTCCAGTAGTCATGTAGGGACTACTGTGAGAGTTGGACCATAAAGAAGACTGAGCCCCGAAGAATTGATGGTTTTGAACTGTGGTGTTGGAGAAGACTCTTGACAGTCTTACACAGTAAGGGGATTAAATCAGTCAATCTAAAGGAAATCAACCCTGAATTTTCCATGGAAGGGCTGATGATGAAGCTGAAACTCCAAAACCTTGGCCACCTGTTTGGAAAATTTGACTCAGTGGAAAAGACTGATGCAGGGCAAGATTGAGGGCAGGGGGAGATGGGGAAACAAAGGATGAGATGGTGGATGGCATCACTCACTCAATGGACATGAGTCTGAGCAAACTCCAGGAGAGAGCAGAGGACAGGGGAGCCTGATGCGCTGCCGTCCATGGGGCAGCAGAGAGCAGGCATGACTTAACAACTGAACAACAACAGCAGATACCTTTCAGTCAGCACACTCCCAGTCCATCATCCTAAGCATCTCTTTCATGGGTAGCAAGCTGGCTTCGGGAACAGCCACTCATGCTAAGTGAACTTTGGTATATTTCGTGGATATCCAGATCTTTGCATACAATCTGCTCTGGAAAACTTTTCCTTTATCTTCACAGCATAAATTCTGTCTACATGGGATCAGTTCAGTCCAGTTGCTCAGTTGTGTCCGACTCTTTGCGACCCCATGAATCTCAGCACACCAGGCCTCCCTGTCCATCACCATCTCCTGGAGTTCACTCAGACTCACGTCCATCGAGCCCGTGATGCTATCCAGCCATCTCATCCTCAATCGTCCCCTTCATTTTTTGTTCTTAATGAATTCCTGTGATGATTGGAATTTCCAGTTGCTTCTACTCCTCTGGTTTTTTGTTTTTTTCCTACAATGAATCTTTTTCAGTTTGGAGATTTTTCATGTGATCTTTAAGTGCATTGGTTATTTCATCTTCTTCAGCTAACTTAGTATACATTTTGTTTCTTTCCTTTTTAAAAGTTTTAAAATAATATTTAATTCAGCCCACATCAATCAGTTTCTTTGGAATTCATCTTCTAGGAGGTCTCCTTTTTCAGGACCATTGATTATATCCACTTTCAAGTTCCCACTATCCATTTAGTCTTTTCTAAGAACAGTGGCTCAAACTCTCCCCTCCCCCCACTTTTTTTTTTTTGCAAGTATCCATCCAAAGACATTATTTCTTGAGAGTTCTGTATTTTCTTCAATATAACAACTTCATTCACTCCTCTTTCCCATCCTTCAGCTTCTTGTGAAAGTAGCTCTAGACTTTCCAGAACATTCAAATCTTCCTCCAAAGTATCATTTAATGATGTCTGAAATTGTCTTTCATTTGTCTGATGGATTTTGAGGACTATTTCCATGATACCTACTTGAAATTCAATGTGGTCTGATGCATCTTATAAAGGATAAAACTATCTTGTAAAGACAGTCATCAGTTCAACTTGTTTAAAATACTGAGATTTGTCTTCCTTTTGTTGTTTTGAAAAGTGTTTGTGTTAAAATGCTTCCCTGCTGGCTGAGACGGTAAAGGATCTGACTCTAACCCCTGGAGAAGGGAATGGCAACACACTCCAGTATTCTTGCCTAGAGAATCCCACGGACAGAGGAGTTGGGAAGCTACAGTCCATGGGGTCACAAAGAGTCGGGAATGACTGAGTGATTAACACATATATGTTAAAAGCAATTTAAAAATTGAAAATTTCTAGCTCCAAACTGTTGTTTTATGTGTTTCTAATAATTTGTTCTCCAGTCTAATTTGCACTGAGGTCAACTCAAGGTCTCCAAATATATATATTTTTCTTTTTTGGCTCAGCAGCAAAAGCACAGAGTCCTAACCACTGGATATCCAGGGAATTCCCCCAAATATGTATTTTTTATTTTAAATTAATAAACCTTATTTCTCAGAAAAGCTTGTTTTTTATATAAAAATGAGGCAGAAAATGCAGAGTTCCCATGTACTCTCTCTCCTCCACCCCCACACACTTACAGTTTCCCCTACTCTTATTTTACATTTGTTATAATTGATAAACCAAAGAGATTATTATCTGAAGTTCATAGTTTATATTAGGGTTTACTCTTTGTGGTGTGCATTCTGTAGGTTTTGACAAATACATAAAGCCCTGTGTCCATGGTTATAATGTCATTTAAAGTGTTTAACTTATCTAAAAATCCCTTGCATCTCACTTCTCCATTCCTCTCTTCCCCTCCACTCCTAAACTCCTGGAAACCACTGATCTTTTTACCATCTCCACAGTTTTGCCTTTTCCAGGATGTCATGTGGTTGAAGTCATACAATGTGTAATCTTTTCAGAATGGTTTCTCTTGTCTTGACAATATACATTTATGTTTATCCACATCTTCTCCTGACTTGATAGCTCATTTCTTTTTATTACTGAATAATATTCCATTGTCTGAATGAATTTATTTATTCATTGATCTAGTGAAGGCATCTTGGTTGCTCCCAAGCTTTGACCATTATAAGTAAAACCACTATAAACATTCATGTCCAGGTTTGCATGTACATAACTTTTCAATACATTCACATACCAAACAATTTTCAGTTGAAAAAAAAAAAGTTTTCTTCCCTCCAGGTGGTAGAAACTATGTGGCTAGTTTTCACCTTCTTGAATTAAGTTCACGGTAATGGTGGTTTAGTCACTAAGTCATTTCCAACACTTGTGACCCTGTAGACTGTAGCCCACCAGGCTCCTCTGTCCATGGGATTTCCCAGGCAAGCATCCTAGAGTCGTTGCCATTTCCTTCTCCAGGGGATGTTCCCGACCCAGGGATGGAACTCACATCTCTTGCATCAAAAGTGGATTCTTTACTGCTGAGCCATGAGTGAAGCTTATTAAGCACGTAGTCTCTTTACATTTAAAAATATGACTGATTGTCAACAGCATCATCTCCTATAAAAGTCCACAGGGATACAGGCCCGATCTAAGGTCTCTGAACAATGCTGCCCCACTTGCCCTGAGGCTCCTGAAAGGTACAGCACAGAGAAACATGGCCATCAGCAAATTCCCCCTTGGCCTATAGACACTGCTGAGTCACCTAAGGTTGTCAAGACCCTGCCAGCCGCAAGGGACCCTGCAGAGCACAGGGGAATCCCCCAGCTGAAGTCACATCACTTCCTGGTGATCTGCATTACCTCAGAGGAGGTTGGGGAGGGACAGAGCGCGAAGCCCACGCCTTGAATAATCTACTCACTGGGGGTCCTGAAGCAGTTAGGCTTGCTGAGGATGAGGGGTCAGGAGGCTGACCTGGCAAGGAGTAAAGGCAAGGGCAGTCCTCCCTACAGGGCTGGGAGAAGTAGTCTCAAGGGCTCTTACAAGACCATCATATCTTCCTAAATTTGGGGAGAAATTGCTGAAGAAATTGAGGGAAAGCATGTGAAGTTAAGTGAAGTTGCTCAGTCGTGTCCGACTCTTTGCAACTCCATGAACTGTAGCCTACCAGGCTCCTCCGTCCATGGAATTTTCCAGGCAAGAGTACAGGAGTGGGTTGCCATTTCCCTCTCCAGGGGATCTTCCCAACCCAGGGATCAAACCTGAGTCTCCTACATTCCAGGCAGATGCTTTATCATCTGAGCTACCAGGTAAGCCCTCACAGTAGGTAGCAATGGGCCAAAAACTCAACCTTGGGCATCTCCAAGCCAGAGTGCCCCCATTCTCGTACCCACTGCCACCCCAGGCCCCAACCTACATGCAAGCAATTTTTCTTTTAATATTTGTATTTGGCTGTATCAATTTACATTCCCACCAGCCATGTAAGAGGGTTCTCTTTTCCCCACACCCTCTCCAGCATTTGTTCATAAATTTTTTGATGATGGCCATTCTGATCAGTGTGAGGTGATATCTCATTATAGTTTAAAGTTGCATTTCTTTAATAATTAGTGATATTGAGCATTTTTTCATGTGTTTGTTGGCCATCTATATGTCTTCTTTGGAGAAATATATATTTATGTCTTCTGATTGTTTTTTGATTGGGTTGTTTGTTATTTTTTGATATTGAGCTTCAGGAGCTCTTTGTATATTTTGGAGATTAATCCCTTGTCCGTTGCTTCATTTGCAAATATTTTCTCCCATTCTGAGAGTTATCTTTTCATCTTGTTTATGGTTGTCTTTGCTGTGCAAAAGTTTAATTAGGCCTCATTTGTTTATTTTTGTTTTTATTTTCATTTACTCTAGGAGTTGGGTTGTACTTGGTATTTGAACAGACTGCATTTCTTATGAAACTATTCTACTGTAAATAATTTTGTGCCTCAGTTTAATATTTCTGAAAACAGCATCCCAGTCGTTAAAAGAAAAACAAAAAGGGTCGAGGGAGATGTCCTATGCAAAACTAAAATTCCTTAGGAAATTGACTAAAGCCTATGTATGGAGTAACTTGTGTGACTTGTGTTTATAGAATCTGAAGTAGGGAAATAAAAGATGCAAGCTAGGAAATATCAAAATACATCAAGTCAGAAGGAACAAAGAAAACAAATGAATCATTAAAGCAAAGGGGTTCTATTGTCATAAGGGAGTAAATTAGAGAGTGATTTAAATCAACACCTGAAGATAAAAGCTCAAAACACTTAAATAACAATACTCATTCATGTGATAAATAGACTCCAACTTGTGAGAGGCTCATATTTTGACTCTCAAAACAACCACCTCCTACTTTTAAATCACCTAAAAGCCTTCATACCTGATTGCTCAATAAACAGTCTGGGTCTGGAATAAAATTCTGATTAAGAAAAGAATTTCCTCTTGGAAGAGGGAGGTGAGCTTAATTGGCAAGCAGGGCCAACTTTGTGAGTCACAGATGGGAAGATAAAGGAGAACTACCTAATGTTGAAAAAATGTGCCCCGTCAGTAATTATATTAGATCCTGTCTGATTCTCACGGCTTAGTGGGTAGGTAGCTGCTACTGACTTTATAAAAGGCTAAGTAGAGGTTCAGAGAAGTTCAACAAGGGAGGAAGGAGAACTCTCAGTGGGCAAGGGGGTTCGGTGTCTCTGCCCCCACTCTTGACAGGTTATAGCTGGTTTTCTGATGTCTAAGAGGGGCTGGTTCAGAATCCTGATGACTCACAGGATGGAGACTGTGGAGTGGTGATGGGGGGCAGTTGATACTTAGAGGGAGCTGGTGAGGGAGATCTCTTTCCCCCTGTTAAAGAACCAGGCTCGGAACTGTTCTTAGAAGAGGAATTCCATCTTCTGCTTCTTGTTTGTAACAGAGACTGAAGTGCTGCAGTCTTAGTATTTCCTGATCCTCTGCCCAGCAAGTCCATCCTGGCCTCTGGGACAGAGCCCCAGCTGCACCCTTTTCTCCTCCCAGCCCCTACCAGGCCAGGCATGTCTGGGACTCCCTTCTTCACACCCCCAGCCCCAGACTGGGCTGCCTCTGAAAATTTCATGCCTCCAGGTGCTACATGGATTATTCATGAAGGCTGCGAACGGTCGCCATGGGAGCCGATTGGCTGCGGCATCTTTAGCATATTAATGACCCCCTCTGATTGAGAGCCTGCCCAGCGGAGACCCACCTGGCTCCTCAGTCGCTGGCAGGACCAGCTTTTCCATTTGCAGAACACGTTGTTTGTTATTTTCTTTCCAGATGACCCAGGAGTAATATTTACCTAATTGACTAATCCCAGAGAGCATGGATCCCCCCCTGGAGCCTCAAAGGATGGCAGCTCTCCGGCTGGCCTCTCTGGGGGGGTCGGCCTCAGGTCATGGCCTCCTCCTGGCTTCCTTTCTCCCTGGTGGGGCAGTCAGGCCAGCAGGCGCCCCCAGTGGGCAGACATGACATCAGAAAGGTTGAGTCACTGGGCCCAGATCGGGTGTCAGGCTGGGATGTGAAGGCAGCCTCAGCGAGCTTGTGGGCTCCCGCTGAAGGGTACTGTGTTGATGCCAGGCTGGGGCTGCAAGGGGTCCCTTAGAAAGCTTCTAGCTACCCTGTGCAGAGGCATTACGGGAAGCTAGTACTGATGCACACCCGTGATTTGTAAGAAGCACATGAAAATCACAAGGCTTCTCACAAGCCTGCCGCAGTCCAAGGGGGCTTCTGGTCAACCCTGGCCAATTCCCATCTGTAGGCTACTGCAGGGGCTGGGGTAGCTGGGTGCCAACTGAACACAGATGAGAAGGGAAGGGACCTAGACAGCTGCTTGGGGGAAAGGTAGGGTTTCAGTGCTTCCCCGTAAGAAGAAAACATTAGCCAAAGGAAAGATGATGCAGAGCAGTGGAGACCCACAACCGCTGGCAGAAGGGCTGCTGGGCCATGGCCAGGGCTTGGGTGACCGTAGTGAGGGTTGGCACAGTCTGGTGGCACAGATCTGGATCTCTCCTGAATGTCTCTGTAACCCGCTGCTGAGTCCAAGGGTCTTTCAGGGGGATGTCAGGAGGCTCTTCCCGTCCCACTAAGAAGGTGATGTGTTTAGATTTGCATTCCAGGAATAGAAGCAGCAGTGGGATTCGAATTACACAGCCTACTCCAAACAGTTGAGCAGTTGCTTGCTTTTCCACTACCGCTGAAGACCAGGGCCCTCTCTGAGCACCCCGGGAGGGCAGCTGGTCCACTCTCAGCACAGAGATGCCCTGGCTGTTCGAGTACAGATACAGCCGTGGTTGAGTCACTGGGTGCCTATGCCAGCAAACAGAGAGGAAAGAGCAAAACCTGGGTGATGTTAAAAACGGAAGCCCCTCCACCTGCCTGGAAAGTGGAATCCACGCTAGCAGTGCCCTGCACTAAGGGCAGCAGGATTGCAGTGGTGCTTCTGTCAGGGAGAAAGGAGGAAGCCCTTTCCTTCTTAACGGCCATGGGGATCTCTGTTAACTTTGCACATCCTAAGAAAGCCTTGAGTGGAGGGAACACAGGGTGGATTGGCATAGGCGTTCTTTAAACTAGCCTGTCATTTAGTATTAGTTTACAACAAATCTTGAGGGCAGGAGGAGAAGGGGGCAACATAGGATGAGATGGTTGGATGGCATCATCGACTCAATGAGTGTGGGCAAACTCCAGGAGACAGTGAAGGACAGGGAGGCCTGGCATGCTGCAGTCCATTGGCTCCCAAAGAGCCAGCCAAGACTGAGCAGCTGAGCAACAACGACACATACAGATTTACATAAAGAAACTAAAGTTGCTGCCATACTGTCAATTCTGTTAAAAAATAAACACTTTTTGCATGTTTTGTGTCAACCTAGAAACTACATGATGAGGCCAGAGGGAGCAAAGTCAGTGACCTTCACCTTGGGAGAATGCCAGGACCATGGCTTCTGTATGAGAGTGTTCATGCTGTACTTTCTGGCGGTTTGAGTGTCCTGGGGACAGCAGCTGGGGACCTTGCAGGAGCAGCTGCACTCAGCTGGGCTCTCATGGACTCTGTGCAATTTTACAGGTAAATATTCTTAGTCACAATTATGACACAAGATGCAAATTTCAACTTTGAGAATGATAACTGGTTTCCAAATCATATCTCTCCAACTGTACATAATATTTATCATTCTTCGGTTGCTCATTAGTGTCTGACTCTTTGCAGTCCCATGGACTGCAGCACTCCAGGCTCCTCTCTTCTCTACTATCTCCTGGAGTTTGCTCAAATTCATGTCTGTTGAGTTGGTAAGGCTATTTAACCATCTCATCCTTTGTAGCCTCCTTCTTCTCCTGCTCTCTGCTCTCAATCTTTCCCAGAATCAGGGCCTTTTCTAATGAGTCAGTTCTTCACATCAGGTGGCCAAAGTATTGGAGCTTTAGCTTCAGCATCAGTTTTTCCAATGAATATTCAAGGTTGATTTCCTTTAGGATTGACTAGTTTAATATCTTTGCAGTCCATAGGACTCTCAAGAGTCTTCTCCAGCACCACAATTCAGACACATCAATTCTCACTCAACTTTTTTTATGGTCCAACATTCACATCTGTACATGACTACTGGAAAACCCATGTTGAAACGCATAAACAGGGTTATTATGCTATAAATAGATTATTTAGGGTTAGACTGAGGAGAGATGGGATGGAAAGGAGAAAATCACTCCATTTGTTCTTAATCCTGAATTATTCTAGGTCTTCTATCTACCATGCAGACTCTGAAACCAAACTCAAGACAGTAGTCTTGGGTCTTGGTAACCTTCAGAATTTGATGGGTCTAAAACATACTAGAAAATGGAAAAGAAAACATCCAGAGATGGATCATCTTTCCCACAGCTGAAGATTATTTTTGAAGTAAAACTTTTGGGAAAATAAATTATGAAAAGTCTAAAATGGTTAAGCATCTGAGCTTTGCCATTTTTCATTGTAGCTATGGTACCAAGGATCCTGGGAAAACCATTCCAAATGTCTGCTCCCAACATCTCCACAATTCCATCAAAGCTTTGCACAACTAATGTTCATTGAATTCAGTATTGTACATCCACTTCAGGTGGAGTGAGATTTTGCCATTATTTTAATAAAGCAATTTGGAGCACATAGAGGCACAAAGGCAGTATCTATATAGTAAATATACACATACATAATTAGAAGGCTGCTAAATTATATAGGATGGTGTTTAAAGAAGCAAAGAGTTCAAAATTGAAATGGAAGCCTGGTAAATAAACCCATTATACCCAAAGAAATCCTGATTGCCTATTCATAGTTGAAATTTACATGAACCCTTGTTCATTAAAGAATGAATAGCTGCTAATTTGCAGCATTACCAAAGCAAAGTTCAGATGACAGAATAAGAAAAAAACTCTCAAATCAGAGATCTACCAGCTGTCCCACATAAACACCACTGAAACTTTCTTAATATACGGGAGATCCTATTTTTAAATTCTACTATCTAATTAAAATACCCCCGAGAAAAAAGATGCAGATTGCAGAAATCAAAATTTAATAATAATAAAGAAGATGGGAGGGAGCAAATCAATCCATTTGTTAAAGCAGTTTGCTAAAGTGCTTGTTTTTGAGTGTTTATTTATTTAGGCAACAGAACCTACCTGAGCATTCTTCAAAGAAACAGGCTAAGACTCTTGTTCAGATTTACCTGTGAAGAGCTTGTATCAGGGAATGTAAAAGTGATAGAAGTAACCCAGACATGATTTTTTTTTTCCCTTAAGAAGCTAATAAGCCAGGGAAGGAATCAGACACAGTAGAGAGATGGGGCTTGGGAAGATTTAGTGAATGTGAAATGCCCAATTCTGAAGAGCTGTCACTTCCTTAGAAAGCCTGGGATCTCTGTAACTTGGAATCAGAGCTGAGAGGTGCTGTCAGGATGGCTGACAGCCCAGGGCAGGTGGTGCCATGACTTGTCCAAAGTCACACAGAAAGCATCAGAGCTAGAACCTGACCCACAGCTGATGACAGTTAGATATCTACATTTCTCTTATAGATTATCAGCTTCTCACACTGTATCACTCAAAGATTAGTTCAGTTCAGTTCAGTGGCTAAGTCTGAATCTTTGCAACCCCATGTACTGTAGCAAACCAGGCCTCCCTGTCCATCACCAACTCTGGAGGTTACTCAGACTCATGCTCATTGAGTCAGGGATGTCATCCAACCATCTCATCCTCTGTCATCCCCTTCTCCTTCTACCTTCAATCCTTCCCAGCATCAGGGTATTTTCAAATGAGTCAATTTTTTTTGCACCAGGTAGCCAAAATACTGCAGTTTCAGCTTCAACATCAGTCCTTCCAATGAATATTCAGGACTGATTTCCTTTAGGATGGACTAGTTGGATCTCCTTGCAGTCCAAGGGACTCTCAAAAGTCTTCTCCAACTCCATAGTTCAAAAGCATCAATTCTTCAGCATTCAACTTTCTTTATAGTCCAACTCTCACATCCATACATGACCACTGGAAAAACCATAGCCTTGACTAGATGGACCTTTGTTGGCAAAGTAATGTCTGCTTTTTAATATGCTGTCTAGGTTGGTCATGACTTTTCTTCCAAGGAGCAAGCATCTTTTAATTTCATGTCTGCAATCACCATCTGCAGTGATTTTGGAGCCCAGAAGAATAAAGTCTGACACTGTTTCCACTGTTTCCCCATCCATTTGCCATGAAGTGATGGGACCAGATGCCATGATCTTCGTTTTCTGAATGTTGAGCTTTAAGCCAACTTTTTCGCTCTCCTCTTTCATTTTCATCCAGAAGCTCTTTAGTTCTTCTTCACTTTCTGCCATAACGGTGGTGTCATTTGCATATTTGAGGTTATTGTTATTTCTCCTGGCAATCTTGATTCCAGCTTGTACTTCATCCAGCCCAGCATTTCACATGATGTACTCTGCATATAAGTTAAATAAGCTGGGTGACAATATACAGCCTTGACATACACCTCTTCCTATTTGGAACCAGTCTGTTGTTCCATGTCCAGTTCTAACTGTTGCTTCTTGACCTGCATACAGATTTCTCAGGAGGCAGGTCAGGTGGTCTGGTATTCTCATCTCTTTCAGAATTTTCCACAGTTTGTGGTGATCCACACAGTCAAAGGCTTTGGCATAGTCAGTAAAGCAGAAATATATATTTTTCTGAAACTCTCTTGCTTTTTTGATGATCCAACATATGTTGGCAATTTGATCTCTGGTTCCTCTGCCTTTTCTAAAACCAGCTTGAACATCTGGAAGTTCATGGTTCACATACTGTTGAAGAAAAAAGATTAGAAGGCAAGGAATACACACCCTGCACTGCCCCCACTGCACCGTACACAAACATCAAAGGCTCAGTAAGCTTAAAATAATGGGCTTCTACATTATTATATATATATATCAAGTTATATCCAATCAAAGATATAAAATATGGATCAAATTCCACTGATTTATTATTATTCAATCAGTAGCAAGTAATGTGAATACTAAGAAAAAGCACCGGCAATGTGATGGAGCATAAATAACACAAGATCTGAAGTGGCCATCAAACGGTGATGAACTTTGCTAGTTCTCAAGAAAACCTAAATGACAGTACAAATTAAGGACCAAACTGGGTCATTTGTAGAGATGTAGATGGACCTAGAGTCTGTCATACAGAGCAAAATAAGTCAGAAAGAAAAACAAATATTGTATATTCCTCACATATTTCTGGAATCTAGAAAAATGGTGCATGTGAACCTGTATGCAGGGCAGGGATAGAGATGCAGGCATAGAGAACAGATCTGTAGACATAGATGGGGAAGAGGGGTGGGACAAACTGAAAGGGTAGGCTTGACGTATATATACACTATCGTGTATAAAATGGATAACTAGTGGGAAGCTGCTGTTTAGCATGGGGAGCTCAACTCGGGGCTCTGTGATGACCTAAATAGGTGGGGTGGGGGAGGGATGAGAGAGAGGTCCAAGAGGGAGGGGGTATATGTATACATGTGGCTGGTTCTTCATTGTACAGCAGAAATCAACACAACATTGTAAAGCAATTATACCCCAACAGAAAAAAAAAAGACAATGTATCACTTGCTAAAAAGTAAATTATGATAAACAGTGTTAAAGAAGTTTAGCAAAAGAGGGACACTCTTTAGCCGTGCTTGTGGGAAGGTCAATCTCACTGTTTTCTCTGAAGTTTATGGGAGCAGATGTGGACAACCAAAAAGATACTCATTTTCTCAAGCAACTAGATTTCTTATAAATTTATTGAAGAAAATAGGCAAGAAAACAGCGACGTGTGCATACAAATGTTTGTGATACTGAAAACTGGAAATGAGCAACTTATTCAAAGATAAAGATCAACTAAACTACAGAATCACAGCTTGTGTACCCCAGATGGCGGTATGAAAATCGTGCCTCCCGTTGGGATTATTAGAATGAGCTCTCAAGTGTGGGAAAATCCTGGCTTCATAAGTCACTCTTTGGGTGATCCTGGATAAGTTACCTAATGTTTCCCTTCCTTGGGGTCCTCATTTGTAAGATGTAGAATTACCAGTCTTAAAGGAAATCAACCCTGAATGTTTATTGGAAGGACTGATGCTGAAGCTGAAACTCCAATCCTTTGGCCACCTGATGTGAAGCGCTGACTCATTTGAAAAGACCCTGATGCTGGGAATGATTGAAGGTGGGAAGAGAAGGAGATGATAGAGGATGAGATGGTTGGATGGCATCACCGACTCAATGGCATAAATTTGAACAAACTCCGGGAGATGGTGAAGGATAGGGAAGCCTGGCATGCTGCGGTCCATGGGGTCACAAAGAGTCGGACAGGACTGAGCGACTGAACAGGAACAAGAACAACTTCAGAGGATCCCCAGGAGGATTAAATATATCAATACTCTTTTTATGTAAAACGTTTAGATTAGACTCGGCTACATTGTGTGTGTGTCAGTCAAGGTTCCCTAGAAAAACAGAACCAATGGATGAAAGAGAGAGACAAATTTAGCATAGAAGCAGGCCAAGAAGTCACACCCTCTGCTGCTTGCAAGCTGGAGAAACAGAGGCCAGTGTGAGTCCGAAGGCTCAGAAAGCCGGAGCGCTGATACCTTGGGGCAGGAGATGATGAATGTCTGGACTCGAGCAAAAAACAAATTTGCCCTCCCTGTGCCTTTTATTCCACTCAGGCCATTAAAGGCAAGCTTCTTTATGCAGCCCACAGATTCAAATTCTACTCTGTTTCTGAAACACCCTCCCAGACACACCAAGAAATAATGTTTTCTCAGCTCTCTGGCATCCCTTAGTGCAGTCAAGTAGACATATAAATTTTACCATCATGTGTTCAAAACTATTATTTAAGTATTTCACTATTACCATGTGGGGCTTCCTAGGTGGCTCAGTGGTAAAGAATCTGCCTGCCAATACAGAAGGCACAGGAGACATGGATTTGATTCCTCAGTTGGGAAGAGCCCTTGCAGATGGAGATTACAACCAACTCCAGTATTTTTGCCTGGGAAAATCCCATGGACAGAGGAGCCTGACAGACTACAATCCATGGGGCTGCAAAGAGTCAGACACAACTTAGCTACTAAGCACAGCACAGCTGTTATCATGTCTCAATAAACGATGTTATCAGAGTGTATTTTATTTTCAAAACACTTTAGAGTGAAAAAAAACCTAAGGAAATAGAACAAGACATTAAAAAATATTTCTATATCTTTATGCTTGTTTCTATTTTCTATTTGTATATAATTAGTGCAATGCCAAAGAATGTTCAAACTACTGTACAATTGCACTCATCTCACATGCTACCAAAGTAATGATCAAAATTCTCCAAGCTAGGCTTCAACAGTATGTGAACCGAGAACTTCCAGAAGATCAAGCTGGATTTAGAAAAGGCAGAGGAACCAGAGATCAAATTGCCAATATCCACTGGATCACAGAAAGAGAATTCCAGAAAAAACATCTACTTCTGCTTCACTGACTACACTAAACTTTGACTGTGTGGATCACAACAAACTGGAAAAATCTTCAAGAGATGGGAATACCAGACCACCTGACCTGCCTCTTGAGAAATCTGTATGTAGGTCAAGAAGCAACAGTTAGGACTGGACATGGAACAATGGACTGGTTCCAAATCGGGAAAGGAGTACTTCAAGGCTGTATATTGTCACCCTGCTTATTTCACTTATATGCAGAGTACATCATTGAATGCCAGGCTGGATGAAGCACAAGCTGGAATCAAAATTGCCAGGAGAAATATCAATAACCGTAGATGGCACCACCATCATGGCAGGAAGCAAAGAGGAATTAAAGAGCTTCTTGATGAAAGTGAAAGAGGAGAGTGAAAAATTTGGCTTAAAGCTCAACATTCAGAAAACTAAGATCATGGCATCTGGTCCCATCACTTCATGGCAAATAGATGGGGAAACATGGAAACAATGACAGACTTTATTTTCTTGGGCTCCCAAATCACTGCAGATGGTGACTGCAGCCATGCAATTAAAAAACACTTGCTCCTTGGAAGAAAAGTTATGACCAACCTAGATAGCATATTAAAAAACAGAGACATTACTTTGCTAACAAAGGTCTGTCTAGTCAAAGCTATGGTTTTTCTAGTAGTCATGTCCAAATGTGAGAGTTGGACCATAAAGAAAGCTGAGCGCTGAAGAATTGATGCTTTTAAACTGTGGAGTTGGAGAAGACTCTTGAGAGTCCCTTAGACTGCAAGGAGATCAAACGGGTCAATCGTAAAAGAAATCAGTCCTGACTATTCATTGGAAGGACTGATGCTGAAGCTGAAGCTCTAATACCTTGGCCACCTGATGCAAACTGACTCATTAGAAAAGATTGAAGGCAGGAGGAGAAGGGGACCACAGAAGATGAGATGGTTGGATGGCATCACTGACTCGATGGACATGAGTTTGAATAAGTTCCGGGAGTTGGTGATGGACAGGGAAGCCTGGCGTGCTGCAGTCTACGGGGTCGCAAAGAGTCAGACACAGCTGAGCAATTGAACTGAACTGAATGCATTGTCTGTACAATAACATCTATTTAAGAACTCTACCTATATTTTCAAAAGTCTGCTATGCAAGTAAAGAGAAATAACATTCATGGCACCGTAGTCACGTGCTGTGCACTGTGTGAACACAGTGATGAACAGAGTGTGATTCCCTGCTCTGCTGAACACATACTTACTGTAAATCCTTGGGCAGGTTTATTTAACCTCTTTAAATCTCAGTGCTATATGGCCATAGAGCTGTGTGTGTGTGGATTAAATGAGATAATCTGTGAGAAACATTCCCTCTAACACCAAATGGGAAGACTATGGTCTGCAAAAATATTAACCAGGATTACTAGTCAGCACATGTCAGTTATAATCAAATCAAATTAAGAATTATATATTTCTGGATTGAGCTGTGAAGAATCTAGAACATGAAAATTATGTCAGAGGTGACAGTTCAAGGTACAAACATACAAGTTACATCTCACCCAATTGCTAATATGTCAGAGAAATGGTTGGATCTATGTCCTCCGCTAAAATGTATAGTTTTAAGAATTAAAATGATACAGAAAAGTGCTTTTATTATTCTTTGTTTTCCCTAAGAAAGCTGTCTTCATCAGAACAAGACAGAAAAATATGGAAACACGCATGAATGCCTCTCATTACAGATGTCATAGCAATTTGTTCAGTTTGTTTTCATTGCATTAAGTACAAATAAAACCATTGGCCACCTGAACCAGCAAATGTTCTCATCCAAACTTACTTTAAAATGCAGCAAAATAAATGAATGAATGAATACATGCATATATAAAGAAATGAAATGGGTCATCAGATGTTTAGGGAAGAAATAGCAGTTAGGCTTATGATAAAATAAATATAGTAAGTGATTGATTGCAGAATGGAGATGGTGAGTGTATGGTTATTTATTCTTCATTTCTTCATCATTCAATACTGGGGAAAAAAAGCAAAGAGAAAGTCTCATGAAATGCGTGCACTGGACTCCCTGTGGAATCTGGGTGTCCGAGGTGGTCTTGTAGGAAGAGCAGCATGCCTGTGTGCTCCAAGCCTGTCTCCATAACAGTGTGCCACGGGTGTGCTCTGTTCTCAGTAGCTGAGTGGTGGTGGCAAGCTTGGCCTGGTGAACTTGGTGCTGACTCTTTTCCCTTATCAACATGGAAGAAAAAATGGAACAGGCTTGGATTTTAAATTTTAAAAATGACACTATTGTTTTAGGGATTTTTCTCTGCCCTGCTACCACTAAATTTATACTTGCCTTTCAAATGAACTTTAAAGGGAACATTTTATTGTGCATTCAAAGTTTTAGTATTTCAAAGTAACAACAACTCTGTTCCTCGCTGCCAAGGCCTGGTACAACCCACCTGGGAGAGATCACTTCTGAGCAGCCGGCCGTCTCCTTGGGAGTCATCTTTCTCGAGAGAGATGCTTGGGGAAGATCTGTGAATAGGGTGGAATAATTCTGAGACAGAAGTTGGCCATCGGTCATTCAGAAAACTTTCCTGTCTGAACCTCCCCCCACCAACCCGTGCATGTGAAATGTATGTGTGTGTGCGCGCGCACACACACACACACACACACACACACACACACACACACACACACACCTTCCATGGCTGTTTCAGTTATGTCAGCACCCCCTTTGTCTGGCCACCATCGTGGACTTGTCCAGAAGCAGTGGCCAATCTTTTCCCTGTGTTACTCTACATTTTGATAGACAGGCTGCATTAATGTCTAATGAAGTGTCCACTGCACTGACATAGAAATTACCTGAATGTGATCTTTTAACAAATGCACACTCGTCTAGAAATGTGTGTAAAACTAGAGGTTGTATATTACTCACACTTTGCTACCGTCCTCTCATGTGGTGTTCAAGCTGACTTCAAAGAGATCCTATGTGGTTGTTCTGTGGGTTTCTAGGCTGGAGTGTGGACTGTGGTGCTGAGTGGTTCGCTGCTTTGATGGTGACTGGTGTTGTGTATGCAAAGAAAAATCAAATGTTTGAATCAAAGGAAAACAGAAGAGTGTGGAATGAATGTAAGATGTNCCCCAAATGTATGTTTTATCTTAGAAACATACCTATTCAACATAAATAAGATTTTACCAAATGACTCAAAATATAGTTAAGATGCCAGCATCACTCAAAAATATGACTCGATTCTTTGTACAGTACTTTAGTTATGCTCAGGAAAGATTATGACAAGGACTTATATTCCATGTTGGGAAGTGGGCTGATGATTCTTATAAATAAGCACTTACTAGGAAAATTGATAAGCAGATCAATTGTACCTATGATACAAATTTGTAAGAAGACCAAAGGATGGCATTAGCTGCTGCTAAGACCTGAAACCAGAGACAATGAGCTACAATGGAATGGAGTTCCAGCTCTTGCATCACAACAGGATACAGAAGGATAGCATTAAAGCTGAGAAACCCTAACTCTTAAAACTGCTGATGTGAGAAAAGCATTAATTCACAATTTGCAGGCACAAGTCACATGGCCATCAGTTCAGTTCGGTTCAGTCGCTCAGTCGTGTTTGACTCTTTGTGACCCCATAAATCGCAGCACACCAGGCCTCCCTGTCCGTCACCAACTCCCAGAGTTCACTCAAACTCATGTCCATCGAGTCAGTGATGCCATCCAGCCATCTCATCCTCTGTCGTCCCCTTCTCCTCCTGCCCCCAATCCCTGCCAGCATCAGGGTCTTTTCCAGTGAGTCGGTTCTTCGCATGAGGTGGCCAGAGTATTGGAGTTTCGGCTTCAGCATCAGTCCTTCCAAGGAACATGCAGGACTGATCTCCTTTAGGATGGACTGGTTGGATCTCCTTGCATGGCCATAGTTAGGTTCAAAAGCACAGAGAAACCATAGAGTAGTCAATCATCACAGCAACCATCTGCCTGTTTTACTAAGCCACTTTGAGTCAGTCATCCTGCATTTGTTTAAACCCTATGATGACAGTTTATATGAGTCCTTTCCAGGCTATGTTTGTTGACAAAGAGGTCAGTGGAGACAAGGAGTCCCTGCCTTCCAGGAGGTTATCCTATAAGACACACTGTTTTAAGGAAGAAGAAGAACATCATGACAAGTAGCACCATGTAGGTGGTGTGGATGAAAGGCTGGGGGAATGCAGGAAACAAGGGGTTTGTTCTAGGTGCGATAAGTCATGGGCAAGAAGGGTAAATGACAAACCTCTGTGGAAGTGGTCAGATGGGTGACGACAGCAAGGCTGACTATAGGAGACTGTGGAGGTTTGTGGGGATGGAGTTAAGAATCGAGGGCTTTCCTTCAGCTTTTACAAATCAAAGAAATTTGGGAGGTCTATTTTGGGGGTATTAATAAACAGGCCATGTTTGCCTTCTATACAATTTCACAATTTTTTATTTTGGAACTTTGATCCTAAACTTCCTGTCTTGTCCTCTGTGTTCTAGATTGAGCACATCCCACACTAAAGCAGGAAGCTGATGGCCACAGTGAAGATGAAAAAGTCACTGGAGCCAATCAGCCTAGGCTCCAGCTCATCATGAAAAGTGGAAAGTATTCACTGGGGGTACAAGCAGACTCTGAAAATGATCAGACGTAGCAAAGTGAAACTGGTCATCCTCATGGACTGCCCAACCTTGAGGAAGCTGAAATAGAGTATTATGCCATGTTGGTCATCACTACAATGATAATGGTGATATTGAATTGGGCACAGCATATGCAAAATATTATAGAGTATGCACATTGGCTGTCACTGATCCAGGGCATTCTAACATAATATCATCAGAAGCATGTGAGGACACACAGGTGAAATGTAAATCATGCACAATTTTTCTATAGTAAAACTGGCCAGAGCTTGTTTGCTTTTTTTTTTTTAATACCACTTTGGTATTTACAGAGTTTCTCACATCTCTTACTCTGCCCTCCCATGATCCTTTTCGACTTTTGAAAGGTGTTTCTAATACCCTGGCCTTTCTTTACTCCAGATGGCCTTTGTTGGAGTTGGCAAACTAGACCCAGACCAACATGGTGCACACAAGGGGATGTTGGAACATTCTTTGTATTCCCCACACTCATCCATGTGGGTCTAGACTTTCGGAGACTAAGAACAGGGCTAATGTCATGCTTCTATATTAATGTTCAGTGCCATATTGGGAACCCATGATCTGTTCTATAACCTAAGATAGAAGAAAGTACAAATTATAAGAGAGTGAAAGTGAAAGTCACTCAGTTGTGTCTGACTCTTTGCTGCCCCATGGACTATACAGTCCATGGAATTCTCTAGGCCAGAATACTGGAGTGGGAAAGCCTTTCCCCTCTCCAGGGGATCTTCTCAACCCAGGGATCAAACCCAGGTCTCCTGCATTGCAGGCAGATTCTCTATGAGCTGAGCCACAAGGGAAGCCCAAGAATACTGGAGTGGGTAGCCTATCTCTTCTCCAGCAGATCTTCCCGACCCAGGAATTGAACAGGGGGTCTCCTGCATTGCAGGTGGATTCTTTACAAACTGTGCTATCAGGGAAGCCCAAATTATAAAAAGCCAATTGATATTGAACCTTTCAGAAATATTTCTAATTTGTAGAATGAGAGGTGTCCATCAGTAAGATAATTTATCTGAGCTTCCTTATGAAAATCATGCAACTCACTGGAGATTAGTTTTCTTTTTATTTAACATTTTGCATCATTTAACATCTTACATCTCCAGCAAGTTTGTCCTAACATTATCAGTATATAGTTATTTTACCATGTTAAGAGATATGAGCTTCACGTGTTTTCCCTGTGTAAAATTTCATTTGTTCCATAGTTAAACTTAAAAAAAAGTTGATTTATGTTTTTCTTCCTGGGTGAGGCCTTGAGAATTGATCCTATACATTTTTAAAATTGATTTGACTAGAATTATGCTAATGAGAGAAGTATTAATAGTTCTGTTCCTCTCTGTTTCTAATAATCATTTATTTCTTCCAATTATTTACCTGTACTTTTAATTATTTCTTTTCAGTAGCCAATGAGTTATGGTTCAATTCATGTTATAAACTCTTTAAAGGCAAGAGAGAAATTATACACTGAGGTATAAAATATCTGAAATAGATGGGGAGACTGAAAAAAATAAAATTGAAATCCCTTAAGAGGCCATGTAAATAATACAAATAAATAAAGTTTATCCGATGTAAATAATAGAGGATGGTGATAAAAATAAAGTTTATTGTTTCCCCTCATTTTATGTATTTGTTGACCAAATAAAACACTTTAAGCTTAAAAAAAAATTCAGCCTGCCATTTGGAAGTCACAGATTCCAATATAAATCCTCATTTTATAGGTGAAAAAAGTGGGGAAACTAGAGACAACAAGTGATTTCCTTCTCAAAAAGCAAATTAATAACAGAGGTCAAAACAAAATGACCAGTTCCTAGTGTGGGGATAGGTGGACTATTTTTGCACCAAGTGTTTCAAATACACTGATTGGATAGGGCCCCAATCCTAGTTGCACCTCACATTGCTGCTCTGTGATTTCTGATAAACAAAAATGGCATCTTAGTTGTAGTATCTTATGCCTTCAACCAAATAGGTACTATCAGTCAAAATACTAGGAAGAAGAATCCTCTGGTCCAATAAAGGGATAGTGAAAATTAACTTTATTAGAAACTTTAAGAAGTTGAGCATAGAAAACCCAAATTTTTATTTTACTTTTTTATGGTTTTGAATATATATATATATACACATATATATATGTATGTATTTTATAGGATTAATGGTCTCTGAATGAAATTGACCTCTTGTCAATAGGCACAAATAAATAACATATCTGTCTTGTAAATAAATAAATCAAGATTTCAATGCATTGTTAATGCTTTTTATTCTTGCACATACTTTGTTAAAATACAATATTAAATTTTTGACAGCTAATAATTTAGATGAAGTGAGAAGATGAAGAGAAAACTGCACTCATTTCTTCCAAAACTGCAAAAAATATATTCAATTTTAGATTTGTAAATATCAATTTGAATGATTGATCCAATATTTTCCCATTATATTTCCTCTGATCATCTGGCTTCAGCTTTTGTCAACTCAGGGACCTAACATATCAAGTAAATTTTTGTGCACAGACATCATAAAAGATGCAACAATTATACCGCATATCCTTTTTACAAAATGAGCTGTTCCAGGTGGCTGACACAATTATTTTGTGCTAAAACTCTTTGTATTGGATGATAAACTGGGTAGGAACACAATATTTCCCTTTTGTTTTCAGATATGCATTATTCACTTATTGATTGCTGAGTTGAGCAAATGCATCTAATCTTTTTTTCTGAGCTTTTGAGTATGTGACCCACTTTATGATTATCATTAATTTTGTAAGTGTCACTGAAACTTTTTTGTTTTCATCTTGAGTAGTGGTGACATGTCTTCTTTTTTAAATGTTCTTCTTTTTGCTTTTATGGACAGAGTGAAAAATTCTAAATGCACAACTACATTCAGGGTTCACTACGAAACAATTTTAATGATGGTGTCTCTAGACATCTTTTATACCTTCTTGAAAGATGATGCAATATTTTGGACAGGAAAACAAGAAAACAAAAAGACAATGCAAGAGTGGTGCTTCATTTCAGCTCTGCATCGTCCTTCTGGATGAGTTCATTATTCTTCCCTGACATAATTTTGTCTTTTCAGTGTCGTTGAGAATAATTATGAGTAATAATGACATAATTCTCAGGAAGGTAAAATAGAAAAATGTCTAAGGTATTGGAAAAAATAAAAACACTAAAAGTTCACAATTTATTCTACATTTATAAAGAAAACAAATGGACTCAATAATTGCATTCATATATTTGGAGATTTCTAAGGAAAGAAACTAAAAGGTATGACAGGTCTATTTTGGAAAAAAGAAATAGTAATAAAAGAGTCTCAAGTCTAAAATTGGATCTCATGGGCTTAGTACACCAAGGGTTAATAAAAACATTTTGTTCTTAAGATTAATGTATATGATTAGGTAATGAACTTTGATTACACGAATGAAAATAAACATCTTCAAGAAGCAAAATGACATTAAGAGACATATAGATGGAGTCTGGTGGGTTACAGTCTATAGAGAGGGTCACAACGAGTCGGACACAACTTAATGACTGAACAACAACAACATCATTGTGTGTTTTCATCATAACAAACTTCCAGATATAACGTGAAACAATTTGCCTGTAATTTACTCTTACAGTTTTTTCTTTTCTTCCTTAGGGTGGGACTGAATAGAAGACAGATACGCATGGCATTTAGTGGGTGCTGAATACAAAGTAGGAAAAAATAAGTCTGCAAATTGGTCTTATCCTGGAGAAAATCAACCTAAGATTCCACAGAATTCTTCAGAGTAAAGATTTCACATAATTCATCACTAGGGTGAGTTTTAATTGGAATACAACCAAAACTTCATAGTTCTTTAGAACATAATCATTTATGTTACATAGGACTCTGCCATAATGAGGTTTCCTTTCATATGAGTGGGTTATTTGGTGAAATATTATACAAAAAGCCAAAGCGTTTCTTTAAAAGGAAAACTTGAATACTACTTTTCAGAAGTGTACTAAAATATCTGTGCCTGGTTATGGTTGGAGATTTCTTACTGAGGTAGATATTTGGCAGTCTCTCTCTAGTGCTATATAGAGAGATCTTACTCACAAGTTATTTTACTTATTTAAAGTTGTCTTGAAGCAAAACTGCTCAGCTTATAGCCCATTTAGATATTTTTCTATTGATATTGGCATTATTTTCCTAAGCAAAGTCTTAAATTATTTGTCAAATGTGCTATTTCTTATTGTTAAATACGATACTAAGCATCATATATACATTTGCCTAAATTCAAAAATATTTGAGGTAAATTATGTTAAAAGACATGCGCTACAGTGATTTTTAAAATAAATTTTACTTAAGAGAATCACAAGCAAAATATAATTAATAAGAAAACAATATGTTCTTAGTTGCTTCAGTTGTGTCCAACTCTTTGCCACCCCATGAACCATAGCCCTCCAGACTCCTTGGTCCATGGAATTTTCCAGGCAAGAATACTGGAGTGAGTTGCCATGCCCTCCTCCAGGGGATCTTCCCAATTCAAGGACTGAACCAGCCTCTCCTGAGTCTCCTACATTGCAGGCAGATTCTTATTACTAAGCTACAGGGGCAGCCCCAAGAAAAAAACGTACAATTAGACCAATTACTTCCGAAATCCTATTAAAATGAAAATAAAGGCCCTATTTGAAAGGCATAAATTCTTAAAGACAAAAAGCTTTAGAAAAGAGACAACAGAATTTTGAAAGCTAAGGGGAGATGAGTTTGTGATGATTGATTTAACCCACTTGTGCAAAGTACAAAAAAGTGACCGAAGATATTAAAATCATAATAAAAGTAAAATCTTAGTAGAAAGGTTAAACTATAAAGAGCTATCTCAGATTGAAAAAGACAAAATGATGAAAAGCTAAAGAAAAAGGATGCAAAACCAGGAAGTTTAACATTCAAATGTCAGAGTTCTTGAAAGAGAGAAGGGAAATGTAAGAGAGAAAATAATTACTGAAATAATCAAGGAGATAATACAAGACAGTTTACTAGAATTAAAGTGTTTCTAGACTGAAGGGTCTATCATATGCAGAATAAAATATATAAAAAGTGGCTTTTTGTGTCCTTGAGACATCTGTTGTCTCTGAACACAAAAAGAAAACTATACACATTGCTAAAGGGGAAAAAAAAGTCATACTTACAGAACCAGATTCATTTTAGTGATCTCACCAGAAAGTAGAAAGGGGAAAATGCTAGAAGGCAGTGGAGCAGGTTATAAAAACTCTGAATGAATTAATTTCTTTCAAAAGATAAGCTACAGGAAACTTGTCATGACTTTGGTCCAGGACACCTCCCTACCCTTCTTCCAAGTGGGTGAGAGGATTTGTCTTCTCTCATTGCACGTGTCTCCACAGTGCCTTCAGATCTGACTTTGAACATGTGGTAAAGGCTTCAAAGGAGGCATGGAAGCAGAACAGGAAAAAGTTCATAAGCAAAATTGGCTCCAAATTGGCCTTTAAAAGCATTTTTCTGATTATTAATATTTAGGATTTGGAGGCTGAAAAGTGAAGCAACATCCTCTGTAGTGTTTCCAGTTGGGATTCTATTCATAAATTTATTTAAAATTAATAACCTCATAAAACAGAGTATCACAAAACATTAATGTGCTATCAACATGCAGTACATAGTTCTTCTAAGAGATGATCTTTTCAGCTAAGCAGTAACCCAGATACAACTTCTTTTCAAGCCAAATGACCTTTATGAGTTGTCTGAAAAAATCCACCAGAGTGTTTGCTACAATTGAATACTTCATGAAAAGGAGCTTCATTTCCAAATGTATGTAATGCCATTTTATACATTATTTGATTCTATGATTGAACACAAAACATTGACACAAGAATAACATCCCCCAGAAGTGAGCAGCTGTGAAATGACACCTTTCTGAGGATGGGCATTTGATTATTTCTGTTATCAGCTTGTAGCAGCAGTGCTATCTTGTGTGCTCTCATTCTGTGACTGTTGTGGAAATGACATTGACAAAATGAGAATTTTTATGTAGACTCACCTATACTGAAATTTATAATACCCCCAAGAGCTCAATCTACCTAAAATGTTCAGTATATAACTGTTGTATTTAATACAGCACATTACTCTCAAACCATTACATTCTTCTCAAAGACCCACAACCAAACAATTTTTCAATATACCTGGGCATGACCATCCATTGAGCCCGCCATGTTGCTAAATTTCACACTCTCTTGCCTTCCTCCAGCCTTCACTTGTTGGTTCCCAGCTGAGATTCCAGAGCCCACCATTATGATCTCTTCTTGTAAGCCTCTTCTTTGGTTCTAATTTTTCCAGCAAAGTTCAAACCTTGGCTTAGCCCACTCTCCACGTAGCCCCAGTCTGTACCATGCAGCTGAGTGGTGGCAAAGAAGACAGATGGCCAGACTGGTCTCACTTTAGTAAATGTTAGTTGCTCAGTCATGCCCGACTCTTTGCAACCCCATGGACTGCAGCCCACCAGGCTCCTCTGTCCATGAGATTTTCCAGGCAAGGATACTGGAATGGGTGGCCATTTCCTTCTCCAGGGGATCTTCCCAACCCAGGGACCGAACCCGGGTTTCCTGCACTGCAGGCAGATTCTTTATCAACTGAGCTACAAGGGAAGCCCGTCTCACTTTAGCTGCTCCTAATTTACGTGGACTCGTAGGGGCACCACTGATTGTTGCTGCATTTCCCCAACACTCTCTTTTTCACTCTCCTAAATGTCTAGGTGAAGCCTTGACTTTCTCAAACCTTTAACACTTTGTCTACCTCATCAGGCTCAGCTGATGACTTCTTTTATCAGTTCAGTTCAGTTCAGTCACTCAGTTGTGTCCGACTCTTTGCGATCCCATGGACTGCAGCACACCAGGCTTCCCTGTCTGTCACCAACTCCTGGAGTTTACTCAAACTCATGCCCACTGAGTCAGTGATGCCATTCAATCATCTCATCCTCTGTCATCCCCTTCTCCTCCTGCTTTCAATGTTTCCCAACATCAGGGTTTTATCAGTGAGAAGGTACAAATCAACAGGACTGAAACCCCGCATGCTCCCTGACTCCAGCATACCTTGCCCACTTCATCTGTGTTCATACATTCTCCTTCTCATCTGGTGCCGTGGGCATCTGTGTTCCTAAGGCCAGCTCTTGCATCTGTGTGCTCTCTCCTACTCAGTGGGGTCATTTCAGCAACTTTCCCCTCGCCTTCCTGTATCATTAACTTCCCTTTCCAAAGCTTACAGACGTACACTGTTAGCTCACATCTAAATAAAACAGAACAACAAAAGCAGCCTCTTCTGTGCTCGATGTCCCCTTTTCAGAAATGTTCCAAGATCAGGTTATCTCTTTTCAGTCTTTTGCACTCTTCTCTTTTTTGCTTGGACCTATTCAAATTGAGGTTTCATCTCCACTCCTCCTTCAAGATAGCGCTCTCTTCTTCAAGACTCCCAGTGACATCAAGACACTAAACTAAAGAATCAGTTCTCAGCCCTCATCTTGAATGTCTTTCACCATGGTTGAGTACATATTTTTTAAATTAATTCTCCCTTTGCCTTCCAGGACTACCCTTTCTTTGTTTTTCTTTATTTAAAATTTTCCAATTTGTTTCAAATCTGGAAAATTCAAAACAGTAATTGACATATAAAATCACAAATCTTCATTTTTTCTGTTAATTTCATAATTGTTTTCATTTCTATATTAAAATTCAGCATTTTCTAAAAGCCATTATAGTAATTTAAGTATGTATTTTTTGCATTAAAAACACATCTAGCAGTATTTTGCTGGCCTTGAAAAGACTGTGTGTAAATAGAGCATGTCTCCTAGAGCAGATTGCCTGGCTTGAATGTTTTTTCTGCCACTTACTGGATAAATAACCTGGAATTTATTACTCAGACTCTCTGTGTTTCATTTTTTTGATGTAAAATGGTGATGATAATAAGACTTATTTCCTAGGACTATTGTGTGGATTCAAAAAATGAATGCATATACATTCAGAACAGCTCCTGAAAGTCAGTTAGCACTCAATAAATAGAAGTTCAAGTTTCATGATGTGTAGAAAGCAGCATTAGCCTTTCATTGGAATCACCTCAGGGTATCACTGTCAAGAGATTGGGGACAGAAAGTAGAAAGGAGATTCCACTGTCAGTTCACTACATCACAATAAGATTTGTGATGAGACGTTATATGGGAGTAATACACTTTGTCTAGGTGTATGTATGGGCTTCCTGGTGGCTCAGAGGTAAAGAATCTGCCTGCAAAGCGGGAAACACAGATTCTATCCCTGGGTTGGGAAGATGTCCTAGAGGAGGGCTTGGCAACCCACTCCAGGATTCTTGCCTGGAGAATCTCATGGACAGAGGAGCCTGGTGGACTACAGTTCATGGGGTTGCAATGAGTTGGATGCGACTGAACAAGCATGTGTATGTATATGATTACTCAGCATGTATCATTTGCATAAGATTCTAAGGAGGAGATACATCCTGCCCTGCAGAGGCATATGGTCCAGCTGAAGGAAGTGCAGCACAGAGGCAGCAGCCCTGTGTGCTAAGGCCAAGAGGACAACAGCAACTGCAAGACTGACCACACCTGCCTGTCCTGCAGGTTCATTGCGTGTCTGTTTCACGTGCTCCCGATAGCTAAGACTTTCACACCCACCAAGAGTAAGGGAGCGTTGTCCACACCTTTTAAACTCATGCGACCCTAGAAAATCTGATAAAAGTGTAAACTATATCCCCAGATTTTTGCTTCAACAAAAGGTTTAGAAATAAGACTGCACAGGTGGGGAGTTTGGGAGAAAATGTGTACAAGTATATGGATGGCTGAATCCCTTGGCTGTCCACCTGAAACTATCATAACATTGTTAATGGGCTATACCCCGAATACAAAATTAAAAGCAAAAATAAAAAAAAAAAAAAATCAAGGCTGTGAAGAAAAACTGATCTTGCCCTAAAACAGAAATTAGAAGTTCAACCTAAGAGACCATTGTAAGAACTAAGAGCCCTCTTGATAATGAGTTTAGTTACTATTTTGACACGGAGTTAGCTGGTTTAGAAAAGATGTTTAGGACAGAGCAGAAGAACCGACAACATGGACAATTTTTTGAATAAGACCCAGGAGAAGCACCAGTGTGTCATTTTCTGTGTCTTGGGAAAACAAAAGGGTGTCTTTCCCAGGTGTCAACTCAGTATCTATTTCAGATAGGACCTGGTAAATAATAATATCATTAATAGAGTATGTTAAAATATATGTGTATGCTAAGTTGCTTCAGTCATGTCTAACTCTTTGTGACCCCACGGACCATAGCCCACCAGGCTCCTCTGTCCATGGGATTCTCCAGGCAAAGACACTGGAGTGAGTCGCCATTTCCTCCTCCAGGGGATCTTCCCAACTCTACGTCTCCTGCATTGGCACGTGGGTTCTTTACCACTAGTGCCACCTGGGAAGCCCATTAAAATATATACCATGTGCATTTAATATAATAAATCATGTATAAGATTAGAACTATAAATAAACAATCACTTAATGTACTTGAATTAATCACTTGAATGAATACTTGTAATCTTAGTATTGTTGAGTTACTATACTTCTCATTTGAAGACTAAAAAAGTGATCTGATGGTATTTTTTAAAAAATTGTCAGTAATGAAATTGGCTTTCAATCACTCAGATGATTCCCCAGCCTCTGCTCTGAGCAGATATTCTGACCTGTCTTAGATGGCAGTTTATTTACACAGAGACCTCTCATCACCGAGTGAGGGGGAGGCACCTGAGTTGGGGACATCTCCCTGCGGAGGTGACTGTAGATCTGAGCCCCAAGGACACGGGGGGTGGCCTTGTGGAGCGGAGGACAGACACAGGCTACATGGCCTGTTCTAGGAATGCGTGTGGGTCCAAGGGCTGCAGCCAACAGGTGTGTGCATGAGTGTGTGAAAGAGTGTGAGGGTATCCGTGTGGGCAGTCACAACTGAGCACCATGGTGACTAAGGAGGCTGGATGGACAAATCAGGCCACTGACTCAACTTAGTTTAATGCCAAAAATATTGATCTCATTGTGAGTCACTGCAAATGGCTATAACCTGAAAAGGGAAACAACTACGACTTATATTTAAGAAGATAAGCAGTGCTTTCCTTGTGAAGGAGAGTTTAAATGGACAAGCTGAGGCTTCTCCAGTGTTAAATGCAATCAGATCTGTGAACTGAGACATTTCCATATGAAAATTTTGATGAAGCTTGGCTTCTTGGAGTCAAAAATAAGATGCATGAAAGTGAATCATACTTACCCTGTGCTAGAGAGTTACATTTTTTGTAATGAATACTCATTCATTAAATTATGTATATTATAGTTACTAAGGCTGCCATAACACATCATCACAAACTAGGTGGCTTAGAACAGAAATGTATTCCCTCGTGGTTCTGGAAGCTGGCATTCTGAAGGTCACGGTATCAGGGAGGCCTGAACTCACCAAAGACTCTAGGAAGAAATCCAGCCTCGGGTCTTCCTAGCTTCCCGTGGTTGTGGGCAGCCCTCGTGCTCCTCGGTGTGTAGACACATCACTCCACTTTCCGACTGTCATCCCATGGCTCCTCCCCTCTGTAAGTCTGTGTCTCTTCTTGACCTTCTGAGCCACTGGACTTTAAGGTCCACCCTAACTAATGATATCCACAAGGACCCTATTTCCAAATAACATTACATTCTGAAGTCCTGAGTGGAGATGAATTTTGAGGTGGCCAAAAATTAAATCTCATTCTTAAAAACGAGATAGAAAGATTACTGCAAACAAGCAAGTGTTTCAATTGACAGTGAAAAGCAAATAGAATCCAATGAATAATGGTCTAAAGATTCTTCATTCTCTGGAATATTTCACATCAAGTGGTACATGTGTATGTTTGTGTGTTTGTGTGTGTGTGTGTGTGTGTACTTCCTTTTTAATATCCAAGGATGTTTCCAATTCCCGTGATGTAGTTTATGTCATAATCTGTTGCTGTAATTCACAGAGTAGATATTCACAGCCAAATTTTCTCAGGTTTGTGAACACAATTTTTCACAGCTACATTTTATGTCTTTTTCATCATAGCCTCATAAAGTACAGCTGCAATTACCAAGTGTATTTTTATAGAAGCCACATTTGAGCATGCAATCTGCATACACTCTTATATCATCTTGTCTGGAAAAGTCAGAAGAAAGTGTTGTGCAGAAAAGATGGGATCAACCCATGAGTCAAAAGCTCTGGGGAAAAAAAAAATTGTGCCTTCCAGGAAGGATGATGGATATTTAGGAAGCCATAACTCTCAGACTGGGAGTTGTTTCACCTTTAAGAGGCAACAGTGAAAAATTAATGAACCAAGGGCTTTAATGAATGAGGCATGTTGACAAGAAGACGGATTCATGGAGTAAGTGCTGAGTAACGGCTGTGATAGGACTGGAGTCCACCCTGGGGGCCTATGAGAAAGAATTCATGCATTGGGTTCCTGGTATGCGTCCAGTCTTTTATGACTTTTTCTGCAGTTTTCTTTAAAGAGATTGATTTTTCTCTTGCATCCCATGTGCCTTAATGCCTATAAGAAACATAAAAATCCTGCTTGCTTCCATCACATCTTGCAATTACTTTTCCTTTCTACTTCAAAAACCATATCTTCTTGGAAGCCTGTGCTCCCTGTGTTTGTGACTGGTCACAGATATCTCCATCTTTCCCTTTCTGACTGGAGACCACAGCACCTCCAACAGTATGGTTCTTCACCCCTATTCCTGCCATATTTCTGGGTGACTTCCTAAGTGAAGTAGACAGTTCAGGCAACATTCCATTTCCCACAAGCTCCTTTTCTCCAGTGAGCCTACTTTATTGGTGCTTGGTCCTCATCCCACCATGAATCCCGCCACCCCCCAAAATAAACCATTTCAAATCTGATCTCCAGCGCTCATCCTTTCAGCCCATTTTCTTTTACACCGTTAATTAAACACCACAAATATAGCTTCATCCCTGTCTTATTTATCATGGTGAAATATTTGAAATGGTTCCATAAATCATGATCTGTTCATTTGGAACATTAAAATCTATGATGTGAAATTTTTCTAATACGGAGGAGTAAATAAAGTGTTACATTTTAAGAAATTAGAAGTCAAAGTCATTTGCTAAAGCTGAGTAATGAGTTTGCAGAAGAAAATGATGGAAAGTCTAGCAAAATGTTAGCAGGATTTATATATGGTTCTTGAAGTTAGTATTCTATTGTATCTGAATTTGAATAAGTGAAGGTAATGATACAGTACATTGGAAGGACTGATGTTGAAGCCAAAACTCCAATACTTTGGCCACCTGACGCGAAGAGCTGACTCACTTGAAAAGATCCTGATGCTGGGAAAGATTGAGGGCAGGAGGAGAAGGGCATGACAGAGGATGAGATGCTTGGATGGCATTACCGACTCAATGGACATGGGTTTGGATGGACTGTGGGAGTTGGTGATGGACAGGGAAGCCTGGCTTGCTGCAGTTCCTGGAGTCGCAAAAAGTCATACACAACTGAGCGACTGAGCTGAACTGAATGATACAGTAAAATAAATCAAAATATTGTAATTCAAAAAGCATTTACTTCAGGACCATTATTTCTAAGATTCCTGGGTTAGGAAGATCCCCTGGAGGAGGACATGGCAACCCACTCCCGTATTCTTACTTGGAGAATCCCATGGACAGAGGAGCCTGGCAGCCTGCAGTCCATGTGGTCACACAGATAAGACACAACTGAGGCGACCTAGCATGCAGGCATAGTAAAATAAACTAAAATACATGCATGCATGCTCAGTCATGTCTGACTCTGTGCAACCCCATGGACTGTAGCCTGCCAGGCTTCTCTGTCCATGGGATTCTACAGGCAGGAATATTGGAAGTGCTGTTTCAGAAAGAAATGGGTTGCCGTTTCTTTCTCCAGGGGATCTTCCTGACCTACGGATCAAACTCACTTCTCTTTTGTCCCCTGTAGTGGCAGGTGGGGGTGGGTTCTTTACCACTAGTGCCACCTGGGAAGTCCAAATTAAAATATTTTAATCCAAAAAGTATTTACTTCAGGATCATTATTTCTAAGCTCTCTGTTACCACTGGGAACACAGAGATGGATGAGTCCATTTCCTATGAAGCTCTCAGAGAGATAGAGCTATCACATAAGTAAACATCATCCTATTCACGTATTGTAAGAGAAATCAAATTTCTCATTGCTTTAAAGCACTAGCTGCATTTAAGAAAGAGGGCCTGTTGGGAAGGTGAAGCACGTTGCACTTGGGTATGCTTGTGTGTGTTATATCTTTGCCTGCCTGTTCTCCACAATCAAAATGTGATTATCCCATAAATAAAATGTAATGGTTTAAAATCTAATTTTTTCAGAAGGCATGGAAGAAATGTGGATTTTGGTTTATGTGTTAAAGCTGACACTTGGTATCTGATCTGACCCCAATTTATTCTTGAAAAACATCCGTTGCAAATAGTGTCACTAAAAATAAAAGAGGCTGGTCAATGCTTCTTGTTTGTGGGAAACGTTTTACAGTTTTAATTTTTCGTTCATATTGAAACTTGAGTAAGAACCAAATTGTCACTTGGTTAATACATTTTAGGGGGTATACTATATTCATATCAATATTCAATATTCATATCAATAAATAGTGTATCTCCAATAAGGTAGTCATTTGGCTTGTGATGAGTAAAGTGGTAACCATTAGGAAAGAAAAGCTATGGTAAAAAGAGAAATGAGAATCTGTGAGAAAAAAAAGTGAAACCAAGAGAAGCATGAAATTTCCCATTTTAGCCAGAAATTTCAGTGGCCCAGTTCTGATTAGTTAAGTATTCACTGCAAATCCTTAAATATATCTTGTTTTATATCTTGTGTGTACAATATTCATTTATCCATTCTTTCCACAGGCATTCACTGAACACCTTCTAGAAGTTTATGTTTTAGCTGCTGGAGAATAACAGGTTAAGACAAGACCCCTGCTTATCTGGGAGGTTAGAGTCTAGTAGGAGGTAGAGGAATTTAAATATATATGTCTCATAGCCTATGGGCACAGTGAAAGAGAGCTACACACAAAGAACATAAAATAATAAAGCAAAACTAAACAAAATAAAATAAAAATGGGGGAGGAAAGATGACTGTTAAGTAAATTAGTTTAGAATGTAACCCCAAAAGGAAATAGGATAAATTCAATATCAAGCTAAATAAGATGCTTTTCCAAGGTGGAAAGGCATTTCTGGAGGAGGGGTAGCAGTGCAGAAAGAAGGAGTCTTAAGAGCTTGGTCTCCTCCAGGAAGTACACACAGCCACAAGGATCTGAGGGTGAAGGGGCTGGGGACCCGGCCCAGCACTGAGACTCTGGGAACATGCTGCCTGGGATGGCATCTTGGTTCCTCTACTGGAGCTCTGCTTTTACTTAACTGTCTGCAGAAAGTCTTCCACCTAATAAGAATGAGAATAGTAAAAATCATCTCCCCTGCAAAGGGTCCTTGCAGATGTCAGCTGAGTGAAGCATCTGAAACACTGAAACCACACTCACTGCATTTTACTACCCTTCTTGGCGTCAGGAACTTGAGAGAGCAGCTTCCGGGGATGGAGATGAGAAAAAATTCCTGCAGGACCTGGAATAGCATCTTAACAGCTTTGAACATTTTCCTTTGAGGGACGGGGACTGTAGACGTATGCTAAGAAGGAAAACATGAACAGTTTAGTGTTGTAAAAAAATTAGTCATACTGCATCATGTTACCTGAATGGATATAACTTTGATCAGGTTTCTTTCTTTCGATTTCTCAGCTGATGGGGAAACACAGATGATGTTTGATGGCTGCCAGTTTGTTTGTGATCACAGATGAGCCAGTTCTCTTGGCATCGCGTTAGGTGATTCCTGAGTTCTCAAAATTAGAAAAACTGTCTGAAACGACGGTTTGGAGAACAGGATGGCAAAGGGAACTTTGCAGGTTGAAACTTTTCTCTGCTCTAAGTGTTCCCAGGGCTTCATGTCTGATTTTATTTATTCTGCTATGTGGTAGCATAGCCTTTTATAGTCATGGTCTCAGAGCGAGTGTTATATTTAAACACTGGAGTCCACCACGTGGCAGCCCTGAGACTGTGAACAAGTTCCCAGGAAGACTTCCAGTGTCTCTATCTGTGATGTAAGAAAGAGTCAGAATCATGCCTGCCCCACGAGAGACTGTGAGGGTCACTGGGATGATATGCAGTTAGCATGGTTGCTGTGCATGGGGCTCTGTACAAACGTCAGCCATGATGACCATTACTTTGTAGTAACTGAGACAGGAGGCCATGCTGAACTTGACTTGGCTTGTATGGACTGTGCCAGGGTGTGAATTCTGACTTCACAGAGCCCACGCTCCCTTCCTCGCTCTGTGCTCAGTGTGGAAGGATGTGAAGGAGACCCAAGTTTCCTGTTCTTCTGCTCCCTGAGGACCCGCTATAAGAAGAGAGTGACAATATTCTGGGGCAGCCTGGATGGGAGAGGAGTTTGGGGGAGAATGAAGTGAAGTGAAGTCACTCAGTCATGTCTGACTCTGCGACCCCATAGACTGTAGCGTACCAGGCTCCTCTGTCCATGGGATTTTCCAGGCAACAGTACTGGAGTGGATTGCAATTTCCTTCTCCAGCGGATCTTCCCAACCCAGGGCTCAAACCCAGGTCTCCCGCATTGTAGACAGACACTTTACCATATGAGCCACCAGGGAAGTCTGTATATGTATCACTGAGTTCCTCCACTGTCCACCTGAAACTATCACAACATTGTTCGTCGGCTATGCATGTTAAGTCGCCTCAGCTGTATCCGATTCTTTGTGACCCCATGGACTGTAGCCTGCCAGGCTCCTCTGTGCATGGGATTCTCCAGGAAAGAATACTGGAGTGGTTGCCATTTCCTCCTCCAGGGGCTCTTCCTGACCTGGGGATCGAACTTGTTTCTCTTTCATCTCCTTCAACGGCAGGCAGGTTCTTTACCGCTAGCACCACCTGGGAAGTCCTAATCAGCTATACTCTAATACAAAATAAAAAGTTAAAAAAATAATAAAAATAATTCAGAAATTTTAAAAAGAATGAAACTGAGTTGTGAGGGAAGAGTAAAGTGTGGAGATGAAATGTCCAGGAGAAGAGAAGGCTATTTTGCTGTAACAGGATGCTATAAATTACTAAGTGCTTGCTCTGATGTTTTTTAAAAGTAGGAGGTGAATGCCAGCCGGTGACTATCTTAAAAGAGTCAATAAAACCTAATATCCCACATTAGGGGAGAGGCTGTAGGACAGAAGACATCACTCTGACACCCTGCTAGGTAGAAAAACTTGGAAAGATTTTTGAATAAAGGCAGGGGAAGAGTAATATTTTCTGCTAATGTGAAAAAGAAAACATTTGAATAGTTTTGCCCAGGTACAAAAATCAATGATTGTCCGGAGACTAAAGACCAAAAGAAAATCTTGAAATCAAAGGAGAAAACGAGCAACCTGTACTCACTTTAGTTTTTCTGTGCCCAGCTCCCTCACCTTCACCCCAACACACACACACACACACAAAATCTGGAGTGCATGGGAGCCTCAAGTGTATGCAATAATGAAGAACTCTTAGACTCAAGCAAGTCATTATCACCAGCAAGCTAATTTTTTTTTTTCTCTTAATTAAAGGCTTGAAGGTCAGGAGAACCAAAAACAAATGCTACAAATGTGCTGGGAAGAGTAAATGCTCAACAGTGCTTTTCATGTCAAAGGCCCAGAATCTGGCTAAATGAACTTGGAGCCTTTATGAGGCAGAAGCAAAGAAAGCCTTGCATTTGCCACAAAGTGAGCGTCTTCATTCTGAAAGCTTCAAAGGGGAGTATTAGGTGTTTAAAAACTTCTTTGTTCTCTTCTAAGAAAAAAATTATGGCACAATTTATCTTAATTCAGATTTTAAGCCTTGATTAGAGATGTGCAATCTTACCTTCAAATAAAATATATAATTTTCCACAGAGCATACATTCATGCACTCATTCTTCTTCCTAAATTACAGCAAATTGCTCCAATTTTAGTTTCCTTGTAGCATGCATTTAGGCCACTTAGAAGCTCGCCTGGCCCTCCACCTATGTGCACTGTGCAGTCACTAATAGAGAATGTCATTTTCGTCAAGAGGAGTGAATTCTGCCATGTGGCAGGACGGTCTAACACAAGCACGCGCCTCCACAGAAGGAGGTGGGAAGGCAGGTGTCTCGTGAAGGCCTCCCGGTTGGCAGATGGAGATCATTAGAATTTGCCTGTAGCTTTCAAGAGATCTTCCCTGTTTTACTCTGCTTTGTAACAGCTTTTGATCCAATCATGTTTATTTAATTTGAGTACAAGTCCACAATTGTTTGAGTGCCTCTGAAGAACCGGGCTCTGTGTTTTGTGCCTGCAAAGGAGTCAGGGTGGAGGAAAGCTGATGCTGCCTCTGTTCCTCGTGTGATGGTGAGGAGAGAGATGGAGAGTTAAGAGGAACTTTATTCCTGACCCTGTGATGGGCACAGGAGGGTATGCAGCCGCTCACCTATTCATCACAAAATCGCCTGCAGGGTGCCTCCCTTTCTGTGTCCATCTTCCTGATAAGGAAATACTTGCTAAATAGGCATGTGGCAGCCCTGAGTCTGAACTCTAAATTCAGAACCCTTGGATATAACCCCCCAGACTGTCCTGAAGACAGGATCAATCATTTGTGGAAGATCAGATAGTAATTAGTAGTGGGGCTGAAATGAAGCTCAAGCTTTTCTGATTTAAACCTGGACACTTTTTCTGTTGTGCTGGTTTTCTGCAACAGGTTGAGATTTCTACTTGAAAATTGTTATTTTTTGTTTGATGTGGACAGTTTTATAAAGTCTTTATTGAATTTTTCATAATACTGCATCTGTTTTGTTTTCAGTGTTTGGCTGCAAGGCATGTAAGATCTTAGTTCCAGGGCCAGGGATTGAACCTGGAGCCCCTGCACTGGAAGGCAAGAGTCCCCACCACTGGTCTACCAGGGAAGTCCCGTGATGGTATTTTATATGTGTTATTTTTGCAGTATTTGAAAGGAAAGTAGTTGAGTACTTTACTAATATTTGTGAAAAAGAGACTGTTTTCCAGGCTATGTGTTATGGATGTAGAGGTCAGGGGAGACTAGGTGTCCCTGACTTTCAAGAGGTTAATTTATATGACATAGAATTTTAAGAAGATGAGCCTCTTGACAAGTAGCACCGTGTAGGTGGTATGGATGAAGGGCTGGAGAAATGCAGGAAACAAAGGGTTTGTACTAAGTGCAGTAAGTCAGACAAGAAGGGTAAGCGGTCAGAGGGGTCAGGACAGCAAGGCTGCCTTTGGAAGACTGTGGAGATTGCGGGGGCGGGGGGGGTGGTGCGGGGGCACAGTTAAGAAACAGAGGCTTTCCTTCAGCTTTTACACATCAAAGAAAT
>SJYQ01104596.1:430685-462035 GCA_006410935.1 Redunca redunca
GTTGAAATAAATGGTTTTAATTCTGTCATAATATTATTTCATAGTTTTTAAAGATTTCATGAATATTTTTCTCATCTTGAACATCGTCAAGGAATATAAAATGTTTTCTGCTATATAACCACAATTTCTACAATGTGCTTTATTCTTATTCCTATAGTTACATATGTAATATTTAGAGCCAATTTTTTCCCTCATTGACTATTAACTGAAGATTTTTCTCTCATGGTGGGAAGAGTATCTCTGAGCTCTTATGTTTAAGGTAGTTTGTCATGTTTTAATTGAATGAGAATATAATTGAGAAAGTTTCTTAGACCACATGTCATTTCCCTAAACAATTTTTCTGGTTTCTGCACAGTCTTTTAACATTTACAGTTGCAGCAGAGAAAGAGTTTGATATCAGTTTTCTTTTATAAATGATTTTCTATTTTTCCTGAATACTTAAAAGGAATCTTAATTTTGGTTTCTAGCAATTTTATCAGCTCAAAACTCAGCTCAGACTCTTTTGTTCAATGCTCTTGAAGATACCACGTAAGCGTGTATGTTCAGTCACTCAGTCATATCTGACTCCGCAACCCCATGGACTGTAGCCCACCAGGCTCCTCTGTCCATGAAATTTTCCAGGCAAGAATACTGGAGTGGGTTGCCACTTCCTAATCCCAGGGATCAAACCAGCATCTCTTGAGTCTCCCGCATTGACAGGTGGGTTCTTTACCACTAGTGCCGCCTGGGAAGCTCCTTGAAGATACGATGTGTCTTCTCCATAAAAAGCATTGAGTCTTTTTTCTTTTTTAATTTTAGAAAAGTTGTTTCATTAACACCTTCCTACTTCAGAGGTTTTGACTGTTCATACCTTGTCTTCTAAAACTTCTATTTTCTCTCAAATCCTGTAACAACTAGATACGGTAGAAACTAGCCACATATGGCTCTTCAAGTTTCATTTTAAATGAACTAAAATTTAACTCTTCTATTTAACTATCCGTTTTCAAGTGAGCAATACAATTCCATGTTGTATCGGACAATGCAGCTAAAGACATTCCCATCATAGCAGAATGTTCTATCGGATAGTCCTGATACTCCTTTAAAAGGTTTTCTACATTTACATTTTATTTGTTTTACTTCATCATGTCTATGTTCCATGCCTATTATCATATTTCACAGAGTGAGTTACATATTTGAAGAGTTGAAATTTAAACAAGTAATTTTTTGTTTTTGTTTTTGAGAGTGAGAGTGAAAAGTTCAAAGGAGTTGTAGAAAAAAAAAAAAAACTGTTAAGGGTGTGTTGGAGGAAAAATACATCAGCTGTCTTGCCTTGATTTTTACCTTTAGGATTTTTGTCTTTCCTGAAACAACATGTCCAAGATTGTCTCAAAAAAAATTATGCAGAGATTTATGCTTGTCTCTGCAGCCCTCGGCTCTTGTGTGTGTTTTTCTTTATAATACACACAGTGACTTCACTTCCCTTATTTCTCTCATTTCTCTTACTTACTCTCCATATCAAGTTAAAATCTTACATCAATCATCTACATTTTAGTGTGAGTTGAGCATGAAACATTTTTATTCTAAATCTCATTTATGCCTCGTGTGACAATTCATTTTATGTGCCAACTTGAGTGGATCACAGATGACCAGATACTTGATTTAAACAATATTTCGGGGTGTGTCTTCAAAGCTGTTTTGAGAAGAGATGAGCATCTGAATTGATGAGCTGGGTAAAGTGGGCTGCCCTCCCCAGTGTGGGTGGACAGTCATCCAGTGCCTTGAGGGTCTAAACAGAATGAAAAGGGCTGGGGATGCTTGAGTTCTTGCTCTTCCTGACTGTTCAGTTGAGAGACACATTATCCTGCCTGGTACTCCTGTGTCTCAGGCCTTCAGATGTGAACTTAAATCTGTGCCATCAGCCCTCTCAAACCCCTGAACTATATCAGCAGCTTCCCTGGGTCTCCAGTTGCAGGGGGACAGCTCATGGGCCTTCATAGCCTCCATAACTGCAACAGTCAACACCTTATTTTATCTACATCATCTAACCCATATCCATATCCATGTCTATGTCCATATCTGTGTGCTAATGGTTCTGTTTCTCCAGATAACCCTGACTAATACACATACACATGGAAAAATGAAATGACTTTAATCATTAAGTAAATGAGGAAGTGGAAAATAGGGTGACTATTACAAGACCGAAACACTTGTTCACTATTTATGCAAACTCAGACATGTTAAAACCTCAAAAACGGAGCACTTAGGGGTGATTTGTAGTAATACCACATAATTTGGGTTTCTACACAACTGAGAAAAAAAAAAGACTCCATCAAAGTAAGCTGTATTTGGCCTGAACTTATTACCTCTCCATGTGGGCCAAGCCCTCTGCAGAGGTGAAAGAATGGATGAAGTTGTCTCTGTGCTTAGAGAACTCACAGTCCTTCAGAGGAAGCTAACAACTAGCCTGAGAATTTATTCCTTACAGTTCTTGCAGCTTTTGCTCAGCCTGCAGATAAAGTGTATGGAACCATCCACTTGTGACCACGATGCTTGATTTTGGGGAGTTTAGGAAGTACGCGCAGCCTTCTTTCCACTTGCCTTTCGCTTTTGGCACAAGTGTTTTGAAATCCTTCCTACTTGGTGGTAACTCATCTAAAATAGTCACAAAATTGTGGCAGGTTTTCCCTATTATATAATATAATTTATTTAGCAAAACAGATTTATTCAAATAAACCTCTCATTTCTTGGAAAATTTGGGGCTGAATTTCAAGGAGTTACCAAGATTTCCTGGAGGGAGCATGCTGATTTGTGTTTCTGGGAAATAATCAGAGTGTTTAAGTCAACCTCGAGGCGAAATAATAATCTCGGTGCAGATTTTTATAACCCACACTCTTCTCCAGAGGAGCAAGGAAATGAATAAGGCTCAGAATATGGAGTTGAATTAGGTACTTCTTCTTGAGTCACTAAATGCCATATTCATTATATAATGAAAATGCTTACCATTTACAGGATACCAAATACAAACAATTATAACTCATTGCATAAACACACACGCACATATATGTATATTTCTAACTTTCCTGAATAAGTTTTCCTACCTTTATTTCTGTGAAGACATTAAGGCCCAGGGAAGTTAAATGGCTCACTTAAGTTCACACAATTTGTAATTCAACAATCTTTCTCTGTTTTTTGTTTGTTTGATTTTAAAGATTTTTTAACATGAACCATTTTTTTTTTTAAACTTTTTATTTTGTTTTGGACTATAGCAGATTAACAATATTGTGATAGTTTCAGGTGAACAGCCAAGGGACTCAGCCATACAGATACATGTATCCGTTTGTCCCCCAAACTCTCCCCACCATCTCTAGGCTGCCACATAACATTGAGAAGAGTTCCCTGTGCCGCACAGTAGGTCCTTTTGGTTATCCATTTAAATATAGCAGTGTACCTGTCCATCCCAAACTCCTTGACTCTCCCTTCCCCCAGCAAGCTTGAATTCCTTCTCTAAGTCTGTGAGTCTCTTTCTGCTTCATAAGTAAGTTCATTTGTAATAATTCTGTTTAGATTCCACATACCAGGAATGTCATATGATATTTCTCTTTCTCTGTCCTCCTTCACTCAGTATGACAATCTCTACACCCATCCATGTTGCTGCAAATGGCATTATTTCAGTCTTTCTAATGGCTAATATTCCATTGCATACATGTACCATGATGTGAACCATTTTTAAAGCCGTTACTGAATTTGTGTTTACACTATTGCTTCCGTTTTATGTTTTGGTTTTTAGGCCACAAGGCATATGGAATCTTAGTTTCCCGACCAGGTATAGTACTTTCACTGCTTGCAGTGAAAAGTGAGGTCTTGGGCACTGGACCACTAGAGAAGTCTGTTTCCAACCCATATCCTTGTATTCATACTCTGAAGCCCTCTGATGTTACAACCAATGTCAGGCCCTCAGCTATTCTTGTCCATATTGTCTCTTCAAAAGGAGTGGACATTAGGATAGCAAAGATGTCTCCTACTGCCCCTTGGCCACCTTCTATGTAGTCAGACAGTTCGTGGAAGGGGAACTGACATTGTCAGAAGGCCTAGCCTCCAGAGCCATGCACCCATGACCTAACTTTATGAGAACTGGTCCCCATGGTGCCTCTCAAGTTCACACACCCTTCAGTTCCTCACACATTCCACAATGTCAACTTGTGGACTGGACAATGAGGTACCTCAATGTTCAGCTAAATATTATTTAGGGTGTGTCTGTGACGTTGTTTCTCAATGAGGCTAATTTGTAGACTAGGTTAGACACTCTCCTGTCCATTGTGGGTAGACTCTTCCATTGGTGGCTCCTAAACAGAACCCAAGGTGAGCTGAGCGAGAAGTCCCTTCCTCTGCCTGTTTTCCAGCTTAGACATAGGTTCTCCTGCACTTGGACTGGAATTTTCACCATGGTCTGTCTTGGATCCCCAGTTTGAAGACAACTTATTGGAGGTTCTCATGTACGCTCATGGTAAAGAAACCGCCTGCCAATGCAGGGGACATAAGAGATGTGGGTTTGATCTCTGGGTCACGTAGATCCCCTGAAGGAGGGCAGGGTAACCCACTCTAGTATTCTTGCCTGGAAAATCCCATGGATAGAGGATCCTGGCAGACTATAGTCCACGGGGTCAGAAAGAAATGGACGCGACTGAAGTGATTTACCATATCATCTACAGCCATGTGAGCCGATTATACATTATGAATGGATATCTCCTACTGGTCCTTTTCGATGGAGAACCCAGGGTAATACAATGATATTCATATTTGGCTCCATGGTCTTCCCCACTCACAAGTTTAAACCAGTTCTTGGGAGCTCTCCACTCACTTGAGAAAGAAGGGAGAGCTGAAAATAGGGCTTCAAAGCACTGATTGAGACCAGTCTCCTGGCACTTCCAGTTACTAGCTCTGTGACACTGAGCAAGAGAATTACCTGAGCTTCAGTTCCTTCCCTTGAAAAACAGACACTGATAAAGCTTCCCTCTTAGGATTAATATAAAGATTGAATGTATTATATGTGTAATGTGTTCAGAATGATGTCTGGCATACGGTGACCACTAAGCTACTATCAGATACTATTAGAAAAAGAAGTCCAGACAGAAAGGCTTTAGTTTGAGGAAAGTTAAGATGCTTTTGAACAGTGGTGATGGAGAAGACTCTTGAGAGTCCCTTGGAGATCCAACCAGTCAATCCTAAAGGAAATCAATCCCGAAGATTCGTTGAAAGGACTGAGGCTGAAGCTGAAACTCCAATAGTTTAGCCACCTGATGCGAATAACTGCCTCAATGGAAAAGACTCTGATGCTGGAAAAGATTGAAGGCAGGAGGAGAAGGGGATGACAAAGGATGAGGTGGTTTGATGGCCTCACCAACTTGATGGACATGAGTTTGAGCAAGCTCCAGGAGTTGGTGATGGACAGGGAGGCCCCATGTTGCAGTCCATGGGGTGGCAAAGAGTTGGACATGACTGAGCAACTGAACTGAACTGAAGAGTCAAAGGAGGGATTTGACAGAGGACCCAAAAAGAGAAGCTCCCAAAGAGAAGAAACAGTTAAAACTAGAGAGAAAACAAAGAGTAAAGAACAGAGTCATGGTTCTGTTGGGAATTAAGGGAATGAAGAAACTCAAGAAGGAAGAATGTTGCTATGGTAACAAATGCTGCAAAGGGATGGGTAGGGTGAAGACAGGAGGTAGCCCAGCAGATGCAGGAACAGAGGACTTTGATGCCGTGGGAAGATTCCAGGGGTGTGCTGGGGCATTCATTCGTGGAGGAACTGGGAGAGGGAGGTTGGCTGGCAGTTAAAGGAGACTTGAGTCAAGATAGGGCTTTTAATGATTATAGGGCTGCAGAGATGTGGCAGGTTCTATATAACTGAATATGAAGAGAGGGCGGTTGTTTGTTCTTTGCCAGCTCATGAATAGCAATTATAATGAACAATCTCACACATGACTGTAGGTCAACTGTACTCTAATAAAATATATATATTAAAAGAAAAGCAATATCACACATGAACATATATCTTGACTGAAAATATGCAGGTGTGAGTTCTGAAGAATAAGAACCACTGCCTGTCCATGAATTTATCCATATTATTATTTAAAAAATATTTTTGAGTGCCCACTCAGTGTCTTGCATTCTTCTTGGCACTAGAGATATATTAGTAAGTAAAAAGCAAAGTGAAACCAGACCAGCCAAATATCTCTGGTAGTTTGAGGGAGTGGCTATACCAAAATGAACAAAGTCCTCAAACAAATACAGTGATCGGATACAAGTGAAAGTGTTAACTGCTCAGTCATGTCCACCTCATTGCAACCCCATGGTCTGTAACCCACCACATTCCTCTGACTGTGGGGTCTTCCAGGAAAGAATACTGGAGTAGGTAGCCATTTCCTTCTCCAACTGGAAAAGGAAACAGTTTCAGACATTCAACTACATTCACAGTCCATGCTCTGCCCATTTCTGTGTGAACTTGCTTTGATGGATATTTGCTATGCTTTGGTGTCCAGCATGGGGATCTCTGCCTTATGTTTGAGGGATTCCCTTTGGTATGGGTGTTGAGATTCAGAATCACTTCTTACTAAGAAAAAGAACTTCACAGGTTCCTCCTGTCTAGCCTCCTATCCTGAGCCCTCGACTCAAGGTGTCCCTGGGCCCCACTGGTCATAAGTGTCAATCAGCCATGACTGCAGGTGAGCTCCAAGCCGGATGAGCAGCAGTGACCACCTCGGGGTCCCGCCCTGACACATGTGCCCAGAGGCGCCAACAGTGAGGCAGCACTCTGCACACCTCTCTCTGCACAGCTGTCTAGGTTGTGATGTCAGGTATGATTCTTACCCACACAGCTGTCAGACTGCTGCTTCTGACCACCTGGAAACCCTGTGATCTACTGATCCTCTTTAATAAGCTTGTTTCCTGCTTCAATAAGCCACAGTCATCTTCTGTTGACGGGAAATTGAAAACCCTCCTGAACGATACCCTTGGATTTATCTTCATGCTCTCTGAGCCACATCTTTTAAGTGGGCACCATGCTAATACATCTTTGCTGTGGGAATCAGAAGACATTCCATGGAAGGGTCTCAGTATCTCTAAGGTGCTTTATTAATGGAAGAGAGGGTTTGGGGTTTAATTTACTTTTTGTTTGTTGGAATTTGTTCATTTTTTGCTTTGTTTTGAGAAGTCTTGCTTTTCCTTAGTTCTATCGCAATGTGCAGTCAGGCTATGAATCACAGTTAATAGAGTGCCTTTGACTTAAGCAGGATCCTGTAAAAGAGGCCTTTTCTCAGCAGCTGCAGAGAGTCAGTGAAGTTTCCCAAGAGAAATTCTCCATTTGGCTGCTCATGCAAACCTTGTCTCTACTCTCTAAGCTGGGAAAGAAATTAGAAACCTTTGTTGTGAGATTCCTTGGGGCACATAGAAGACAGAGGCACTAAGGAGTGTGCAGAAAAGACAGGACAGGAGAGGAGCCCAGGCACCATTTCCTGAGTACTTAGTATACTCCAGGCACCATGGAGCGGCTTCCTGTACGTGATTGTATGTAGTGCTCCCTTAGAAGACAAGACCCATCTGAAAGGGCCTTGACTATCTTGTCCACTGCCTCAATCCTTTCCAGGCCCAGTGCTTATCAGAAAATCAGCACATGAGTATTCAAATGGATGAATGATTGAATAAATAACTAAGGATCCCAAACCCCAAGCTTCAGAGAATTGAGTGACAGAATAATTCTCTGAGGATCACAAGCTAGAAAGTGCAGAGCAAGATGAGCAAGGAGGTGTACCTGGCTGGAAGATTGTGCACCCCACAATATCCATGCAGAAGGAATAGCTCAGTGTAAAAGGCAAGGAAGTAATGAAGAAGTATCACTATCTTTATGCACCAAAGAAATGTACAGCTTGAAGGACATAGCTCCCTCCATCCCTGATGTGTTAAGTGGAGGCTGGGACAGGAAAGGAGCACCAGGGCTCTGCTCCCCCAGCCCTGACACACCTCTCTGTCCTGGCCCAGCATCAACACATGTGACTTTTATTGGACATGAAGGCTGAGAGCCAAAGAATTTATGCTTTCAAATTGCAGTGTGGGAGAAGACTCTTGAGAGACCTTTGGATTGCAAGGAGATCAAGCCAGTCAATCCTAAATGAAATCAACCCTTAAAGGACTGATGTTGATGCTGAAACTCCAATACTTTGGCTACCTGATGTGAAGAGCCCACTCGCTGGAAAAGACCCTGAGGCTAGGAAAGACTGAGGGCAAAAGGAGAAGGGGGTGACAGAGGATGAGATGGTTGGATGGCATCTCTGATTCAGTGGACATGAGTTTGGGCAAACTCTGAGAGGTACTGAAGGACAGAGGAACAGGGCATGCTGCCGTCCATAGGGTCACAAAGAGTAGGACATGGCTTAGTGACTGAACAACAACAATGCTTTGTTGGGAGTTCATCTCATGTGTTTATGCATCTCTGCCTGAAAAACTTCTCCAGGGTTTGTGGTGAAAGCTTAATTTCCTTGCTTCCCAACAATCTCTGCTTTATTCTTTTATCTCATCTGCATAGAAGCAAGAGTACTGAATAGAAATTTGTAGTACTTAATAAGTTGTATAATTCAATTAGACCCCATCTTGAACTGCTTTAACAGTGTGGATCTTTACAGTAATTATTGAACATATTCTGGGAGGATGTGCTTCTGGCTTTGGCCTCTGATGGAGCCATGCAGTTACCATCATCTAGCAGAACTAGCCCCAGAACCTCAAAGCCTTCAGCGTCGGTGTCTCTCAGGCCTCGTGACTGTGAGAACTACTTCAAGAACATTTCAGTGAAGGTAGCAGAATCTGCAAAGCTACAACAGTGTGAAAAATGCACCTTCCTTCAAAAAAGATGAGGAGTCCAATGTGGCTGATGAATAGAACTGGTAAAAGAGGAGATAGAACATGTTAGTTAATGGGGCTGAGAATAAAGGGAATCCATGGTTCTGGGAAGGTAGCATGACATCACATTGTGCCTTATCTTAAATACAAAATTAAAGATGATTTAAGGCTTCTTTTTTCCCCCTAGAAGCATTAAGGAAGGATGGGAAAAAACACCATAAGGTGAGAGACTTCAATAGAATTCAGGGGCAAAATATCTTCAAATCAATCAGAAGCGATGAAAATCATGGCCTAGTTAACAATTAGTGTATACCATTTTGTTGTTGTTACAATCACTAATTCCTACCACACTTTATTTCCAGTCACAGATCATTAACTAGATCTAAACACATGGACAAACTATCTCATGGGTGTGGGGATGGAGGGCACCCAGGTACGTGATCAATGATAAAGACCCTCCACCACCACCAACAGGCAATTTTACCTGTATTATAACAGATAGAAAACAGATTCAGAAAGGTGGAAGATGCATTTTTATCATGAAAGATATTTAGATAATTTTGAAAGGTGGTAATTATATGGTTCTATATGAGATCGTCTCACAAAATGTTTTAATGGCCAAGTTTGTTTCTATTGAAAGATATTTTTTATGAATAGAAAGATCAGTATGCTAGTATACGATCTACTTCTGCTAAAAAAGAATAATAAGGAGTCAGTCCAAATCAACACTAATATTTTATCCATCCATTTCTTTGAACTTCAGTTCATCGTTCATTGACAAGCTGAAGTAATAACATCTGACTTATTCTTTAGAAAGGGGAGTCCATATTATGACCTCATAAAGAGCTGATTGAGACACGACTGACCCATCATGGTAGCCACTTCCCATATGTTCCTATGGGTCATACTCACAGCCCTGTGTAACGTGTATGCCATTTCCACTTGAAGAAGTGGAAACTCCAGGAGTCTGAGGTACTGTTGAAAGCCACATCACTTGCATCTGGAGGGTTGAGACCAAGCCACTCCAATATTCTTGCTGGGAAATTCCATGTACAGAAGAGCCTGGCTGGCTATAGTCCATAGGGTGGCAAAGAGTCAGACTCGACCGAAGTGACTGAGCTCACATGTACGCATGGCTCAACTGCAGGGGGCTTTTGTCTCTTCCTTCATGATACGGGGCTCATATTTGGGAAGTTGATCAGGTTCATATGAATAAATCATTTTAATCTATTTTTAGAAATTGATAACACTTTAAGAATAATATAAAGATCCATTTTTTTCTCCTTTTTGAAATGCTATTAATATTCAACACTTTAAGCAAATATTAGCTGTCTATAGAGTTTGACTTTCCGAATCTTAAGATCATGTGTTTCGCTTTATGAAAGCTTTTACATCTTTACCATAATTAATCCGCGAGGAGAGACCTCCTTCCAAATTTCTACCAGAGTTGCAAAAGCTCCATGAGGTAGGCTGGAAAATAAAATGAGGTGTGCCCTTCCTAACCTGTTTCACACCACTGCTCTGAGCCCTTTGGGGAAGGGTTCTCAGTCGGCTGAAGGAAGCCATGCCCCCTTTGCTGAGAACCCGTGGACATATGGCGCAACGTGGCCACACGGGGAGACAGAGCAGTGAGCAGTTGCTGCGGTAGCGCTGGCTTCCTTCCACTTTACGGCTTCGCGTGAAGCTAACATATCATGCTGGGGACATATGCTTGCCGGCTCTGTACTTGCTGCCTGCAGTCCCACACTCCTGTATTCTGATGGTAATTCCGCAATCTGTTCTCTGACAGCTCGGGGCCAGATGACATGCACGCTCCTGACAGGGGCTTCCTTTCATGAACACTGACTTCTCTGGGCACCTGAGTATTAGAGTGATCTGAGTCGGTTCTCCACGAAATTCAGTTAGACGGAGGCTTCCGCGAGTAAAACAGCAGACTGCCACTCAAAACAAAGTTCATTGCATGCTCAGCAGGGCTGTGTTGCAACGCCAGTCCAGGAGGGAGTGAAGCTTTCTAAATCCAACGAGGCTTTCAGAATGGTTTTTCTCTTTCCTGTTGACAGACCTGGAGGGAGTCGCTCTTTGAAGGCTGTGTCTGTGGAAGCTTCATGGTGTCCCTGCTTGTAGAGTGGCGCTCAGCCCAACGTGGAATGATGGGGCAGGCCTGCAGTGAGAAACTTTAATGCCTCCCTCCCTGTGAGCATGCTCTTTCTTTCCAGTTCCTGAATATTCTGTTTCCTGTTCAGTTCAGTTCAGTTCCTTGGCTCAGTCGTGTCTGACTCTGCGACCCCATGAATCGCAGCACACCAGGCCTCCCTGTCCATCACCAACTCCCGGAGTTTACCCAAACTCATGTCCATCGAGTCCGTAATGCCATCCAGCCATCTCATCCTCTGTCGTCCCCTTCTCCTGCCTCCAATCCCTCCCAGAATCAGGGTCTTTTCCAATGAGTCACCTCTTTGCATGAGGTGGCCAAAGTACAGGAGTTTCAGCTTCAGCATCAGTCCTTCCAATGAACACCCAGGAGTGATCTCATTTAGGATGGAATACTTGGATCTCCTTGCAGTTCAAGGGACTCTCAAGAGTTGTCTCCAACACCACAGTTCAAAAGCATCAGTTCTTCAGTGATCAGCTTTCTTCACAGTCCAACTCTCACATCCATACATGACCACAGGAAAAACCATAGCCTTGACTAGATGGACCTTTGTTGGCAAAGTAATGTCTCTGCTTTTCAATATGCTGTCTAGGTTGGTCATAACTTTCCTTCCAAGGAGTAAGCATCTTTTAATTTCATGGCTGCAATCACCATCTGCAGTGATTTTGGATCCCCCAAAATTAAAGTCTGACACTGTTTCCAATGTTTCCCGATCTATTTCCCATGAAGTGATGGGACCGGATGCCATGATCTTCGTTTTCTGAATGTTGAGCTTTAAGCCAACCTTTTCACTCTCCTCTTTCACTTTCATCAAGAGGCTTTTTAGTTCCTCTTCACTTTCTGCCATAAGGGTGGTGTCATCTGCATATCTGAGGTTATTGATATTTCTCCTGGCAATCTTGATTCCAGCTTGTGCTTCTTCCAGTCCAGTGTTTCTCATGATGTACTCTGCATAGAAGTTAAATAAACAGGGTGACAATATACAGCCTTGATGTACTCCTTTTCCTATTTGAAACCAGTCTGTTGTTCCATGTCCAGTTCTAAAGGTTGCTTCCTGACCTGCATGGAGGTTTCTCAAGAGACAGGTCAGGTAGTCTGGTATTCCCATCTCTTTCAGAATTTTCCACAGTTTATTGTAATCCACACAGTCAAAGACTTTGGCATAATCAATAAAGCAGAAATAGATGTTTTTCTGGAACTCTCTTGCTTTTTTGATGATCCAGTGGATGTTGGCAATTTGATCTCTGGTTCCTCTGCCTTTTCTAAACCAGCTGTTACTAGCTACTAAACAGACTGAATATTCTGTTTCATGTATTGTTGAAAAAAATAAGATCTCTCTCTGTCTCTGTCTCTGTCTCTGTCTCTCTCTCTCTATATATATATATATATCAGTTCAGTTCAGTTCAGGCGCTCAGTAGTGTCCAGCTCTTTGTAATCCCATGCACTGCAGCACGCCAGGCCTCCCTGTCCATTGCTGCCTCCCAGTGTTTACTCAAACTCATGTCCATTGAGTTGATGATGCCATCAGACCATCTCATCCTCTGTCGTCCCCTATATATTTGAATATAAGTAGACATTAAATATGCACACCTATACATACATATTGGACAAGGAAATGGCAAACCCACTCCAGTATTCTTACTTGGAAAATCTCAAGTCAGAGGAGCCTAGTTGGCTATAGCCTGTGGGGTCACAAGAGTCAGACACGACTTAGCGACTAAAACAAAACAAACAAAAATATACACGTATATATTTTCTCCAATAATATTTAGCATCAAAATATACACATATACTTTAATTTTTATTTTTACACATCTGTAAAGTAGATATGACCATCACCATTTCACAAAGAAGGACACTGAGCTCAGAGAAAACAATATGGCCAATAAATCAAGTCAGTAGAATCTGAACAGCCTCCTATTATAAATTCCTTGAAATCTCAGATGGAATGAACATTTTTAAAAAATGCACCCTTAGCTTATAAAAAAGACACATTTCCAAATGTTTGTGTCAGATATGAATGGGGTGCAGAAAACCAAAGTTCTAAGGGAATGAAATGACAGGCAGGCAAGGAAGGGCTACAGAATGACCTTAGAGTATGGCCATGTGTCAGCTGGTCTGAAGCCCTTGGCCTCTTTGATGTAGACACGGGCAAGACTCCAGAACTTCTGAAGGGCTTTATTCCCAAGGAAAAGAGGAGCTAGAAAAAAAAATCCACTTCTCAGTACAGTGGGATGACAAGAAGGTTTAATTGCCCCGTCCTGGGCAATGAAAAGTCAAAGTGATAGTGTTAGTGGCTCAGTAGTGTCCATCTCTTTGTGACCCCATGGACTGTAGCCCACCAGGTTCCTTTGTCCGTGGAATTCTACAGGCAAGAATACTGGAGTTTGTAGACTTTTCCTTCTCTAGCAGAAGCTTCCTGACCCAAGGATCAAACCTGGGTCTCCTTCATTGCAGACAGATTCTTTACATTTTGAGTTGTAAAGGAAGCCCAAGCAATGGCGGAGGTGGGTGGAGAGAAGCAGAAGAAAGATAAAGCAAAACCAATTTCTTGAGAAATCCATACTCCAGTTTCCAAAGCACTGAGCTTTGAGTTAGCGTTCATAATATGCATATAGTCAGGGAACTGTGGAGCTGATAAATTAACTTCAAAGTTGGTCCCCAGCTGCTCTTGCCCTGGAGTGACTGGTGGAAGCAAGTGTAAATGCTTCTGAACAGACTCTCCAGTCTACCACCCAGGCTGAGAAAGACTTTGCAGGGAAGAAGCACACTTGAATGGGGTGGGTGCATGCTCTATGCCTGAGTATTATACCAGCAGCCTCCACAGGTTTGTCCCAATCAGTCCTGACTCAGGGTTCAGGGCGTACAACAGCAACACCATCTATTTGCTCCCTATCCTTCTTTGCTTCTTCAAGCATCTCTAGCTTAAATACTGTTGGGAAAAAGGGGGCAGTTTTTCATTTGCTCCAAAATAGCTCAGTGAGCTGTCCTTGCATGGGGAGTTAGGTCACTCTCAGACCAGGTTTGCTCATCTGTTCCATTTAAGACCAAAGATAAGCCCCTAGAGGGTGCATATACAAGCACAGAGAAAAGTGGACTAGGGCCTCACTACAACAAAGCAGACTGAAGACCTACTGAGAAAGTTCTCCTACAGCGAGAATGATGGCTTCTTCACATCGGACTGTAAAGATATCAACACACTCACTCCTAAAGGAAATCAACCCTGAATATACATTGGAAGGACTGATGTTGAAGCTAAAGCTCCAGTAGTTTGGCCACCCGATGCCAACATTGGAAAAGACACTGATGCTGGGAAAGATTGAAAGCAAGAGGAAAAGGGGGGCAACAGAGGATGAGATGGTTGGATGGCATCACAGACTCAATGGACATGAGTTTGAGCAAGCTCTCGGGGATAGTGAAGAAGGGGGAAGTCTGGCATGCTGCAGTCCATGGGGTCGCAAAGAGCTGGACACAGCTGAGAGACTGAAAAACAACGTGTGTGTGTGTGTGTGTGTGTGTGTGTATGCAAAACAGTGATGAAGGCTGTGATGACAAACTGTGTAGAACAAGGGAGCAGTGAACAACCCCAGGCAGTGGGTGAAGGACAGAAATGCTGGTTTGATCAGCTGGTGAGGGAAGGCCTCCAGGTGTGAATCCTGAGATGACCTTGGAACAGAGACCTGAACAGCCAGAATGTATGAGCCTGAAGGATCCACTGTGTAACAGCATGTCAAGCAGAAGCCAGAACAAGTGAAAAGGTGAGAGAATGCATGTAAACTCATATAGTGCCTTGAAAATAAACAATGTAAACAGTTCACGATTGACTTTTTTTTTCCGTTTTATCCTTTTTCCTTCTTTCCTTTTTATGAAAAATGTTGTTTTAATAGAAAACAATTAATAGCATGTCTAGAACTCACGTGTGCTGTGCTAAGTTGCTTCCGTCATGTCCAACACTTTGAGACCCCATGGACTGTGGCCTGCTAGGCTTCTCGGTCCATGGAATTGCCCAGGCAAGAGTACTGGAATCGGTAGCCATTTCCTTCTTCAGGGGATCTTCCCGACCCAGGGATCGAACCTGTATCACCTGCATCTTCTGCATTGGCAGGCAGATTCTTTACTACTGCACCACCTGGGAAGCCCCAAATATCACTGCCTGCCCTTTATTTAGAAGGTGCACTCCAAGAGTGTTTGTGGGGAACCTACAATTATACAGTTATTTCTTCCACTGTGTACTCTGGTCATAGAGGGTCACTGGGAGTGGACTGGGGGAAGCGTGCTGATGATGGTGCAGTAAAGATTCTGGATTCATTATGCATTTCTTACCTCTTTAGCTTTGCATCCATGATACACTTCTAGGGGCTATCCTTGAAATAGCTAACACAACATTTTAAAGAATTGCAGTAATTCAGTTCCATAACTATTGGAAACAAAGACACTTTCAATGTGCAGATAATTTGTGTGGCTAAAGCCCATTGCTTAAGTATTTCAGTGTGTCCGGGAGATATAAATATCACTAGGCAGCACTCAGTGAGTTCTGGGAACTAAGGGCCTGATATATGGGGCAGCTGCTACTAATAAGCCGTGTCCCCGCCTCCCCTTCTGCCTGTGGCCTCGGGAGAAAGGGGGGATGAGATTGAGGGCTGCCTTCCCTCGGGGAGCTGGCCCCTCAGCTGTTGGCTTGCTAAACAACAGCGGAGGGAGGGTCGACCAGCTGGCTTGGGACAGACCTTCTTTCATTGTGACCCCCTCTAGGGAGATGGGCTCAAATAGAAATGCAAAGGAGAAAGCAGGTCACCCCAGAAGCAGTGAACTGTGCACAGGGCTAAGAAAGGAAGGCCAGAGCCCAGCAACTTGAACTCTGGCATGGGTTACCGAACTTGAGCTGGTCACTTCCTGATCTTTCTCTGTTTTTCCGATCGATAAACTAGAAATCACTGGCCAATCTCTTTATAATCTTCTCTGGCTTTGACAAAAGTGACTTTTGTTTTAAAAATAAACTGAGGCCACGGTCATGATAGTGTCAGAAAAGAGAGGTTTTACTCTGCTCTCTCTGTGGTCCCACGTTCACAAATGCTTTCCCTATGGACAAGCTGTCCTCCCCTGGTAGATCACTGAAGGTCCTAACGAAGTTATTAGCATGCCAGGGGACAAGACATTTTCCATCTGTCACTCACTCACTCAGACTTTCTCTTTTGCTTTCTTGCTTTTCCTGTAATAGAAAAATAATACATGAGCAATTTTTAAAAAGGAAAATATCAACCACATATGTACCATCATAATGTAATACCTGTTGAGAAAGTGAAAAAGAGCTCTGAAAAATAACAGAAAACAAGCTTCTAGAGACAATCTAACCTGGCATAAAATGTCCACTCAGCATCTAATGATGCAATCTATTATTAGTTTCTTAATCTTTTTTATTTTTTATCTCTTAATATAAAATTATAGTAAATACCAATAGAGGTAATTTATCAGTAACAGGTGTTTTTTGGTGATGATCTTCCCTTTTGTCTCATTCATTCTTACTTGTAATGAATATAATTTATAAAGATGTACTCCTTTTCCAAAATGGTATTAGATGGTATATATTTAATTTAATTACTCTCTTGTGTTTGTACCTCAAAGCCATTTCCACTAGAAAATATTGTTGAAAGCTACCTGTCTACCGACAGATGATTGGATAAAGAAGATGGGTTTTATATATATACACACACACACACACACACAAACACAATGGAATATCATTCAGCCATACGAAAGAATGAAATAATGCTACTTGCTGCAACATGAATGAATCTATAGATCATCATACTAAGTGAAGTTGCTTAGTCGTATCCAACTCTTTGTGACCCCATGGACTGTATCCTACCAGGCTCCTCCATCCATGGAATTTTCCAGGGAACAATACTAGAGTGGGTTACCATTTCCTTCTCCAGAGTATCTTCCTCACCGAGGGATCGAACCCTGGCCTCCCACATTGCAGGCAGATGCTTTACCATCTGAGCCACCAGGGAAGCCCTATCATACTAAGTGAAGTAAGCCAGAAATACAAAGAAAAACATCATATGTTATCACTTACATGTAGCTACTTTCATATATCAACACCAGGCCTTCCCAGGTGGTATAGTTGTGAAGAATCCACCTGCCAATGCAAGAGATGAAAAAGATGTGGGTTTGATCCCTGGGTTGGGAAGATCCCCTGGAGGAGGAAATGGCAACCCACTCCAGTATTCTTGCCTGGGAAATCTGATGGACAGAGAAGTCTTGCGGGCTACCTTCCAATGGGTCACAAAGAGACAAGACTGAGTACTCACTCACTCAGATGCAGACGCTAAAGAAATGATACAAATGAACTTAATTACAAAACAGAAACAGGTTCACAGACATAGAAAATAAACTTATGGTGACCAAAGGGGAAAGGAGAGGGGATAAATCAGGAGTTTGGTTTAACACGTACACATTACAATATATGAAGTCAATAACCAACAAGGACCTACTGTATAGCACATAAAATTATATTCATTATCTTATAATAACTTACAATGAAAAAGAACATAAAAAAGAATATATATATGTATCTGTATGGGCTTCCCTTGTGGCTCTGCTGGTAAAGAATCCGCCTGCAATGTGGGAGACCTGGGTTCAGTCCCTGGGTTGGGAAGATCCCCTGGAGAAGGGAAAGGCTACCCACTCCAGTCTTCTGGCCTGGAGAATTCCATGGACTGTACAATGTATATGGGAAGATCCCTGGAGGAGAGCATGGCAACTCACTCCAGTATTCTTGCCTGGAGAATTCCAAGGACATATGTGCCTGGCAGGCTACAGTCCACGGAGCTGTAAAGAGTCGGACGCAACTGAAACAACTTAGCAGGCAGGCATATACGTGTATAACTGCCACTTTGCTGTATACCTGAAACTAAAACAACATTGCAAATCAACTGTATTTCAATAAAAATTATTTTAAAAAATTATTGTTGATAATCTTTCCACAAGCATCTTCGTGTGCATGTGTTTAATTCCTGTTGTCTTTCTCCTTCCCAAATTGGGCCCAATATCAAGGCGATGCATGGCCAGGTGTGTCCGTTCCAGCACAACTCAGCACTGGACACATTATTCTAAAATGATACAACAGGCATTAAAATATGACATGTCTTTCTTTTACTCCTAATTTGTACTTTACTCTATCACTCTTTAGGCTAAACTAAATTTTTGAAATGGGCTTGCTATTCGTACGAAAGCAAAATTGGAGACTTGTGAGGCATCTGCAGGAGAAAATGATAGGGTGTGAGGGGCACCTCCTATTTTCCTGGTCATCAGATAAACCCCCACAAAATGTACAAGTTCATGCTCTCCCCTACTCAGAAAGAACACACTTAGATACGGGATTTCTCTACCACTGTGGGGGCAGGCAAATGTGGGACTTTGGATGGCAGGCAACAGAGGGAAAAATTTCAAAGAACTGAAAATCAAAATCATGCTTCCTGGGGATTAATGACAGAGATAAGGTATTTAAGCTGCTTTTTAGAAAGCTCCTTTTGTGCTGAATTTTTTTTTTTTTCTGGGTAACAATATTGCACTATTTTAAATAATCAATAGTTCTTTTGACAAAATAATAATATGTAGAGAGATTTGAAATGAAAGTTATCATAATAAATGTATGACAACTCTAAGCATGGGGACACCCATTAACATGGCTGTCTAATTCTAAGGTAGCAAAGCATCTGTTAAAAAACCTTATTTTCCTCCCTGAGGAGATTCAGCACTTGTAAGTATATCATATTCTCCCCACAGATCTCAAGAATGCCCTGCTATTTTCTTCAAAGAATCTGACAATAACTTTGGCATTTAATTGTGGGTATGCCGACTTCACTGTGTTCATGCTTCAAAGGAGATGGAGACCGTTTTCTTAATTCTGGGAATTTATATTTATTAGTTATCATCTTTTTTTTTTTTTTTTTAGTTTATTTTTTTAACCATTTGTGCCTGGGACTCTGAGCTAGAGTGAAGTCTGGCATCCAGGCCTGGTCAACTTCAATCGCTCCCCAAAAGAGAGGTAATCAAGGGGCTCTGCTAGGTCCAAAGGATCTAACACTTAAGGAAAACGGGTGAGTGGCTCAATGAGGTGAAGACCAGGGCCCTCAGACTGAGCAAAGGAACCAGCAGACACAGTGTCAGGATCTGAGAAACGACTAGACTTGTACGCTCTCTTAAAAACCCAACTTCCTTCTTTCAGCCTGGCTATAACCCAAACTTTGGAGAACACAACATTCTTGCTTGCTCTGAACACAAACTATCAACACTCAATGGCTTATTTAATCTGATTACTACTATCCCTAATGGGCTTCCTTGTTGGCTCAGATGGTAAAGAATCTGCCTGCAATGTGGGAGACCCAGGTTTGATCCCTGGGTTGCAAAGATCCCCTGGAGAAGGGAATGGCAACCCACTCCAATATTCTTGCCTGGAGAATCCCTATGGGCAGAGGAGCCTGGAGGGCTACAGTCCATGGGGTCACAAAGAGTCGGATATGACTGAACAATCAACACACACACACACCATCACTAAAATATAATTATGCTAAAAATCAGAACATTTGTACCAGCTATCTCAGCTGGTCCTCTTTAGGTACATCTATAGACAAGGGAAGCCAGATAATAATTAAGATCAAGGGGGTTAGATGAAAAGTCCAAATGTTTTGCAGCTTAATCCCTAAGAACCTGACATCATGCTATCACATCTCTCTTCAAGGTAGAGTCATTTTGTCTCAGAGACTAGAGCACTAAGGTTCATGAATCAAGTATAAGAAGCCAGCTGATACTTGACCTTATTTTCTAAACTTCTCATTAGACCCAAATCCTTTCATAGTATCATAGAGCTTCATTAGGTATGCAAATACTTTAGTCTGGTTGCAAACCGTCTTTGATCTTTGTCTCTAGGTGACTTGTCAGGACCTGCTCAGTCCATTGTGTATTGATTGACAGTTTATCTCCCAGGGGACCACCTTGTAGGTCTGAATTATTGGCTACATCTTACTGTCACCTGCTTGTACTAACTGAAGGATCTTCAGATCATCCACCAATGGACCAGGATCAGCATGAGGGAACTTGAGTACTGTCCTCAAGCCAGCCCCTGGGGGCGGTGGGGGCACCCAGGCCTGTGACCCTTTCCATCTCTCAGCGGCTCCTCCAGGTGATGCTTGGGTCAAGCTGACAGATTTTCTAGAAAGTTCTGTTCAGTGAACCTTCTGTGACCTGCCTTCTGTCACCGTAAATGCTCTGAATGGTCTTCACTCTGACCAAAATTTATACTTGACATCAATCCTGCGGCCACACACTATCTTGGGAGAAGGAGAAGAAATTGGGAAAGGTGAATAAAAGGTCACAAGCTCTTCCCACAGCTCAGCCACCCTGTCTAAACACAACTGAGACATGTGTACCCAGGAGGTTGTGGTCACTCCCCAGGTCACAGAAGTTTATAGACACACCTCTTCAAAGGCTGTGCAAAAAGGAATTGACCTTATAGTCAACAGTCCCTGAGATAAGCTTTTGCTTAGAGACTTTCCAGAGTTCTTCCAGGATCCAGTTAATGGGTAAAATTGTGACCAAGTAGTACTGTTATGTGAGGGGACTTTGCCCCTCAGAAATACTAGGAAAATCAGCCAGTCTCTGATCATGACATTTTATGGTGCAAAACTTGTCATTCCAAGATTAAAAAGTGCTGGAAAGCTGTGTTTTCAGATCACCTCCTTTGTGTCAGGAACTGTAAGTTTACAGACATTCTTTAAATGAATGCTTACAACTTCCCAGGTTAAGAGTTGTACTACTGTTCTTCCTCTGATTGGAAAAAAAAAAAAAAAATGGAGGTGCAGGAGTGAATCACTTGCCCAAATTCATGAAGCTGTTTAGGAGTGAGTCTGGGATTTGGTCTGGTTCTGATATTCAGAAACAATTTTTTATCCTCTTTATGCTATTTGATTGGTAAAAATTTGCCATTTCAGGCATGGGGGCCGGAAATGAAAGAAAGAAACGGAAAAAAAAAAAGAGGAAAAAAGGAAGAAAGGAATGGAGGAAGGAGAGAGGCAAAACCCTCATTGCAGACCTCAGAGGCAGACCAGGGAACAGAACTTGGGGGGACTCTCCCTTGGGATCCCCCACAAAGAGCCTCAGGAATTCTCCCCAGGCTCTCGCTCTCCCAAGCACCACGTCCATCCCTCTGGAGTGTAGCAGATGACCTGGATTTCAGCCCATGTTGTCCACATGCCCCGCCCACACTCTCGCAAACACAGTTCCCATCCCTCTTATTTGAGAAGAACCTTCTCTTTCTTCCCCTCCCTCCTACCATGTTGAACCATGGTCCTGAGAAAAACTGTTATCACCACGCAATATCGCTAAGTGCTACCCTTGACGTGAATCTTCTGGGGATCATGGCAAGATGTTCAAGATGCAAGGCTTTGGCTGTTTGACAAGCCCCAAGTTGCAGAGTTAGATCTAGTCCTTGCTGGACTTTGAGAAGGTCTCTTTTTCTCTCTGAATTTCATGTATGGAGCAGGAACCTGGGGTGACAAAATTTGTCCTGAAATCTTATTCGACTGCTTTAGACTAGTGTGTTTTAAAACTGTTCCAGATACGTTTTCTTATGCAAAGGTTTTATCTAAAACCCACTGCATCCACAGGTTTCAGTTTCAAGGAAAGTTAGCCACCGATGCTGAGATGTTTCTCAGCATTGACTGGCAAAAAGAGTGTTTTTAGAGCTTGAAGCAAGATTTAAAAAGAAGAGAAAGAGATCTTTAAAAAATTGTTTCTTTACTAAGTTAAGAATGAAATGCTTAAAGGCCACATAATAGAGTTTTACACATAGTGTAGCCCATTCCCTTACTTCTGACTCCTATATTTCTATCTCTTGGCCATAAGCTATTTTGTTTTTGGGGTTCTTTTGATCGGAGTATAGTTGATTTACAATCTGTGTTAGTTTCAAGTGTGTAGCATAGTGATTCAGTTATGCATATACATACATTCATTCCTTTCAGATTCTTTTCCCATACAGCTTATTATTAGTATGATTTGTGTTCAGTTGCTCAGTTGCTCATTCATGTCCAGCTCTTTGTGACCCCATGGACTATAGCCCGCCAGGCTCCTCTGCCCATGAAATTTTCCAAGCAAGAATACTGGAGTAGGGTGCCATTTCCTACTCCAAGTTAACTACTACAATATTACAGAATACTGAGTAGAGTTCCCTGTGCTATAGTAGGGCTTTGTAGGTTAGACTGGTTGGATCTCCTTGCAGTGCAAGGGACTCTCAAGAGCCTTCTCCAACACCACAGCTCAAAAGCATCAATTCTTTGGGGCTCAGCTTTCTTCACAGTCCAACTCTCACATCCATACATGACTACTGGAAAAGCCATAGCCTTGACTAGATGGACCTTTGTTGGCAAAGTAACGTCTCTGCTTTCGAATATGCTAGGTTGGTCATAACTCTCCTTCCAAGGAGTAAGCGTCTTTTAATTTCATGGCTGCAGTCACCATCTGCAGTGATTTTGGAGCCCAGAAAAATAAAGTCAGCCCCTGTTTCCACTGTTTCCCCATCTATTTGCCATGAAGTGATGGGACCTGATGCCATGATCTTCGTTTTCTGAATGTTGAGCTTTAAGCCAAATTTTTCACTCTCCTCTTTACTTTCATCAAGATGCTCTTTAGTTCTTCACTTTCTGCCATAAGGGTGGTGTCATCTGCATATCTAAGATTATTGATATTTCTCTGGGCAATCTTGATTCCAGTTTGTGCTTCCTCCAGCCCAGCATTTTTCATGATGTACTGTGCATATAAGTTAAATAAGCAGGGTGACGATATACAGCCTTGACATACTCCTTTTCCTATTTGAAACCAGTCTGTTGCTCCATGTCCAGTTTTAACTGTTCCTTCTTACCAATTGCCTAACCTGACTCCCACTGGCCACAACTAGGAAAGCTCAGGGCCAGCAACAAAGACCCAAACTCCGGGAGATGGTGAAGGACAGGAAAGCATGGCGTGCTGCATCCATGAGGTTGCAAAGAGTTGGACACAGCTTAGCACCTGAACAACAACAAACCTCTCTGAATTTCATTTTTTTTAAGCATGAAATGGGGTTTTAATAATCACAACTTATCCTACCAGGCTGCTGCAAAATAAATGAGATTGTGCAGATTAACTTGGTTTTGTTATTATATGCATGTGTGTATGGCAGTGTTTATCACCAGCCAAGAGTTCCTCCAGTTTGAGGATATTCTCTTACAAAGTTGGTATTGAATTGATATTGGTCTAAGCAGTGGATGAATGTATGGAACTTACTCATTAAGTCTTCTTTCAGAATGTGTGATTCAGCTACAGAGAGCATATTTATACTCTACAGATATTCCAACAAATTGCAAAGGAAGAAACAATGAGCTTTAGACATAGATGGCGTGCCTATAAAGTCATCTATAATTATTTCCCTTTTTCCCATTTCAAGTAATTCATAAAGGGCTGTGTTTCAGTGGAAAAGGAAACCCTTCAGTCCTGCTGTATAACTGAACTAAGAGAATAATTATGAATATGTTTTTACTTGGTCAAGAAATTAACTTGTCTAAAAAGAAATTGTACCATTTGAGACACTAGGCCCCCATCAACCAAACCTCCAAACTCTGTGCTTTATATATTGCTTTGTATTTTTTTTCTGTTTTACTTTCACATCCTGCTAGCAATTTAAGATTTGTATTTTTATCAATCAATCATCAGCCATTTTTAAAAAAATCTATCGACCTATCTTTACCTTACTGGACTCTAAAGTCTGTAAGAGATATCATGAATTCTTTCTTTGTAATCTACCCTAGTTTTAGAATGCTCCTACTACTTGACACAACATGCTTGTTAAAGAGACCCTTGTCCAAAGAATTAAAGGATGAATGAATGAGAAGATGAATGCCAAAATAAGAGAGCACTTTCATCAATTTATACTTTTCCTGTTTTTCAGGATCTTTGCAGACAGCAAAACTAGTATGATGTACAGCAGTGTTTATATATACTTTAAAAAAAACTCCAATTAAAATAAATAAATTTATATTTAAAAAAATCCAGCTAGAAGAGGTATTGAAAGAAACTATCCGTAAAGTAAAAACAATCACTTTCTGCTTTTTCATTTGCTAGGTATGAAACTCAAAATACTCAAGAATTCATGTTCATACATGGCCCCCAGGCTATATCTAAAGCATGCTGTTTTTTCTCCAAAATAGTTTAACCTCCTTTTGACACATGAAGATCCAAACTTGAGGCCTTTTAATTTCTAAGGTTTAGAATCATCTCCAGTAAACATAACACCATCTGACAACATAAATTATTTCAAAGCTTCTCTGTTTCTGTCAGAGAGAGAGGCATACCATAGGTTAGCAATTTGCCTGTCAGGAATCCCTCAGCCTGCTCTCGCCTATTTAAACTGCCTCCAAGTAATTTAGTAAAGGTATTGAATGTCTTTTCACTTTTTCTGATTTGAAAGAACACAAAACCTTATAGGGTCTTTAATTTGAAGACACTGCTTTTTGTTTTTAGTTAATTTATCCTATTCTATTCTATACATTTTATGTTTTTTTGAAATTTTATATCCTTAAATAGTTTGATTTCACTTCAAATCATCTTGATGCACTTCTTGATGTGAAAATCTAAAGAAATTGTTTAGATCGGTGGTAATTACTTATCTGATTTGCATTTCCCAGCCTGAAAAGAGGGACGGTTCTTGATTATAATTAATTACCCTTGTGTTGTGCAGTATTTTAAAAGCATTAGAAAAACATTTCATGGCATTAGCTTATTCGGCTGTGGTAGGAAGAACAGAGATCAACTGTCTCACAATGTAAACAGAGAAATAAAGATCAGAGAGGTTAAGTGACTTTCCTAAGATCACATAGCTATTGGCAGACATATGACTGAGACATGGCTCTCTATTATGCCCGCTGCACTGAAGGGCATGACAAACTTCACCTCCCAAGGTCCCGGAGAGAAACAGAGGAGGTGCTTCTGCCCCATGTCTCATCCTGCGTGAAGCTGGGCAAAACGAACACCTGGAAGGTTCAGATACTGTGCACTCCGCTTACACATTTTCTACAACTAAAGTAATTCCAGAGCATTCCCGCCACTTGCAAGTTCACGGTTTTTATTATAAACACTATATGAAAAAGGGTTAAGATGCAAAGGGCCCCGATTTTCTCATCAGTGATATCAACCTTCATGAAGCAATGTGGTGGGCAGAGGGTGGGGTGGGGGGAGATTAAGTGATGGATATTCCTCCAACCAAGACAAACACACGTGGAAGGAAAACCACAAGCTGGTCTCTGTTCTAGGAGATGTGACTAGCAGGGAGCAAGACTGAAAGGATCCCCCAGCAAGCTCCAGTGCAAAGACATTAAATGAAGAAAATGAATGAAGAGTATTTGTTCTTATCTTCTCAGATCAGGGAGACCTGTGGCTCACTGTTCTGCAGAATCCACTTGGGCTGGACTATAAATGTGTTAGGACATCATGCTTCTGAATCTTCTCTTCAACTGACTCTCTGTTTGAGATTAAGAAATGGAAACTCACTGGCTCCCAGTCTTGTGTCTGGAATGATGCATCTGTGAACATTTCTAGATCTTCAGTTCTGGTAACCGGGGCTCCCCCAGTGCAGAGAAGCAGGGTGTATGAGAGCAGAGAAGCCTTGATGTGCTGAGGCTTCAGTGTTGCCAAGAAATGCAGAGAGAGGCCCGGAGGGAGATTTCCCTGCATGGTGTGGCCCCTTGACTGCCTTTGTCTCTGGACTCATGCTTTCCTTTGCCTGTCAGCACAGGGTCGGATTGAGACCGCCCCTCAGGAATCATTCTCTTGTCTCTCCAAAAGAACTCAAATAGAAGTCATGAAAATGACAAAGAAGTAGAGAACTAGGACCTGAGGGGGACTTTCATGCAAAGGGATATTTTAACCTGGAGCAAAAAGCTGAGAGTGACTTCATGAAAGTCTAGCTTTACAGCAGGTTAAAGATAAAGTTCTTGAAAGTGATGGGCTGTGACAAGGAAAGACCACCAGGAAGGCTCTCTTGGAGGTTAATTATGAGTATCCTGAAGGGTAGGCAGAGCTGGATGGCACTCAGCACCCTATGCTTGAACTTGAACATAAACTTGAAGCCTCCAGCTGATTGAAGCCCCACAGAGTCCCAGTACAGTGGGGGTTGGTCTCCTGCTCCACGTTCCACCAGGAAGGCCAATCCAGGCTTCTGGAAGACCCAAACAGGTACTGCCCCTCTCTAACAAGCATCTGTAGATATCAGACACACAAGTCCTCTGTGTATGTTTTCTCCATTCCCACTGTCAGCAATTCCAATCATCAGATGTCTGCTGAATTCTCTTTATGTTTGATGTTATCGTTTTTGGCAGTCTTCTTCAGATTTTCTGAAAATGTTTTTTCCTCATCTGTAAAATAAAAAGGAAAACATCCTGAATCACTGCATTGCAGAATTATTGAGAATATAAAACCATTGGTCATGTATGGATGTGAGAGTTGGACTATAAAGAAAGCTGAGCACCAAAGAATTGATGCTTTTGAACTGTGGTGTTGGAGAAGACTCTTGAGAGTCCCTTGGACTGCAAGGAGATCCAACCAGTCCATCCTAAAGGAAATCAGTCCTGGGTGTTCACTGGAAGGACTGATGTTGAAGCTGAAACTCCAATACTTTGGCCACCTGATGCAAAGAGCTGACTTATTTGAAAAGACCCTGATGCTGGGAAAGATTGAGGGCAGGAGGAGAAGAGGACGACAGAGGATGAGACAGTTGGATGGCATCACTGACTTGATAGACATGGGTTTGGGTGGACTCTGGGAGTTGGTGACGGACAGGGAGGCCTGGCGTGCTGCGGTTCATGGGGTCACAAAGAGTGGGACACGACTGAACGACTGAACTGAACTGAACTGAACTGAAAAAAAGAAATAATCTGTGTGATTTCAGGACACCTGGCAAAAGATAGTTATTGTGTCAATAAACGGATACAATGGACTGGGGTGACTGACTCCAACTGGCTCATGAGAACTAAAGTCAAACACAGTTAAATATTTAGGAATATTTAGGAATATTAGGAATTCTATGAGCCAGGTATTCATACGTCAGTAGCTTGAAACTGACCATGGTGGGAGTATTTACAATGCAAAAACTGGGAAAAAAAAANTTAGTTCATACTACAGTCTGAAGACACAACAGGCAAAGCCCAGGCTTTTTGCTTCTCTCACACAAACTAGGTTTGGTTAGCAGAAGAGCATTCCTAATGTCTGAGGTTTTACTTTTTCAGCTTCTTTCATTTCTCCACTAAGCCTTTCCTGAAAAATCCATTCCCACATGATCCTTTTCAACTCCTTTCCAAGCTGTAAAAATTATTTTCAACGAGATGCACAGAAGTAAAAACAAATAACAGAAAGTTCTTATAAGTGGGAAACCGGGGTTTTTGTTGTTGTTTTTTGCTTTTTGAAGGGGTGATAGAGGTGGCTGGGAGACTAAATTGGCTTATTCGTGCTCTGCTAATTATGCTAAGGTGCTAAGGACTGATAATTGCTGGTAATTTTCTCTGTTGCAGTGCTACCTGGGAACTCAGGAGAGTAAACAATACCTCCAACCAAAGAACAAAAGACTAAGTGTACTGTGGGGGTCACTTGCCAATGGCAAAAGAGACATTGTGGGGACAAATTACTCCCCAAATCACACCACACAGATAACAGCACAGAGGAGCCTGTTCCACCTATCTGCTGAGTTCTAGAATAGCCTGCATACTGCTTCCAGCAGAAGTGAAACTAACACAACTTTTCTCTCATTCGGACTCTCAGGATACATATTCATCATCTGCTCAGTCACTTCCTGAAGCTGTTCAGAGTTCCAAGAACAAAATACAGGTTTTATCAAAAGAATAGAAAAAAAGGATCAGTGGCATTTACAAGTCTTAATTTTAAAAAATATATGAAAATGTTCTTATAATAAAACTTCAATAATGACGTATAGGGAGTAAAAGTCAAAATATTTTCAACATCTTCACTTTCACTAGTTCTCTTCTTTTTCCCAGAAGTAGCCATTGCTTATTGGTGTGCATCCTTCCAGAACATTTACAATGTGTGGAATTTACAAATCCATTCTGCATCATTAATCATGCTTTTTCTGTTTTATACAATTCTGGTGTTTTCCAGTAGTCATGTATGAATGTGAGATGGACTATAAAGAAAGCTGAGCACTCAAGAATTGATGCTTTTGAACTGTGGTGTTGGAGAAGACTCTTGAGAGTCCCTTGGACAGCAGAGAGATTCAACCAGTCCATCCTAAAGGAGATCAGGCCTGGGTGTTCACTGGAAGGACTGATGTTGAAGCTGAAACTCCAATACTTTGGCCACCTGATGCAAAGAGCTGACTTATTTGAAAAGACCCTGATGCTGGGAAAGATTGAGGGCAGGAGGAGAAGAGGACGACAGAGGATGAGACAGTTGGATGGCATCACTGACTTGATAGACATGGGTTTGGGTGGACTCTGGGAGTTGGTGACGGACAGGGAGGCCTGGCGTGCTGCGGTTCATGGGGTCACAAAGAGTGGGACACGACTGAACGACTGAACTGAACTGAACTGAACTGAAAAAAAGAAATAATCTGTGTGATTTCAGGACACCTGGCAAAAGATAGTTATTGTGTCAATAAACGGATACAATGGACTGGGGTGACTGACTCCAACTGGCTCATGAGAACTAAAGTCAAACACAGTTAAATATTTAGGAATATTTAGGAATATTAGGAATTCTATGAGCCAGGTATTCATACGTCAGTAGCTTGAAACTGACCATGGTGGGAGTATTTACAATGCAAAAACTGGGAAAAAAAAAAATAAATTGAAGTTTCCTCTATTCTGGAGAGCTAGTTAACTTAAACTTCCCTGGCTACAAGTGCATTAAGTTAGACATATTTATTTATATTTGTTTATGAAAAGAATAATTCCAAAGACAATATTAAAAAGTCATATATATGTAAACTTGAAATAAAAGGATGTGCATTTCTTAAACAAAATCTAACATGTGGCTAAAGTCTTTTTACCAGGAGGAATCTGGTATGTGTGCTCACCTATGACACAGACTTGACTGTATAATGAGAGAGTTCGTTGGCTTTTCTTTTTTCACATCAGGCAGCAGTTGGAGGTCATGGGGTTCTTGACCTCCCAGTCTCTGACTCATGGTGCTGCCCTGCATCATGGCATCTATGTTGTCCTTGGTCGAGTTCCCCTTTCCCTGCCTCTCTTTGGTGCCAACCTAGTGCTTTCCCAGGAGAGCACTAGCCTCCAGCCTGGGTACCAGAAGCCTTTTTATGGCCTTCTTAGCCTGAAATCAGGAGCCACTGGAATCTGCAATAAGAGTGTCCATGTGGGTTTACAGCTCTCTTAATTTCACTGGATGGAGTCTGTATCTGTGTCTTATCTTTGTTTTGTTTTTGTTACCATTTTTGCAGAGTGCCATGTTTACCAATTTGAAAAGTAAATGTAGAAAACCATTTTATTGAGGAAAGTTGAATTGGATTTATGTTATCTATTTCTATACGATAATAATATTTCCAAATGCTTGATGATGGCTGATGAATCAAACTGTTTGTAACAGAGAGGAAACACGATGGACAAATTACTCCAGAATTGACTGAATGGGATGTGACATATTTGTAGGGGGCAGGACTTGATTTTTAAAATTGAATAATCCCAAAGCATCTGGGGACACAGTGATGCCTATACCTGTGTAATTATTATATGCAGTGTGTAGAAAACAGCTCATCCTGCTACTCAGCTGTTTGCTCTCTGGGTTCAAGAATGTTATCTGTTATTTTTACTGTGTGAGTTCTCAGGACCTAGAGAAATGGCCGGTACACGGTAGATGTCTGACCAATACTCACCAATGGGTAAAAATAAACTTCCCTCTGGAACAAGATCTCTTCATTGGAGAGTCTGGAAGGCAGTTGCTATGGTTCTTTCTACCACATGGATTTTGAAGTCGGTCAGACTTTTGCTAAAATCCTCGAAAAAGTATTAGCATGGATGAGCTGTTTATTGCTTTTGACATTTGTTTTCATATGAAATGGGGATCATAATTATATCACAAAATTCCTGCGAATGTGAATCAGAATCTATATTTGAAGCACTAAACTATAAACTATATTTAAAGTAGTAGTACATTACCTATCACATGAAATGCTTAAATAAATATGAATTTCTCTGTCTCTCCCTGGGGACCTAGGAGCCCCTCTCAGAGGGACTTGATGTCCTAACCGATGAGGGATATCACCTGATTCAGGACCCAGGAAGGTGGAGACACAGGTGCCATATTGTGACAAACATCTGGGAGCAAGTAGAAACATGTTCACTAATAAATTGCTCATATGTTTTATTTTAATGATGCATTTGCACTCTGCAGAGAAGATGTGCTGAACCCAGTCCACTTTCCGTCATTCCAAGTTCTCTTTCAGTTCTTATTAATAATAGTTTACTCAGTATGTGGAATAGGAATACACATGAGTCAGGAATGTGAAGCTTTGCCACAAGTGGAGAGAGGGACCCCAGTGAGCACCCTGGTCTGTCTTGATGGCCTTGATCAAGAACTTCACACATTAGATGGTTAGACCGTTAGCAGTAGCCCTTTTTTTTTTGCATCCTCTTAGAGAATCGTACCAATCAGTGTTTCTGTTTCACTCTTTAATGGCTGGTGGGCCTGGCTGTAGTTACTGAATACCATTCCTATTGATTTATTTTTCAATGCTACTAAGTCGCTTCAGTCGTGTCCGACTCTGTGTGAACCCATAGACAGCAGCCCACCAGGCTCTGCCATCCCTGGGATTCTCCAGGCAAGAGCGCTGGAGTGGGTTGTCATTGCTTTCTCCAATGTATGAAAGAGAAAAGTGAAAGTGAAGTCGCTCAGTCGTGTCCGACTCTTAGCAACCCCATGGACTGCAGCCCACCAGGCTCCTCCATCCATGGGATTTTCCAGGCAAGAGTACTGGAGTGGGGTGCTGTTGCCATCTCCGTTATTTCTCAATCAGTTCAGTTCAGTTCAGTCGCTCAGTCGTGTCCGACTCTTTGCGACCCCATGAATCGCAGCACGCCAGGCCTCCCTGTCCATCACCATCTCCCAGAGTTCACTCAGACTCACGTCCATCGTGTCCGTGATGCCATCCAGCCATCTCATCCTCGGTCGTCCCCTTCTCCTCCTGCCTCCAATCCCTCCCAGTATCAGAGTCTTTTCCAATGAATCAACTCTTCGCATCAGGTGGCCAAAGTACTGGAGTTTCAGCTTCAGCATCATTCCTTCCA
>SJYQ01104596.1:462282-515385 GCA_006410935.1 Redunca redunca
AAATAAAGTCTGACACTGTTTCTACCATTTCCCCATCTATTTCCCATGAAGTGATGGGACCAGATGCCATGATTTTTGTTTTCTGAATGCTGAGCTTTAAGCCAACTTTTTTGCTCTCCTCTTTCACTTTGATCAAGAGGCTTTTTAGCTCCTCTTCACTTTCTGCCATAAAGGTGGTGTCATCTGCATATCTGAGGTTATTGATATTTCTCCCGGCAATCTTGATTCCAGCTTGTGTTTCTTCCAGTCCAGCGTTTCTCATGATGTACTCTGCATATAAGTTAAACAAGCAGGGTGACAATATATTTCTCAATGGAGAGGTATAACTTACTCAACACCCTGTACTGATCTTGTATGTTGTGTCAGGCACTATGCTGAGCTCCAGGAATGCAAAAAGTATAACACCACGGACTCAATGGACATGAACTTGAACTGGAGCAAACTCCAGGAGATAGAAGAGTACAAAGGAGCCTGGTGTGCTGCAGTCCGTGGGGTCACAGAGAGTCGGACATGACTGAGCAACTGAACAAGACAATGCATCCCTGCCCTTCTTTCCGGTGAGGGCTGGAGATGTGCAATCGCGCATCTCTCTGAAATGTGCTGAGTGACCCTGGGGCCATGCTAACAGGAGGCTCTTGGAGAATCAAAGGGGTAGCAAAAAAAAAAAAAAAGTCTTTTAGGGAATTGGGAATGGAAATGGCATTGGCCTGAGACTTGAAGTATCAGGCTGAGAAAGGATTGAGTTCCTCATGGGACCCTGGCCTCAGGAGTCCTGAGGCTACAGGTTCCCTGTGAGTGCTCTGAGAGGCTGGGACTGGAACACGCTCACTGCTTCACCTCGGCAGCCCCTCGGGCTTGACGACCTTTGTGTCCCTCCTCAAAAGCGTCTCTGGTCATCCCTACTTTGCATCTGAACATCCCAGTCATTCACACCTTCACATTCTGAATTATATTTCAGAGAGTGTGTGCCTTAACCGTCTGCCCTCCTCAGAGGAGGAGAGTGGTTTTAGAGGTCGATTAGAAACAGTGCCATCGGTGCTGGAACTCTCTCTTGTAAGCAGGAGCGCCTCCATCGGAACTTCAGACAGGAGGGAAATCACAGCTTCATTTACGGCAGCGGCAGCAGCAGCACTGAGCTGTCGCTCAGCTGATGACGCAGGAGTGCTCTACTTTACGGGGAGCCAGGGCTTTTGAGATGTGTGTCTCAGAAGACAGAAGAAATGCTTCAGTAACATGTTAAATTAATTAAGGACAAGTCAAAGAGGAGTGAGAAAGACTTCAAGATGAATATACAGATGGAAGAGGACTCTTCTTTTTTATTTTATTTCACATATGGGCTGTTCCACAAACACAACTAAATTTAATGCCTCTGACTTAGAGAATCAACTTACCTGCCATTTTCAGTAACCAGTTAAGATGATTACTGCTGAATATTTTCTGCTATAAGGCCTATGGGAGATGCTTTTAAATTATTAAAATTATATCATTCATGCTAAGAGGACTAATAAGGCTGGATGGTATGTTAGGAATATGAATTTGGGAGAGAGACAGATGTCAGTTTAATTTTTGGCTCTGTCTCTGTGTGACTTTGAAAATAATCTTTACCATCTCTGACATTCACTTTCTTCTCCAGAAAATAAGTGTCTCTGCTCAAGTTGTTTTAAAGTTTAAGTGAGATGAATTATGTAAAATGCCAGTATAAGGCATGCATATAGCACATGGCATGCAAACATTAAATTAATAGCTCTTATTTATACTATATTAAATGAAGAATTATAGAAACTGAGATAACTTGTATAGAAGCTCCTTACAAGGACTTTATATATGTGTTGTCACCAATTGATTCTCTCCATTTTCAAAAAATAGAATAAAAAATAATTATCTGTAACCAGAGGATTATAGGTTCATCTTCAGGTATTGACCATCTGATGCCAAGAGCCAACTCATTGGAAAAGACTCTAATGCTGGGAAAGGTCAAGAGGAGAAGGGGACGACAGTGGATGAGATGGTTGGATGGCATCACTGACTCAATGGACATGAGTCTGAGCAAACTCTGGGAGATACTGGAGGACAAGGAAGCTTGGTGTGCTGCAGTCCATGGCGTCACAGTGAGTCAGACATGATTTAGCAACTGCACAATATCACCACCAAGATAAAATATATCAATAAAGAGTTCATAGCATCTTAGAGAATTGCTCCATTTTTGTAAGTGGTTTTTGATGAAAGTGTCGGGTTTTGTTGAAATGTGGAGGAGCTTGTGCTTGAGAGATCTGATGAGAACCACTGTCCTGTTGCTTAATTCTGTGACCTGGGGCAAGTCATTTAACTGCTTGATGACCTCAAACCTTCTTTACCGCCCCAAACATTTACCTCTTCTCAGTGTTTTAGTGTTCTTGCCTGGAGAATCCAGGTACAAGGAAGCCTGGTGGGCTGCCGTCTATGGGGTTGCACAGAGTCGAACATGACTGAAGTGACTTAGCAGCAGCAGCAGCAGCAGCAGCAGTGTTTCAGTGGGTACTCAACATCTCTGGTCTGTGAAGTTACAGAATTGACACTTTTCAGGTTTAAGTCTCATGATGTTAGCAGTCCCAGGTGAGAGAAGGCTGTAAATCAGACAAGAAAAAAGGTGTGAGTCTGGGGAAGGATGTATGACTTCAAAAGAAAGATAAAACCCAAACAAATTTGTGAACCCCACAAAGAGAAGGAATTTGAAGGCCCATAGAGAGTGTCTAGAACCGTGTCAGTGGACAGGAAACCAGGATCAGAGCAGTAAGATAAATACCAAGTAGATGAGCGCAACCTGAGAACTGTCCAGAATTCAGTTTGGGACCCAGCTGTGAGCAGACACAACCAACCGTAAGACAGCACCAGTGAGGCAGACTGCACGTTCGAGAACTTGATACACGTCCATGCTGTCTTCCCCCAAAAGGGCCTGAGCACTGGCTGGACTCACTTCCTAACACATTTACCTTTTAAAAAGTCGCGTCCCGTGGTCTGGATGGTCACAGCACTGTAATGCCATCAGCACCCCAGCCCCATTCAACACATAACATGCATCACACTCGGCCTGTTCATACCAAAAAGAGTGATCTCACATCATAAAAAGACAATGCCAGGCATTGTTGGAAGCGTGGCTTCCACATATCAAGAAAGTCAGGGCTGGGTCTCCTGTTGGGGTGCTCAGACAAGAACTGAGCCCTTGCACCAAAGTGTCTGTTGAGTGAAAGATCCCCCAACGTTGTCAGGGATCCTAACACAGCAATGAGTGAAATATCTTTTTTTTTTTTTTGCCCCCCATGCTATTGCCTTCATGCCAGGGGTTAGAATTACTAAACTCTATTCCAGGTGCAGTACTGACATTCATCTGTCTATCCATTGCCCCGTGATACCATGAAAGAGATCATTTCTACTTAAACACTTAAGGCCCGTGTTCTCTGTCACATTGGATGATAGGATTTCCCTTGCCTTTATTAGGTTTACATTATTCAGATGCTGTATAAAAGGGCCATTGTTTTACTAAGTTAGAGAAATAAATTAAGTCTTTGAGTGGTGGATGACTTTGATAAGAAACTCTATTTGCGGAAACATGGGGAGTCGCTATTTCTGATGTCTGCTTGACTTGAGTTATTCATCTGGGACTGCTCCAGTTTGCCTGGAAGTCAGGTGACTGCAGCAACCCCTGGCCCTGCAGTTCTTATGGCTTTTCTGCTCTGTTTGTCAAATGGGGTGTTATTTTGCAGCACACTGATGTATAAAGCCTGAGCTCTCTACAGGCAATGTCCCTCGTGTGGGCCATGAGGATTTCAGCCTGGATTCCTATGCCAGCTGAAAAATCAGATCTTTCTTTTGTGGGCAATAAACTGCTGTCACTTTGGGGGAATTCTAATGAAAGAACCCAATCCAAGGTTGTTCAAGAGAAGGATGTCATTACAGCCCGAAAATCACAGAGTTAGCTGTTTGTCATGGCAACAAGTTCACCTCAATAAAGAATCTGCCTGCAATGCAGGAGACTCAGGTTCGATCCCTGGATTGGGAAGATTCCTCTGGAGGAGGGCATGGCAACCCACTCCAGTATTCTTGCCTGGAGAATCCCTTGGACAGAAACAATAAAAGAAATAATTAAAAATAATTTTAAAATAGCATTTATTGAATGTCTACTTCAAATTAGTTTTGATGCTAAGGAACTGACATGGATATTTTTTAGATTTTCTCAATAAGCCCTTTTTTAGAGATGTAAACCTCATGTGAAATTTTCTTCATGCATACTCTATTTCAATATGTTCAAGTTTAATAGACATCAAAAGAAAAAAAATGGGATATTCTATAAAGTGTATTTCTTCAGAAATTAGGAGACAAAATATGTTGTTTCAGCTGCTTTCTTCCAAAGAATTCTTTTGAAAAGAGCACCATACAGTATGTGAGCTAATGCACATCGCGTGAAACTTTCATCTTTGTCTGTTTGTAAAAATGTCAGTGATATTCATAAGTGTGTTTCTTTCTTTTTTAAACTGGAGTATAATTGCATTTAAATGTTGTGTTACTTTCTGCTGTAAATCAGCTATATGTATACATGTATCCTGTTTAAGTATCTCAGTAAAAAGCAGTGGCTTCACTACAAAATCTGTCTTGTTACAGTTCTAAGAAAGTGGCTCCAGAATGTTACTTCTTGTCCCTCTGAAGCCCAGGGTGTCTCGCTCCTGGTCTCCAGCAGTCCAGCCACTTGCCTGTCCCACTGCTAACCTCTTGCCCCAGCACAGCCTCATAGCAGAGAGACTGTGGCTCTCAACTCTTACTCCAGAGCCTGCCAGCCCCTTGCCAGGGCCCTCCCTGCCCGCTTTACCAACGTCTTTTCTTGGTACGGCCACCTCTATCACCAGCTTTGGTCACACTGAGAAAACACTTGGCTCAAAGCCATTTCTTCTTTGCAGCCTCTGCACATGCTGTGCTTCTGTGTGCAATACAGTCACTCCTTAGTATCCATGAGGGAATGGTTTCAGGACACCTAGGATACCAAGATTCACTAATGGCAAGTCCCCTACACGAAATGGTCCAGTACGGTGAGGCTTCCCCACCCACTGGTTCAGCATGTACCGCTGGCTGAACCTGCGAGAGGCAGAGCCCACAGCATGTGGAACCCAAACTCAGGTTGCACCTTTTTTTTTTTTTCCAGATTTTCTCTTGCAGGCTTCCTTCTAAAGAGCATCTCAACATAAAGACCATCCTTCCAAAACCCCTCCCAGATATTACCTCTTTCTTCATTTTCCCACTCTATCTCCATTACTTTTAATTTTTTCATTGGATTGATTAATATTTGAGATCATTATATTCTTTTACCTATTCAGTGTTTCTTTACCAATGAGAATATGTATTTCTTAAATAAAGAAGTGTAACTTACATATTTACTGTTGGGTCCCAAAATTCTAGAGTGGTGACCAGCAGAGAGCATGCACAAAATAAATGCTTGCTGCAAAAACAGTGAATAAATGAAGAGAATGTATAAATTATGGGTTGCAACACATAACTTTCCTGTTTGGGTTTGTTTTTCCAAGGAGCGTCTTTTAGTTTCATGGCTGCAGTCCCAGTGACCTTGGATCCCATGAAAATAAAACCTGCTCCATTGTTTCCCTATCTATTTGCCATGACGTGGTGGGACTGGATGCCATGATCTTTTGAATATTGAGTTTTAAGCCAGTTTTTTTCACTCTCTTCTTTCACCTTCATCAAGAGGCTCTTTAGTTCCTCTTCACTTTCTGCCATTAGGGTTGTGGCATCTGCATATCTGAGGTTGTTGATATTTCTCCCAGCAATCTTAATTTCAGCTGGTGATTCATCCAGCCCAGCATTTCACATGATGTACTCTGCATATAAGTTAGTGTTACTCTTTAAAAAACTTTTGGCCAATATGAAATAGAACATTGATGTCAAAGTGATACTGGGCAATTGCCTGGGAATAGCTAGTCTTAGTTGCTGGATAAAGATAGTTCTTAAGTGTACTGGCTACCGATTCCTTGGTATCATCTTTAAAACACTCTTAAATTAATAAAATCTTGCTACAAATAGCCCTGGGGTATTTCTAAAGTTTTCTACAAAAATCTGTTTGACTGAAAACCCTCTATACTTGTGCATTAGCCCTCTTGATTTTTGTTTTAGACTTTATGCCTGAAGCTGTGCTTTTTTTCTGCTCTATCATCTCAGCCATCCCAAAGACATCTCAAGGTGTTACACTTTTAGCCACTCTGAAGAAAGACTGCTTATCTCTTCACTGTCTTTTCACCTCCATCCTAGAGATTGCCCCACATAAATTTAGCAAATGTCCTTGTGTTCACATTTTATTTAAGATCACTCCAGATATATCCTGAAAACCTGGGGATGACCTCTCCAGTTGTTCTTCTAAGATGTGGTAACAAAGTGAAAGCCACTCAGCCATGTCCAATTCTTTGTAACTCCATGGACTGTAGACTCTTCTGTCCGTGGAATTCTCCAGGCAAAAATACTGGAGTGAGTAGCCATTCCCTTCTCCAGGAGATCTTCCCAACCTAGGGATTGAACCTGTGTCTTCTGCATTGCAGGTGGATTTTTTACTTGTGAGCCACTGGGGAAGACAACATGTGTCCCCTATGCTGGAGCCTTGGGTGACTTCAGTGCCCTCACTAGCCCCGAGCCCTTGAAAACATGACACACGTTATTTTAGCTCTCGAAAGCTTTCTCCTGGCTGGAATTATAGTAGACACTCTTTGAATTCTTGTTGGATGAAGACTCAGCTTATCTCCTAAAAGCCTTTAACCCAAGGGCACAATTAGTCCAGGAACTGGAATGCTGCCACAATAGTATTCGAGGGATGAAATGATTCTGCTTGATGAGGAAATTCCATTATAACAAGCTTGAAAAGTAAGCACAGCCAGGTTCTTACAGGTAGATGAGATATCCTGTATTTTTACTTATTTTAATTTTTCAAAGCACAAGAAAGCACTTACTGTACAGCTTTGCAAACCCAATTTAGTTGAGACTCTGCACTTCAGAGTCACTGTATCTTACATGATTACATAAAAGACTTTGCTTTTAACATTCAACTTTGCTTTGTGAATCCATGGAATTGCCTTTCTGTTACTTTATTGCTTAAAAGCAATTGAAAATAATACAATATCCATTTAAGGAAGATTGAGCAGAGGGATTATTTCAGTCTGAATACATAAATGACTAGCTATTTAAAATAAACATCCATTAAATAATAGTAATCTGTAGATGAATCTTATCAAAATGCTTTAAGGCAATCACAGTTAATGAGTTGATCATTATTACCTTTGAAATAAAAATGCATAACTATCTGGAGAAAGGAATCTTTTCCTGCATGGAGCTCTTACAGTCTGACTGTACTCAAAGGGCAGTGGTAACTGTTTTATGAGGTTTTAAGTCATGATTTAAACAAGAATCGGAGCTCGAGATCACTAAGATAAAAATCAGGAGCCGTATTTTTGGACATTTTGTAGCTGTGTGATCTCTCTGAGCTTCTGAGTCCATTTCTAAATTGAAGTTAGTAACATTTATACATCCTCTCCCAAACTCAATATAGCAATGTGTGTGAAGTGCTTTATAAGAACTAAAATGCTGTTGGTGTTCTTATCTCTTGCAACATCACCATAATAGAGAACTTAGAACAAAACAGATAATGCCCTCAGCAAAGAGATCAATTGAGGACATAATAGCTACTTCCAAAATAACTGTAGGAATTGGGAATACCACTCTTGGTTCTCTATCTGGGAGGATCCAGGAGCCTGGGGAGAAGCAAAGGACTTTATTATTATTCCTGTTGGTGCATTTTTTATCTGATTTTACCTGTAGAAGAAACACACCTGCCTCCAATATTTGTGAGACCAAGATACTTAAATATTTACCTCACTTTCCACATCTGGCACCTGAGAACACAGGGTGTCATGTCACCGCTGAAGTTTCATTTCATCACCACTGCTCACACACAGACAGCTAAGTATCAAGGAACTGGAGAGTGGGAGAAGACGCGATTTGATTAGACACAGAATTCCCAGGCTGAGAGTTCAGTCAGTAATTGCAGTGTTAATAAACATCTCCTCTGCCCCCATCTTAACCCCACCCACACCCTCAACACCGGCAAACAGGGCCCATCACACAGACTGGATGCCAACTACCCTCAAAATACTCTTACTCATGTCTTCACATATTTGCATACATTGCTGTCTCTGCCTTGAATGTCCTTCCTTCCTCTGCTTTGAAAATGTGCATTTCTTTTTTCCTCAAGAGAAGCACAAATGATATTTGAATCCTTTTAAAGAATTCCAGGGCCTTCCCTGGTGGCTCAAATTGTAAAGAATCTGCCTGCAATGCAGGAAACCTGGGTTCAATCCCTGGATCAGGAAGCTCACCTGGAAAAGGAAGTAGCTACCCACTCCAATATTCTTGATTGGAAAATCCCATGGACAGAGGAGCCTGGTGGGATACAGTCCATGGGGTTGCGGTGAGGGAAGGTGTGAGAGGCTTTGGTGACTGGAGAGGGTCTTAGCACTGGTGACCACCTGGAGGCTGTTCAAGGTTGAGTAAAACCTCAGCATTCCCTGTCAACCTCTTTTCAAGACACAGTAGCAAGTAAGATGGGACAACTTCTATAGTTTTTCCACTAGTAAATATTGGCGGAGCCCGCCCTTAAAAATCTAATATTTTAAAATCTTTCTTTTAGTTCCCCTTTAAAAATAAATCACATCTCCTTTGAACACAAATCATCAACTTTCATGCCATCTTGTTGCTGTCATTGACCAAATGCCCATTTATTCCTACTAAGTCGCTTCAGTTGTGTCTGATTCTCTGACCCATGGACTCTAGCCCGCCAGGCTCCTCCATCCACGGGATTCTCCAGGCGAGAATACTGGAGTGGGTTGCCATTTCCTCCTCCAGGGGATCTTCCTGACCCAGAGATTGAACCTGGGTCTCTTGTGTCTCCTGAATTGGCATGCAGGCTCTTTACTATTATTAGCACCACCTGGGAAGCCCCTTAAATATATATTCATTATACATTTTATGTATATTATATTCATTTTTATAAATAAAATTGTATTATATGTAATATGTTTATAATGCATATGTGTATTTTTATATGTAAAATTTTAAGATAGAGTACTTCTCCTAGCCATTACACCTTTAGCTTTTGAAATCTTCTTAATTCAGGAGTCAAACCCAGGTCTCCTGCACTGCAGGCAGATTCTTTACTGTCTGAGCCACCAAGGAAACACCCAATAAAAATTGCATTCACAATTATTTGTGAGGCCTTTTCAGCTACATTGCAGTGTTGGAAGTATCTGAGGGATGGATAACAGACAGCTTCATGCCCCCTTCATCCTGAAAGCTTATTGCCCTGCTCAACACCACAGGTTGCCAAGGACCCAGAAGTAAGCTCACTTGAGTTCATTAGAGCTTTTCTCTAGAGAAAGTTTTAAAATTTCAGGGAGAAGGAGAAGGTGAAAAGCCATCTGGAGAAAACTTCTGTCCTTGCTAAGCACTGAAGCTGAAAACAATCCACAGTTCTAAACCTGGGAGCTGACCCTCGGCCCCCACCCCACACCGAGCACAAAGAAACCCTCTTCTGTGATTGGTGCTGGGGCTGGGGTGCTGCATTCTGACCGCCTGGCTCTCCCAGCCTCCATCCCTGTAACCAGAGCCGCCTCCATTATGCCGCATCACAAAGAAGGGACAGCCGGAAGGTCAGGTTCACGGAGGGGGCTATAATTTTAGAAGCGCTTCCTGTTATGAGTCTGACTTTTGATCTGTGATCACTCAGACCAGGGAGGGAATTGAAGCGAATGGTATGCATGAGTCACTTTCTGGTGGGATCACTCCTGGAGTGTGGTCAGACGTCTGGAGGACTGTTTTCCCCTGCTGGCTCTAGGAATTACTTAGCCAGCCTACTTGGCCCTCAAGCATGTAGCCTGAGCAGGCTTTGTCAGGAACACATATGCTGCGGAGCTGAAATGTATGACAAAACCACGCTGTCCTGTAGCATCTTTCTACTTAACCAGAACAGAACTGCTCTTAGGAGCTACCTTCAAACTTTTCCTTTGGAACATGAAAGAGAATGTCTTCTGGATCTCATTACTAATTAAAGACAGGATTGAGAATAGAACCCAGTCTGTATGGCTTTCAAAGTAAGTACTCTGAGTCTGTGTTTGGTAGATCAGACTTCCCCACAGCAGTTAGGCATTGCTTGTTCTGATGAGATGTGAATCGCCAGAAAGCAGAAGCAGGGTGGACTTTGTGAGGTCATCTGTAAGTTGAAGTTCCTTAGATGAGAGGAGCCAGAGAGTCAGTTTCACAGCTAGAATTCATTTTCTTTTTATGTAAAATAAAAGCTAATGATTTAAATGGTGGCTTCCAGGCGATGTTATCTTGTTCTGAATTGCCAGAGAATGTTTTCAAACTTCAGATTTCTGCATGCTATCCTCAATCTTCCAAATAACAGTTTCTGGAAAGATACTAGGGATTTCTGTTTTTTTCAGATCTCACATTACTCATATAAGCCCTGAGACTGCCCACCCCNCCACCGCCCACCCCCCTGCCAGAAGTCTGATTCAGCTTTCATATTCCATGATTTCTGAATCAGCATTTCTCAAAGTCTGCTCCTACTAGGAATGCTTTTATAATCAAGGTTGAGAAGCAGAATGAAAGATGGAGAACAGCCCTTCTCTTTGGAAAACTGACCTTTCATTCTCAGATGTAAGGATTTAAGAAGTCTTTGGTTCACTGAAACTTGTTTAGTTCAAATATCCCAAATGTACACGACAGCTACTAACATCTCAGGGAGCAGTCATCTTCGGAACACTCTCTTAAGAAAATCTAAATTGTTAAGACATTTATATTGATACAAATAAGCAGCCTTATAGTTTTTGAAAAAGTCTATTCTCACATGCTAGAAACCAGTTGAGAGAAGTGAGCTTATAGACCAATTTGTTTAATCATCTAAAGACAGACTTTCTCATTAGACGACATGACTATTGGGTATGGTGCTAAGAATTGAATGCTCGCAATTAAGAATGGATATCCAAGGCGTTAGACTCTTTGTTCTAAGTCTGCACACCTCCTGTTTGCACTGTGAGAGGTATTCGTCCAGCCATTTCTTCTTAAGAATTCTTTATTTTCTCCAACAGTCAGAGTTTTACAAATGAGCTGTCTCTCCAGGCACACCGTCCTATTGGAGCTGTGCTTCCTTTCTGCAGTTTATCTCATTGGGTTTTACAAGTTTCCTCTACCTTAGATGAAAAATTAACTTGAAATAAACACCCCCAGATGGCCACAAAGCCCTTCTGTGCAGAGCTCTGGCACTGCTGACCGAGTCTGAATTGGAGTCAGACCTGAGAGCAAGGCATCTGGGGTCAGCACGGAGTGACCCGCCTCCTCTGGTTTCACTTAAGCTCAAATTTTCTCCGTGGAGATAACACATACTTCTCAGATTTGGTTACTTACTCCATGAAGGGGTCTCGTCTGTTCTAATGTAATTTTTAACCTTTGGAAATGTTTGAAACTTAACTTTACCCCCTTTATTTTTAACCCCCTTTTACCCCCTTTATGTATTTTTTAAAGTGGCTTCTTACAAGGAAAGTTAGCGTACTAAAAATCTGGTAAAATGTAGAAGTGCCAAACAATCAGATTCCTAAAGATCTGATCAAAAGACCTGGATTTTAAAGGAAAAAGAAGCAGAGGACTAGCACTCTGCTTTTAGCATCACATCTGCGTTTGTTCGTGCGGTCTGCAGACATCTTTCGGCTTCTCCTTTGGTGCCCTCCACCCATTTCTGTTTGAAATCAGCCTCCTGGTTTGCCCCCCAAGTCTTTTCATGCATTGCTGCTAAAAGCTGTGATGGCAAAAAGTCCAAAACAATTGGGCCTCTTTTTTTCTTCCTTTCTCGTGTCTTCTTTATTTTCCTTCCTGCCTGCCTTCCTTATATTTCTCTTCCGTCCTTCCTATTTTTTTTTTTTCTCTTTTTAATGATCCATCAGTGAATTCTTCCTGCACACTGAGTACATGCATGGTGCGATCTTGTGGTTAGGTATACAGAAGGAAAGAGCACCACTGTTGGCCAGTCAGTGACACCGAGTCAGAAAGAAGCATCAGACACACAGTTCTAAATGGTGACAGGTCTGTGGGAGGACCTGCAGCAATGAGACCCGGAGAAACTTCCTCTTCAGGGAAGATAAAGGGGACCTGGTGGAGGGAAAAAGTGGGAAAGCCATTCCAGGCAGAGGAACTCACATGTGGAGCTAGAGACAAGTTTGTGTGTGTGTGTCAATCACTCAGTCATGTCTGACTCTGATCCCGTGGACTGTAGCCTGCCAGGTTCCTCTGTCCATGGAATTCTCCAGGCCAGAATACTGGAGTGGGTTGCCATTTCCTCCTCCAGGGGAATCTTCCCCACCCAGGGATCGAACCTGGATCTCCTACATTGCAGGCAGATTCTTTATCACTGAGCCACAAGGCATTGGAATCAGCATTGCCTGAGCATAGAGAGTTTTAGGTCCAGGGTAGCTGGGGTGCTGGAAATGCGCTTCCTTCAGGGGCCTGGGTGCCTGTTTAAAGGACTGGGTGTCCCCTGATAGGTGCTACAGTTTATGTAGGCTTGTGTGTATTTAATTGAAGTATAGTTGATGTACTGATGTGCTACTTTTTGGTGTATAGCAAAGTGACTCTGTTTTATATATATTTATATTCTCTTTCATATTCTTTTCCATTTCCATATTCATTCCATTCTCTGGTTTATCACAGAGAATTGAACGTAGCTCCCTGTGCTACACAGCAGGAAGGGCCTCGCTGTTTACCCTTCTTCCATGCACCAGTTTGTATCTGCTAATCCCAAACTCCTACTGCTCCCCACTCCTGTGCCCCGCGGCAACCGCAAGTCTGCTCTCTGTGTCTGTGGGTCGCTTCTGTTTTGTGGATAAGTTCATCTGTGTCATATTTTAGATTCCTCATATAAGCACAGGAGTGATGCATTTGTAACATTGTAACACAGTATGGACAGCCCCCATACCTTAGAAAGTGACGTGTGTGCTGTATACCATGATTAAACTGCTATACACGGTCTACCGTATGCATTATAGTGACCTTAGAAAAATGCACAGTTACGTGTCCCACATGTGACCATACAGGAACACAGTTGTGTGTGGCACGTGCGACTATACAGGCACATGGTTACATGCTGATGTGTTCTCACATATTCAAAATTTAGCCACACTTTACAAGCAATGGTTACAATAGGAAATAATAAGAAAAATAAGAGCAGAGTCAATCCAAACAATATTTATTTTAACTTTGTCTTGCTTTTCCCTTTTTACATTTTTGTTGTTCATGCAACCTAACAAAGTCTCTTTTAATGCTTAATGAATTCTTCATCACCTTTTTTTTTTCTACAAGAAAGAAAATATTTTCCTTGAAATAATTTCTTTAGAAACTTTTGTGTCTCATGCTCTTAACTTTCTCCAGAGCATTTAAACTCTTTTTCTTTTTTTTTTTTTAGGAATTGTTTGTTTGTTTTTGTTTCTAATTAAGTGCATTTTCTGGTTCAGGGCTTTTGACAATGCCAAAAAAAATGTAATTAAAATCACACTGGTCACAAGAGGAGACTTTTGGCAGAAGCATATTTTTATTCCCTTCCTTATAAAAACACATTCAGGACCTTGGCCAATCTGATTTTTATCTAACTGGCTGAAGGGCCCAGGAGCCGTTCGTGTCCACCCTGCTTGTCTGCATCCACCCTGCTTGTCTGCCTGCCAACCGTCCGGAATTCAGAGGCCTCTTCTCAAAAGTTCAAAGACCGACTTCACATCGTCTAAAGCTTATTTTGAATCTGCCTGGGGGAAGCATTTTGAGGTTAATCCCATGGCCTAAGTCCAAATGAGAGGCAAATGGAAAGCTTTTCTAAAAGTTTCACCTCAAATCAGCATCTTGAGGAGCTCGCCCCTGCCCCTGGTGTGGGGGTGACTGCTGCAGGAGGTTCAGAGTTGGGGGTGATGGACACTTACAGCGGAAGGGCTGAGATGGACCTTCAGGAGGAGGAAACAGAGGAAGGGGGAGAAGGGAATGCTGGGCCTGCTCTCCTTTCAAAGAACCCGTGGTAGGGGGTGTTGTAAAGTCATATTATGCTTATTTCGCTTAATGATATGATGATTAAGTATTACCCTTGGCAAATTTCCATCTTAATGCCTCACAAAACAGCTGGAAACTCTGCTAAAATAGCCAGACAAAGCTGATAAGGGAATGTTAGTTTTCCCTTTCAGAGAATTTCTAAGAATGGAAATAAAGGTAGATTGAGCCTCATAAAAATATATATATAAGGATGTGAGAAGAGCTTCTCATGTAGTAAAGTATATCCAGAGAAAAGCTCATGATAGACAGTTAGCTCTAGAAAAGAAAGAAGGGGAGGAAGAAAGGAAAGAATCTATTTCTGATTTGTAAATAAGTTTACTTGTTTCATTTTTTTAGACTCTACATATAGCTGAATATCATTTGATATTTGTCTTTGTCTCACCTTAACATGTTGGAGAAGGAAATGATAACCCACTCTAGTGTTCTTGCCTGGAAAATCCCAGGGATGGGGGAGCCTGGTGGGCTGACCTCTATGGGGTCACATACATGACTTAAGTGACTTAGCAGCAGCAGCACCTTAACATGATAATCTCAAGGTCTATCCATGTTTCTATGAATGGGATAATTTTATTATTTTTATGGCTGAGTAGTATTCTATTATATATGTGTACCACATCCTTATGCATTCCTCAGTTGATGGGCATTTAGTTTGTTTCCACATGTTGGCTGTTGTAAATACTGCTGCTATGAACATTGGGGTGCATGTATCTTTTTGAATTAGAGTTTTCTCCAGGTATATGGAAAACAGTGGGAGTGAAGGATCACATGGTAATTTCATTTTAAGTATTTTAAGGAACCTCTATACTGTTCTCCATAAGTGGCTGCAAATTTTTTTCATTCCCACTAACAGTATAGAAGAGTTCCATTTTCTCCATATCCTTTCTTAAGGTTTATTATTCATAAATATTTTAATGAAAAAAGTACACCATAAATATTTGTAATGTGGATGTCTATTTAGTCCTTTTAGACTGCAAAGCAAAAAGCACACAGAATTTAAGTTGATAAGGAAAGAATTAATTGCACAGTATCTAAAAATCCGGTGTTCACTCCGTTCAGTTCAGTTCAGTTGCTCAGGCATGTCTGACTCTTTGCAACCCCATGGACTGCAACATGCCAGGCCTCCCTGTACATCACCAACTCCCAGAGCTTACTCAAATGCATGTCCATCGAGTTGGCGATGTCATCCAACCATTTCATCCTCTGTTGTCCCCTTCTCCTCCCATCTTCAATCTTTCCCAGCATCAAGATCTTTTCCAATAAGTCAGTTCTTTGCATCAGGTGGCCAAAGTATTGGAGTTAGTGGTTTATTGGCTAAATGGAGGTTTAGTGATTTTCTTCTGAAACTTGACATTCATGTAGACAGCCTTGGGACACTGGCCTTGGAATCCAAGGGAATGGAGACTGGTTTGCATTCACACCCTTCACCTTGAAATGTCTTGTCTGAGAAAATAGCTTATATCCTCAGTAGCCTGAAGGGTTAACCAGCACCTTCCTTCCTGGTGTATCAGCTTACTCCTGGGGAGTAACTCACAGCAGACTATAAAGACAGGCTAAAATCTTGGGTCACCAGTGAAAGACTGTGTTAAGTAAGGAAGAATTAGAACGGAACATAAATTAACGAGGTTATGACCTAGTAAAAGCTTTCTCACAGTTAAAGCTCTCTGAAATAGCTTTTTGTCTTACTATGTATTTTTGAAAATCAATAAAAATTAATACTAATGCTTGTGGAACAGAGTAAGGGGGGAGAAGGCTACACTGTGATTTCTAGATATCCTGCTGAGTAGGCGGTTCCAGCAGCGAGAGGAATGAGCACGGCCCTTGGAAAGGCTGGGGAGACTGCTTGGGACTCTAGGCACAGCCGAGAAAGACGGCTGTTTGAGAACTTCCTCCAACAATCTCATAAACAACAGCAAGGGCTCTTAAATTCATTCTCAGTTTGGACCAGGTTGATGTTAAAAGAAAAAGAAACCTCTTTTCAGCAGAGATTTAGTTGTGATTGCTTTGGTTACCAAAAGCTTGGCCTTGCTGTGCACCCATGCTGAACAGGAGTTTCGGGTGAAGCAGAAAAGGAGAGCTTTACTGCTTTGTCAGGCAAAGGGGGAGCCATAGCAGGCTCCTTCTGGGAAAAACCATGTCTCCCCTGGAGAACTTAATGAAGGAGTTTTATTGCAATGGGTCACAATTCGGGTCCCTGACAAGATTAGGATGTGAGCAGGGCTTGTACCCTCTTAATCTTGTCTCAGGTGGTGGTCTCCTAATCTTGATGAGCTTCTCTGGCTCCTTTAATCCTGCCTCAGGTGATTTCTTGGTTGCTCCTCCCTTGATTAGCAACAGTTTCACTCTGAAAGATGTTGCATAAAGGTGATGTTAAAAGAAGGCAGTCAGATGACGGTCTGGGGCTCTATTTATTGAAGAATGAGGAGAAGAGACTCAGCCCTCCATGTTGGACCTGGCCACCACATTTTCTTCCTCTCTACTCTGCAGAGTGCCAGAAACCCAGATAGTCCTGAGGGTCAGGAGGAAACTAGAGTGGGACGGGCACCTCTCTTTACAGGGCTCGTCACTTTTCACTCTTGAAGAAATACTGAGAAAAGGGAAACGTGCCACCACTGTTCCTGAAGCTTCAGTATTTTGGCCACCTGATGCAAAGAGCCGGCTCACTGGAAAAGACGCTGATCCTGGGAAAGACTGAGGGCAGGAGGAGAAGGGGGTGGCAGAGAATGAGATGGTTGGATGGCATCACCGACTCAATGTACAGGAGTTTGAGCAAACTCTGGGAGACGGTGAAGGACAGGGAAGCCTGGTGCGCTTCAGTCCACGGGGTTGCAAAGAGTCAGGCACAACAGCGACTGAACGACGACTGCTATTATTCAGCCAAACCAGGTGGCGCTTCAGACTTTGCACTGAGGTGCTTTTCTCTGTCTCACATCTTTTCGCCTTTCCTGCCAGACCGTCAGGGTTCAAGGCTGGTTCTCCTGCCCCAGGCCTCCACGTGGATTCAAGAGTGTCCTCACAGATCCCCACAGGACTTTGTTCACATCTGTTTGTTAAGACTTTTCACAGTCCTGCCACCTCCTCTATCAAACCACCATTTCCCCTCATCCATGGTCAGCCTCTCTCCCATCTCTGGAATGACAGAGCCTAGCTGGGATCCAGGCTCTGAGGACATCATGTATGTATGTTGTGATGTGTTTTTCATTTGTTTGTTTAGAATTTTTAATATGTGTGGAAAATTGCATCCATACAAGCCGAGTGTTGGCTTGGTATTCAGCTGAGTCTGACTGAATATGCAGATGCCTATAAGAAAATTCAGAAAAACTTAGGGGGAACTGGTGGAAAACAAGTTTCAGCTGATGTGTGGTTTCTGTACAAGACCCAGCTCTTCAGCTCCTGGATGAGTTCTAGCCTCCTGGGGACACTGCCAAGACATACTTGTACTTTCCTCCCAAACACAGAACTGAAGATACAAAGGGTGTCCAGTGCTCACTATGCTTTATCTCTGCTGAGAATAAATCTTGACTTCGTGGGTAGAGTCAACATTGACCTCTGAATGGAATCCATTAGCATCTTCATTAGTAATTTTAATTTCACCATCATACATAAAAGAGTAATTATATATAAACACATACACACACACATGCTATTTGCTTTTATATGTGCATGTTTATAAATGTCTTTAAAATAATAATAAGGCCAGCAATTTGCATCCAAATGTTAAATTTGTTGTATTTAAAATATTACATTTACCTCTGAAGCCCCCACTCAGTACACTCCTTCTCAGTTGAACCTTACTTCCTTCCCATCAGAAGTAACCAATAATCTCTGTTTTATTATTTCTTTAGTATTTCCATGTTGCATAAGTATGTACGGATCCCTTTTGTGAATGCATATAGATTAATCAACCTTTGATCAAATTTTTAGAAATAAAATCAGACAATATGTAATCTTTATAAACATTTTTCTCTCAGTGTTAAAATTTTGAGAGTCATCCATGTTTGTATGTACAGCTGTAATAGATTCATTTAAAACTATTTTATAGTGAAATTATAATGTATATTAATCCAAATAATATTTGATGATCTTGGATAATCCCTTATTCTCTGACAATAGTATCTTTTTTAAAAGGTACATGTTCAATTCTTTGTTGATAAGAATGAAATAGATTTTTCTGTAGTAAATACACCATGCTTATATTGAGTCTTGAGTCAAAGTAGAAATCAAAAAATCCAGGTGACATTTTTTCTGAACAGTGCCTCAATTAAAACTCAGATCTCTGTAGAACAAAACCTCATCTGTAAGGAGATTCAGCAACACTGGGAAAGATCTGATTCCTAGTGGTGGATGGTCTCTCTGCAGTTTTGCTGAGAATCACTAAATGGGACATAATTACACACACAAATACGTGTACATATGCCACTATGAACATAGTGTCGTAAAATACTAGATGTTCAAACATATGTATTTATGCATTAAAAATATGTTGGTCATCTACAATCTGCTGGAACACAGCCAACTTTAGATATGGTGTATAGGATATGAACAAAAGAAGTAAGGCTCATGATGTTATAAAGCTTAAATCTAGGTGCCAAAGATAAACAAACAGGAGACAAACAAGTAAACACAGCTATTTCAGAGAGTGATGATGAAGAGAGTAAATGAGGGTGATGCAAGAGGGGGACCAAAAGACCAACGTGAAGCCTGTCTAATTCTAGAGTAGGCAGGGAATGCTGGTGATATTTAGCCTGAGACCTGAATATAAGAACCAGTCAGCTAGGAGACAGTCCAGGGAAAAGCTGTCTAGATAGTGGGCTGTATTACACTATACTCATGACTTCGTGCTAACTTGACCATAGCTCTTCTACATGAGATGCATATGATTGGATCTGCAAGGCAGGCAGAATGTTAAGTCATCATGTGATGGAATTGGAACAAGGGGGACTGGGTCTGAGCAAATCATTACACAGGTGGGATGCCTAACTACGTTGATTCCACCTTTCACGTCACCTTTCTGAACAGATGCCTCTTCCTCAACCTACCTGCAGACAAAGAAAGAACTGGGTCCAGTTTATAAATGAATCAACTGAAAACTGCTGCCACAAAATAACCCCATTCATATTGGACTTGAAAGTTGTAGCAAAAAGAAAACTGCTATAGGAAAAACTCTTTAGTCACGTAGAAGAGAAGCATGAAGTCCAAATGGACCGCTGATCAAGGAAGGATGGTTTGAACAGCTGAGCAAAGAAAGACAAGGAAATGGAAGGAGGTGGATGGATCTATGGGAATGAATATAAAGCATGCAAAATATTTGTGCTTTACGTTATGATATTAATAGTGAAATAATTTTTACATTAATAGTTCTGTAGAGTGTCTGTAGAGAAGCCACTTAACAAGCAGCATTTACAACCCAACTCATCTTACCTTGGCCCACCCAGAGCTTCTCCAAAAGATCTGTAAATGGAGTGCTCATGATGGGAAAGATGGAAGCTTTGTGATGACCCCATAGCAGAAGCTCCTTCTCACCAAAGCTAGTTAATCCACTATTGTCAGCGCTGAAAGCCCAAACTGCCCACTGCAGAGGCTGGTTCTGAAGCCTCAGCACCACACTTGATGAAGACCAAACTTCATTCATCCTGCAGAGGAAATGATTCATCCTTCTCAGAGACATGTCAGCTTCACAAGAACGCATACTGTGTCTTGTTACATTAATCCTCCCATGCTGTCCATTGTGAAGCAAACTGGCACCACTTTGAAGGCTCTCTGGACTTAATGCAAGGCAGGAGGAAAGGAGGAGAAGAAAGAGTACATGTTTGGGGACCCACGCAGTCTCTCGACTCTGCTATCCATCCAGTAGATGCTGCAAAAGCCACCTTCGCACAGGTGTGACAGGGCAACCCTTCGTCTCCTGCTGCAATGCCTTCTGCTTTCTCAGCTCCCTGGGCTCCTGAGATGCCGGTACGCACGTGCCCTCAGCCCCAGTGTCAGGGAGTCAGCCATACACATAGAGTTGAGCAGTGGAGGCGGAAACCATCACAAAAGGCTTTCACCCTTCCCACCGCTTCATTCTTTTTCCCTGAAATCACTCCTCAGGATTAGCCATCTGGATCAGCCTTGTCTCAGTTTTGCTTTCTATGAAAGCCCAGACTACAGAGCATCCACTATTACCCCCCAAATGAGGAATTTGAGGCTTCAAAATTAAATAACTTGCCCAAGGCCTCAAGGATAGCATAATACAGCCAGAAATTAAATTTATTTATTTGATGCAAAAATGTAATTTAGTGACCCCTTCAGAATAGCATGATTATTATAAATAATTTGCCTCAGAAAAAAAATTGTGCATTATTTTTAAGAATATTTTAATTTTTAAAGGTGTATCTAATTTCAACTACTCTTTCCATAAAAAAGCAAATATGTTGAAGAAATTAAATCTTGAAATTAAAATCTAATTACACGATCATAAAAAGTTCCAAATATAATAATGACCTGTTAAAAATATAGGAAGTGATGATTCAAGAGCAAGTATGTTAATCAAGAAAAATGAGTTTTATATATGTAAACTGAAGCCCTTTGCTGTACATTGAAAATCAACTATATTCAATCAAAAAATTTTTTAAGAAAAGAAACAAAAGTGAGTTTGAATCTCAGTGTTTCTACTAAATTCTAGAGAAATTATTTAGCTTTTCTGAAATTTGATTTCTTAAGTAGAAACATGAGCATAATTGTGTAACTAGAAAACTTTATAGAGATAAAACATAGCATTAATCTCATTGCCTGAAATGCACTAAGTAGCCAACTGATATTTATTTTCTTTCTCCTTTGACTGAATCTTGAAAAGTTTATGGGCTTCCCTAGTGGTTTGGTGGTAAAGAATCCTCCTGCAATGTAGGAGATGTGGGTTCAATCCCTGGGTTGGGAAGATCCCTTGGAGAAGGAAATGGCAACCCACCCCAGTATTCTTAGCTGGGAAATCCCATGGACAGAGGAGCCCAGTGGGCTACCGTCCATGGGGTTGCAAAGAGTTGTGTCCAACAGAGTGACTAAACTACAACAGCAGTGTGGAGGCCTGGCCTTGAAATCTGAGATTGTGTCTAACTGTGGAGATTTCATTGGCCTGAAGAGTTAAATGAAGATACTATTTCCTGTGTTCCTCACTCCAGTGTTTATTCAACTTTCTAGAGAAGAGGATCCTCCAGACACAATGACACATCAACTCTTAGATAGAAATCATCAGGAAAAAAGCCAAAGAAAATGCTTCAAATACAAGGTTTAAAACAAAAGATGACACTCAAAGAGAAAAGAATACCTAAAACGTGGAAACTCACAAAAGACCATCTCATGCAGACTGTAAACAACATGTGGGCTCCTCACAGCCCGGTCTGAGGCTCAGCTTTGCCTCCAGCTCCAGTTATGAACCGTGATGGACATCCCATGCTAGTGTCAGCCAAGATGGGGACATCTGAGTCAGTCTGCAGGTTGGGTTTCATGACCATCCAGGAGGCCTCGGCCAGGAACCTGTCTCGTAGATGACCATTCATCACTAAACCACAGGGCTTTAAACCTGGTGAAAGAGGTGGGCACACAGAGTTTATGGAAAGAAGATTAATCCAGGAAATAAATTTCTTTAAATAAATTAAATGATAACATAAATAGATCAAGTATAGACAAATAGATTATAGCATACCAAAACTTCTATATATGTCTTAAGGTCTCAACAGCAGACAGAAGGCTACTGAGGGCAATGGAACAGACCTTAGATTCCTAGTAGTTTCGGGCTGAGACTGGAATACTGGCAATTTTCTGCAGACACTGGATTGCTAACAGTCTCGGGCAGACACTGAACTACTAGCAGTTTCAGGCAGACACTGGATTACTTTCAGTTTCCACCTGGAGTTGTGTTAACTGGGATGGTCATGGCTGAGAGCAGGATTCATACACATCAATCATTTACTTTGTGCTGGAAATTTTATGTACATTACTTCATTCAATATGCACAAACCCTATAATAAGATCATCTCTTTTCATTGTATGGGCTTTCTGAGTGGCTCAGTGGTAAAGATTCTGCCTGCCAATGAAGGAGACAGGGTTCAATCCCCGAGTCAGGAAGATCCCTTGGAGGAGGAAATGGAAACCCATTACAGTATTCTTGTCTGAAAAATCCCATGGACAGAGGAGCCTCATGGGTTACAGTCCATGGGGTCGTGAAGAGTTAAACATGACTGAGCGACTGAGCATTCTCACTGTACAGAGGAATAAACTGAGGTTTCAGTTCAGTTCATTCACTCAGTTGTGTCCCCAACTCTGCAACCCCATGAACTGCAGCACACCAGGCTTCCATGTCCATCACCAACTCCCGGAGCTTACTCAAACTCATGTCCATCAAGTCGGCGATGCCATCCAACCATCTCATCCTCTGTCATCCCCTTCTCCTCCTGCCTTCAATCTTTCCCAGCATCAGGGTCTTTCCTAATGGGTCAGTTCTTCTCATCAGGTGGCCAAAGTTTCAGCTTCAGCATCAGTCCTTCCAAAGAATATTCAGGACTGATTTCCAGCCTTGCAGTCCAAGGGGCTCTCAAGAGTCTTTTCCAACATCACAGTTCAAAAGCATCAGTTCTTCAACACTCAGCTTTATTTATAATCTAATTCTCACATCCATACATGACTACTGGAAAAACCATAGCCTTGATTAAATGGACTTTTGTTGACAAAGTAATGTCTCTGCTTGTTAATATGCTGTCTACATTGGTCATAACTTTTCTTTCGAGGAGCAAGCATCTTTCAATTTCATGGCTGTAAGTACCATCTGCAGAGTCCAAAAAGATAAAGTCTTTCACTTTTTCCATTGTTTCCCCATCTATTTGCTGTGAAGTGACAGGACTGGTTGCCATGCTCTTAGTTTTCTGAATGTTGAGCCTTGTAAGCCAACTTTTTCACCCTCCTCTTTCACTTTCATCAAGAGGCTATCTAGTTCACTTTCTGCCATAAGCGTGGTGTCATCTGTATATCTGAGGTTATTGGTATTTCTCCTGACAATCTTGATTCCAGCTTGTGCTTCATCCAGCCCAGAGTTTCTCATGATGTACTCTGCATTTAAGTTAAATAAGCAGGATGACAATATACAGCCTTGACTTGCTCCTTTCCCTGTTTGGAACCAGTTGTTCCATGTCCAGTTCTAACTGTTGCTTCTTGACCTGCATACAGATTTCTCAGGAGGCAGGTCAGATGGTCTGCTATTCCCATCTCTTTCAGAATTTTCCGGTTTGTTGTCATCCACACAGTCAAAGGCTTTGGCACAGTCAATAAAGCAGAAGTAGATGTTTTTCTGGAACACTCTTGTTTCTTCAATGATCCAGCAGATGTTGGCAATTTGATCTCTGGATACTCTGCCTTTCCTAAATCCAGCTTGAATATCTGGAAGCTCATGGTTCATGTACTCTTGAAGTCTGGCTTGGAGATTTTGAGCATTACTTTGCTAGTGTGTGAGATGAGTGCAATTGTGCAGTAGTCTGAACATTCTTTGACATTGCCTTTCTTTGGGATTGGAATGGAAACTGACCTTTTCCAGTCCTGTGGCCACTGTGCATTACAATAAACTTGTATAGAAAAACATAGCACTCTTGGGGTTAACTCTGGGATCCGAGTTGTTGTAGGTGAGAGCTGAGATCATTTCTGCATTATTTTATACACTCTCTAGTATTTGATAAAGAATATGTATAAGTTTGTAATGAAATAATATATTCAAATCTTCTTTTCCTTTTTAACCAGAAAAGATGCGTTTTGATTTGAAAGAAATGAAGAAAGTAAAATATATGGTATATCATATCTGATTGGATATGGCAGGGAGATACAGGGAAGGAGCNTGAAAGAAATGAAGAAAGTTAAATATATGATATATCATATCTGATTGGATATGGCAGGGAGATACAGGGAAGGAGCATATGGTAATTGGTTTCTTTTCTCGTGGTGGTACCATTCATGGTAGGGAATATGGGCAGAGGACAAAGAAAGCAATAAAAACACACAACATACTTAAAATGTCTTAAGACACTTGAGTTGAAGACACTAAGACATTACAGAGTCTCTTCATTTGGATTCCAGAGGAAAAACTATGCTGAGAATTTTAAGTTAAATATAATCTGACCATATATACTCATTGACATCCTGGGGAGGATGTTATTACTAATGCGTGAGATGAGTGCAATTGTTCAGTAGTTTGAGCATTCTTTGGCATTGCCTTTCTTTGGGATTGGAATGAAAACTGACCTTTTCCAGTCCTGTGGCCACTGCTGAGTTTTCCAAATTTGCTGCATATTGAGTACAGCACTTTCACAGCATCACCTTTTAGGATTTGGAATAGCTCAACTGGAATTCCATCATCTCCATTAGCTTTGTTGTAGTGATGCTTCCTAAGGCCCAGTTGACTTCACATTCCAAGATATCTGGCTTTAAGTGAGTTATCACACCATCGTGATTATCTGAGTCATGAGGATCTTTTTGATATAGTTCTTCTGTGTATTGTTGTTACCTCTTCTTAATATCTTCTACTTTTGTTAGGTCCATACGATTTCTGTCCTTTATTGTACTCAATGAAACCATGAGCCATACCATGTAGGGCCACTCAAGATGAATGGGTCATGGTGGAGAGTTCTGACAAAACATGGTCCACTGGACAAGGGAATGACAAACCACTTCAGTATTCTTGCTTCGAGAACTCCATGAACCGTATGAAAACTGAAGTTAGGAAAATTATAAAAGAACTCCACTAGGCTCACAGCTTAGAAAGTAAGAGTCACAATTTCAACAAACTGGCCTGCATAACACACTGACCTTGTTCCATGAGGAGAGAGCATCCACTGGGTCACCAGAGAAGAGAACGTGGATCTGAGCAGTGATACAGAGTGGGCTCAGGGAACAGACAGGGAGCAGGGCAAACTTTGGAATAAGATTGAACAAAATGAAAACGACAGTGAGAAATCTAGACTCTAAGGAGTGCTAGGAGCAGCAGCTCAGATTCCATCCTGAAATTCAATGGCCAAAGAGGCCTCCATACCTCACATAAAATCTGCCTGTGTCGAAGCCTCTGCCAGTCCAGCCAAAACCACAGGGAGCTCCAGGAGTCTTATGTTTGCCTCCTGTGTTCCCAGCAGATTTGAACATCTGCCTGCAAGGCACAGCTCTAATTAGTGTAAATATGCTGGGCCAAAATTAAATAAATATCAAAACACATTTTTGCTCCTGCTACAGCCTTCTCCCTTACCTTAGCTGGAATCAAAATGGTTCATGTGGGACAAATCCCAGTAGTTCTCTTCATTATTTTATATATATATATATTTCTGTTAGAGAAGCCACCGATACCCAGGCAACATAATTCAGCTTCTCTGCATGCCATCAGTTCCAAAGGTTGGAGGAGCAACTGCTAAAGTTGAAAATGTTAAAAAAAAAAACTCCTGTGATGCAAGAATTCCAGGTAACAACAAACACATCTTTGAAATGTATTTATATCTTGCGTTTGCTAATTTATCATTTATGTTAAACAAGTTCAATTGAGCACATGCTATTTAAAAAATGTCATGTGTTAATGTAGTTTCTATGATACCAAAAGAAATAGAACAAAATTATGGCAAAAATGTAATACTCTCTCATGAAGTAGAGAGAGAAACTTCAAAGATACCTGGTTTTATAGAAGAGGAGAAAATCCAGGAGTCTATTGTATAATATTAATACCACAAGAACAGTGACACAGGTGAGGTGTGGTTAAACTGTTGCGTGGGCTGAGGGACAGATTATGTCCACTTGGAGAATGCCAGAAAGAGCCTCTGGTGAGTTGAGAAGAACATTTTGTTGTCAGTAAGGACTTTAGATTAAATTCTGAGATAAAAATTAGTTTAGAGGATTTTGATCAGAAGAGTGCTCACGAGTTCTTACTCAGGTTCCTGGAAGCCAAATAAGGCCAACTGAATTGCTCACCTGCCCCTAGGAGACATGGACACCATTGACTAGCTTCTCAGCACAGAGTCTTATCTCCTATTATCTAAATATTTTCCATTTTATTCACTTTTCTACTTTTTATGATTACAAGGTAAGCTTTATGAGAACAAAGAATTTGCTTCTCTTTATTCCAGTGCCTAGACCAATGCTTGGCACATGGGAGGTGCTTGATAAATATTTACCATTTGAAAGTGAAAATGAAGTCACTCAGTCATGTCCAACTCTTTGCTACTGCATGAACTGTAGGCTACCAGGCTCCTCCGTCCATGGGACTTTCCTGGCAAGAGTACTGGACTGGGTGGCCATTTCCTTCTCCAGGGGATCTTCCCAATCCAGGGATTGAACCCAGGTCTCCTGCATTGGCAGGCAGATGCTTTCCCATCTGAGCCACCAGGGAAGCCGTTTACCATTTACCAGTAGTCAGTTATGAGACAGAAGCTGTCTTCCTATTACTTAACACTTATATAAACATTCTGGCTTCTGATTCTTGTCCCCATTTCATAGATGAAGAAACTGAGGCAGTGAGGTTCTATAAACGGACCAGAGAACTTGGCCTCACCTAGGTGTGTGAATATGTGCATTTGGAGATGGAGTTTGATGGAAAGTAAGTAGCTTGGCTCTTAGGCAATGAGAAGGAGAGTGGGTACCAACCCAGACTCAGAGGTTTTGTAGATGAGAAGGGATTTGTGTCCTTAGAATGTCAGCACCCAGAGAGGCAATGAATACACTCAGATCCAAGGCTGTCACTCTTAAAACAGCTTGCATTAGATTCAGCAGGACACTCATGTGTGGGGAAGGGCTTGTATAAGATACTCAGGTCAGGCACCCAGCTCCAGATGTTTGAGTCAAGCAGAGGCATTAGAAGATCCTTGCAAAGACCTGTGCATCCTAGAGTGGCTTGAAAGCAGCAGAGTGGATTCTGAGCCTCCAGCTGCCGCAAAGTAAAGGGAGTCTGGACTTGATATGGCGAGCAGACTGGAGTCTGGGGCTCCAGAGTGTAGCTTCCAGTGGGATGAGAGGAACGAGGGAATCTGGGCATCTCAGCAGATGCCTGTGAAAAGGGAAGGCAGGAGGCTGGGAGGTCTCCCCCAGGGACCCCACAGTGTCTGCACACTGGATGTGAGCTCCAGGCATGGCTGCATTCTGTGTCTGCCTCCACCTCGAAGGAGGGACTCAGAACCAACCTTGAGTTAAACAATAACAAGCAAACTGCATTTGTATACACCTGCAAGTGGGGGTTGAAGTCCTGCATGCTGGGTGTTAGCATTCATCCTGGACTCTGAGACATCGTGAGCCTCATATGTCCACTCTGTATCCTCAGTGCAAACCTAGCATCATTTGAGGAGGACATTTGAAGGAATCGGGGGGCCTGCAGGAGAAGGCGCAGACATGGGAAACTTCCAGAAGTCACAGGATTCTGGAAGCAAGTTTAATACAATGCAATGGAGTTGGCAAAAGTGTTTTATGGTATTTTTAGTTGTCTGCTTAAATAAATCTTGATAGCAGAAGAAAGGAAATGAGATAAAGTCAGCCTCCTTCAAGTTTGCTAACTGCTTTCAGGCTAAAGATGGAGACAGCAGGTCCCCACGGCCTTTAAGTTCAACCCAGCCGTTCTCCCACTTCTTTCATCAAGTGTGGTATACCAGGCACTGTGCTTTTACTGTGAGGGATAGCCATTTTTAAAACCAGATATTCATACCAACCCTCACTAAATGGACCTGAAAAAAATTCGACACACTTTTGTACCTAAATATGTTAAAGACAACCCTAATTGCGTCTTCCTTTGCCATAACAGACTAGAAATTGACTTTTACGATGAGAAATGACTCAGGCTACAGTGAAATATTGACTGTGTAGAGACTAGAATTTAGGTGGGCCCATCTCTCAAGTCAATGCTTATATTTTTATTTTTTAACCTCATAGTTTGCTGCCTTGGTTTCTTGGCTTGTATCTCATTTTTTAAAGTAATTTTTAGGATTGGAAGCATTTGCAAGAAATTTTAGAAGAAAGTCAGTTTTCAAGCCCACTCCAATAGTTTGGCCACCCTCATTGGAAAAGACCCTGATACTGGGTAAGATAGAAGGCAAAGGAGAAGAGGGCAAGGCAGAGGATGAGATGTTTGGATAGCATCACTGATTCAATGGACATGAACTTGGGTGAACTTCAGGAGATGAAAAGGGACAGGGAGGCCTGGTATGCTGCAGTCCATGGGGTCACAAGGAGTCGGACAAGACTGAGCGACTGAATAACAACAACACGAACATATTCCTAATGTAGATCCTGCTTTCAAACAAAAGCGACTGGTGCACTTGCCTTTCTGGCTGTGGGTTTCCAGCTCTGCCTCTGAAGCCCCCTGCTGCTCCTCAGAGCTTGCTAGGACTCCCTGAGGGGGTGCGTCCCACGGCGGGCCAGTCTGTAGTAGAACCACCCCTCTGTAACCTGAGGGTTGCATCTGCAGAGCCTGGAAGAACAGTTTCTGCTCTCAGAGCCCACTCAAAGCAGGAGAACCGTGGTGAGGGGGAGATGAGAAGGGGAGTTCAGTTCAGTTCAGTTGCTCAGTCGTGTCCGACTCTTTGTGACCCCATAAATTGCAGCACGCCAGGCCTCCCTGTCCATCACCATCTCCCGGAGTTCACTCAGACTCACGTCCATCAAGTCCGTGATGCCATCCAGCCATCTCATCCTCGGTCGTCCCCTTCTCCTCCTGCCCCCAATCCCTCCCAGCATCAGAGTCTTTTCCAATGAGTCAACTCTTCGCATGAGGTGGCCAAAGTACTGGAGTTTCAGCTTTAGCATCATTCCTTCCAAAGAAATCCCAGGGTTGATCTCCTTCAGAATGGACTGGTTAGATCTCCTTGCAGTCCAAGGGACTCTCAAGAGTCTTCTCCAACACCACAGTTCAAACGCATCAATTCTTCAGCGCTCAGCCTTCTTCACTGTCCAACTCTCTCATCCATACATAACCACAGGAAAAATAGCCTTGACTAGACGGACCTTAGTCGGCAAAGTAATGTCTCTGCTTTTGAATATACTATCTAGGTTGGTCATAACTTTTCTTCCAAGGAGTAAGCATCTTTTAATTTCATGGCTGCAATCACCATCTGCAGTGATTTTGGAGCCCCCCAAAATAAAGTGTGACACTGTTTCCAATGTTTCCCCATCTATTTCCCATGAAGTGATGGGACCGGATGCCATGATCTTTGTTTTCTGAATGTTGAGCTTTAAGCCAGCTTTTTCGCTTTCCTCTTTCACTTTCATCAAGAGGCTTTTTAGTTCCTCTTCACTTTCTGCCATAAGGGTGGTGTCATCTGCATATCTGAGGTTATTGATATTTCTCCTGGCAATCTTGATTCCAGCTTGTGTTTCTTCCAGCCCAGCGTTTCTCATGATGTACTCTGCATATAAGTTAAATAAGCAGGGTTGCAATATACAGACTTGACGTACTCCTTTTCCTATTAAGGTCTCCCAGAAACCCATCTGCACAGAACCGACAGAAGCCTGACCCACAACTCAGGTACTCACTGGGACCTGGGCCACACTTGACATCCGTCAGACCGGACCTAGGTCTGTGTGCTGTCACTTCAGGCGTGTCTGACTCTTTGACCCGCAGGACTGCAGCCCGCCAGTCTCCTCTGTCAAATTACTGGAGAGGTTTGCCAAGCCCTCCTCCAAATCTTCCAGACCCATTGACTGAATCCACATCTCTTACATCTCCTGCATTGGCAGGCGGGTTCTTTGCCACTAGCGCCACCTTTTGGAAGACCTGACCTTGGCAGGGTCCCTTAAAGGAGCAAACTCCTTCCCTCCTGCTGAGTGAGTCCCCGTGACCTTCCGCCGATGCAACTTCAGCAAAGATGCCATTGGATATTCACCAGTGTAATCCGTGCAGGCGCGCACACACAGTGTAGAAGAGACATTTCCTGGGCAACCAGTGTGAAAACACTGCCGAGGGGAGCAAGGAGGACTCTACTTTAAAAACTTGCTAAGATGAAGTTTGAAGTTTGCAGGGATCCTTGCCCATAATGGCCATCAGGAAGCTCACACTGATGAAAACATCAGGTCATGGCTTAAGCACCCCAGTTTTCTGGCTAATGTAATGGGGACCACTCTGTACAGGATGAATAAGTGAAGTGAAGTCGCTCAGTCATGTCCAACTCTTTGTGACCCCCTGGACTGTAGCCTATCAGGCTCCTCCGTCCATGGGATTTTCCAGGCAAGAGTGCTGGAGTGGATTGCCATTGCCTTCTCCAGGGGATCTTCCTGACCCAGGGATCGAACCCAGGTCTCCCTCACTGCAGGCGGACGCTTTACCATCTGAGCCACCCAGGGAAGACCACAGGATGAATGCTGGGGGAGAATTTTGGGGTTTTGATGGTGGATGAAACAGGAACACTTCCATGGATAAAATATTATTATAACTGCACTGCAAAATGGTGGAAGGAAAATTACAAAGTCATATCCGAAGTCATTTCTGGGTGTTGGTAAAAGGCTCATTTCCTTCTATTTCACTATTTCAGGGGGATTTCTAAATTTTATATATTAAACACGGAGTCCTTAAGAAATATATAATGCTTTGGTCTTTTTTTTTCTATTTCTAAAACCAGAATGAGTTTAATGTTGAAAACATCATAAATAACAGCTTGAATCAAAAACTTAAAAGCCCAATATGCTAATCACTCAGAAATTGCTATTACGAGCCATTACTTATTCCTTTCCACCCTTTAAACTTATGCAAATATGCACATTTACACATGTATGGACAGATGTGTACATATTTTACATCACAAAGAATTGTTCTGTGTGTATCTTGCTAAATATGTTTCTTACATGGTTAATGCATTATCATTGAATAAGCCAAAGGCATACTTATAAAATTTATTCAGGACATTGTTCTATTTTTAATTATTGCCTGATACAGCATCATGTGTACATGATAATAAGTGATTTCAGCCAATTATTTCTATCAGTTAATTCATTTCTATGTTGCCCTTTCAAATACAATGGTATGATGCATTTCCATTTACAGATATTGCTTTCTATTCATCAGATTAATTTTTTTCAGATTAATTTTTAAGATATATTCTCAGAAGGAAAATTGATAAATGAAGAAAAATATAAACTTTTAAGATTCTTAATGTATTGCCAATTTGTCCTAGAGGATACTTAATGACATGTTTAGTTTTAGAGTATCTGTTACTTTACTCATGCTGACCTTAAGTATTGTTATAGTCTTTTATTTTTGACAGATCACAGTTAGTGAGGTTGAAGAGTTTACAGGTATATGTGTATATATGTACATTATTATTTTATATTGCGTCACTTCTATTTCAAGAATTCTGTTTCCATTCGTCTTTTCATCACAAGAGTAATAACTAAGTGAGAGTCCCATGTTTACTTTCATGTTAGTTCCACAATGTTGTGTGTGGGCTTAGTTTTATTTCATCTCTTAAATGCTCACATATCTTTAAGAGTGGATATAAGTTTGATTTTCACTCTCTTTGATGGGACAGTGGAGAATCTCTCATTCTACTGTGAGAAACGGATGCTCCAAGAGAAAGAATGGCAATCAGCACAATGCTGCCAGGAGAAGAACCTCCTCTGCCTCTCCTGTCTGGAATTCTTCAGTGAATCTGCCCAGCATGGTATGGAAGTAACAAGTGAGCCTTCTATCAGCGTTGGCTTCCTTTTCTTTCTCTTGTCCATGAATCTTGTTATGCAGCCAAGCAGGCTCTCTGTATTTTATGGAGAAGTAAAGACCAGCCCGGACCTCTGAGATGCTAGTGTATGTTATGACCACTTGTAAAGCAAAGGCTCCTGATTAACATAAAAAGTAAAACATATTTACATAATAATGTCAGGATTTTTCTCTTAAGGTGACCTATGAGGTTAAAAGCTGTTCTATTCAAGATTAGGTCAACATTATTTGAAATGGAAATCTCTAGCCCAGAGGGAGATAGAAAGGGAAGAAGAACACTAGACAGGGGATGAGAAAGGATTAACAGAGAGGGAAAGAGAAGTCCAAAAAAAAAAAAAAAAAAACCAAGAGGAAGGGAGAAAAACAAAGCCCTGAGATGCTTAATCTGTTTTTCCTACTGGTATAGATTATACAGGCAGGGTAGGCAGTGTAATGAGTCAGTTCTTCACATCAGGTGCCCAAAGTATTAGAGCTTCAGCCTCAGCATTAGTCCTTCCAATGAATATTCAGGACTGATTTCCTGTAGGATTGAGTGGTTTGTTCTCCTTGCAGTCCAAGGGACTCTCAAGAATCTCCTCCAACACCACAGTTCAAAAGCACTGGAAAAGACCCTGATGCTGGGAAAGATTGAAGGCAGGAGAAGGGGACGACAGAGGATGAGATGGTTGGACGGCATCACCAACTCGATGGACATGAATTTGAGTAAACTTCGGGAGTTGGTAATGCACAGGGGAGCCTGGCGTGCTGCACTCCATGGGGTCTCAAAGAGTTGGACACAACTGAGTTTAGTCCAACTCAGGCTAAACTGAACTGAGTCAGTGTAGTGGTATTTATGGGGCCTGTCCTTGTGGTGGTGGTGAATTTAAGATGTGAAATTGAATCATTACTTTTGAGACTATCTGCTGCAGACCCTGTTCTGTGCCAGGCATGGTGGGGAAATACTGTAGGAATATGTGAACCAAAAGGGAGCCTTATTCCAGAAAGTCCTTGGAGGGCAATCTGAAAACACTCTCATCATGGAGATACATATCATGGAAGTTAGGACTCTGGGCCAAGCTTAACATCCACATGTACTTTTTCCGGAAATAACAACAAATATTTGATGAACTACTAAGATATGTCTATGCCTATTTCATACAAAGTCCCATTTGTTAATAAAAAAAAGATACAAAACTGTACTTCTGTTATTGAATGAACAAATGAATGAGTTGACATTCCATGTTTTTTATCCCATAAATGGATATTAGACCTTGAGTTCCATGAGGCGGAATCCTTTCTCTCTTGGTGTATTTCCAGGGTCCCTCGCTACTCAGAGACTGGTTTTCCAGTTCCAAAGCTGGGAATAATTATTTATCCCCATTTCTCTAAATATATGGATATTTAACTCAGAATTATAATTATACTCAGAAGATAGGAATAAGTCAAAAGCTCCATTTTTAATGCATCTTTTTGGTCCTCAGCAGACTTAGTGTGAGAAGAAAATATCTCTAGCACAAAGAGAGAAGCAGGTATAAATCCTTCACCTTTCTGGCAAGATTTAGTGCAGATTTGAGCAGACAGAGAGGAGGGAAGCACTATTTCTGAGGATCACCACTCCTGTTGCCAGATCTTAACAGACCAACAGGAATATGTGGACCAGAGAGTATCCGATAACTTGGAGCCATCCTGGAGAGGGATTGGCAGGGTTCTTTCTGTGGGTCTATCTAACCAGCTACAATCATGCCTCTTAGCTAGAGCAGCTGAGCATGCAGAGACTGGCATCTTGCATGAAGGGGCAACTTAGGAATTCTATTAAGTTCGGCTGCTAAGAGTCTCTACTCTCACTCTGTAACTGCTTCTTCTGTCTGGGGCCCAATGGCTGCATTGGACCCCAGGAGCAAGCAGGTACATCTCCCACTTTTAATTTGAAGTCGAATGGCTTCAACATATTTAGGGAGACAGTCCTGAGTAGGGCTTTTTAAACTTAGGTCCCATGTGAATTTCCTGAGAGCCTTTCTTGAAAATAAAGTTACCTAGTTTCCTCTCCAGCCAACTGAATCCTTAGAATGAGTAGAAATTAGCATTTAAAAAAAGTTCTCTAAGTTGTTACTTGCCCCTATTATGGGAAGTACTATCGGTCAGCTTTTCAACTTTGCCATTTAAGTGAGGTCCAGAGGTGAATGATGTTGGCGTCTTCTAGAAGCATGTTACAAATGCATAGTTTTGGGAGTCGTGCTGAACCTATGGACCTAGAATCTGCATTTTACATATTTCTCAGGTATTGAAAATGTATGCTGACATCTGAGGCTAAGGGCTTATATTCTTACAAAATGGCATAGGCAAAAGAGTTTAGTACCCGAGGAGAAATTTCTGAGGCCCCTTACCAATGCATTAGTTCAGTTCAATTCAGTTGCTCAGTCATGTCCGCCTCTTTGTGACCCCATGAACTGCAACATGCCAGGCCTCCCTGTCCATCACCAATTCCTGGAGTTTACCCAAACTCATGACCATTGAGTCGGTGATGCCATCCAGCCATCTCATCCTCTGTCATTCCCTTCTCTCCTGCCCCCAATCTCTCCCAGCATCAAGAGTCTTTTCCAATGAGTCAACTCTTCTCATGAGGTGGCCAAAGTATTGGACTTTCAGCTTCAGCATCAGTCCTTCCAATGAACACCCAGGACTGATTTCCTTTAGGATGGACTGGTTGGATCTCCTTGCAGTCCAAGGGACTCTCAAGAGTCTTCTCCAGTACCATAGTTCAAAAGCATCAATTCTTCGGTGCTCAGCTTTCTTTATAGTCCAACTCTCATGACTACTGGAAAAATCATAGCCTTGACTAGACAGACCTCTGTTGACAAAGTAACGTCTCTGCTTTTTAATATGCTGTCTAGGTTGGTCATAATTTTTCTTCCAAGGAGTAACTGTCTTTTAATTTCATGCTGCAATCATTATCTGCAGTGATTTTGGAGCCCCCTCAAAAATAAAATCAGCTACTATTTCCCCATCTACTTGCCATGAAGTGATGGGACCAGATTTTAGTTTTCTGAATGTTGAGGCTTAAGCCAACTTTTTCACTCTCCTCTTTCACTTTCATCAAGAGGCTCTTCAGTTCTTCTTCACTTTCTGCCATAGGGTGGTGGCATCTGCATATCTGAGGTTATTGGTATTTCTCTGGGCAATCTTGATTCCAGCTTGTGCTTCATCCAGCCCAGCGTTTCTCATGATGTACTCTGCATATAAGTTATATAAGCAGGGTGACAATATACAGCCTGGATGTACTCCTTTTCCTATTTGGAACCAGTCTGTTGTTCCATGTCCAGTTCTAACTGTTGCTTCCTGAGCTGCATGCAGGTTTCTCAAGAGGCAGGTCAGGTGGTCTGGTATTCCCATCTCTTTCAGAATTTTCCACAGCTTATTGTGATCCACACAGTCAAAGGCTTTGGCACTGTAATAGGTATCAATTAGGTATTTGCTGAATGAGTAGATGAATTCGAAATATTTAAAAAATGTGAAAGAATGTCAGGGAAAAAATGAGATGCTAAGTTTCACCCCACATATGTGTGTGCAGATAGCAGAGCCTCCAGAATTAAGAGACAGATGGTTTTCTTGTTCAAAGGGCGTGCATCAATTCATTTAGCATCGGTTCAGTTACGGACATCCAGTTCCCAATGAGATAGATGGCCTGGAGGAAAGGACACTATGTCTGAAGTCCTCATCAGGAGAAAAGTAAACCCTCTTACTCTGGCTCAAAGTTGACTTAGTTTGGGGGTTTTTCTTTCAGATTCCTGACTGGAGTCTTGGGTTTCTCTACTAATGTGCCATCGCTGAACTCAACAGGCTGCATGGTTCCCTTCTGAGTTGTTCTGAGCTCAGGCACCTCTCTCTCCTCTCCGTGTCCCACCTTATGTGCAGTTGAGGTTCCACAGTGGTCTGGCCCCTCAGACCCTCAAGCTCCAGGCTCTCCCACTGGGTCCTGTCCTGGTGCAGAACCTCTGGTTCTTCACAAGACTTCACAAGAGATGGAGGCCGACATAGGACCATCTTCCCAAAGTTGACTCCCCCAGCCAATAAGATGAGTCAATAGCTGACTATTCTGAGTGTTAGTTGCTCATTTGCGCCTATTTTCAACCCCATGAACTGTAGCTTATCTCCATGGTGTTCTCCAGGCAAGAATACTGGAGTGGGTTGCCATTCCCTTCTCCAGAGGATCTTCCCAGCCCAGGGATTGAACCTGGGTCTCCTGCACTGCAAGCAGAGGCTTCCCTGGTTGCTCAGATATAAAGAATCCTCCTGCAATGCAGGAAACCTGGGTTTGATCCCTGGGTTGGAAAGATCTCCTGGAGAAGGAAATGGCAATCCACGCTGGTATTCTTGCCTGGAGAATCGTGTGGATGGAGGATCCTGGCAGGCTACAGTCCTTGGGGTTGCAAAGAGTTGGACACGACTGAGCGACTTTCACACACATACATATTCTGGCTGTGGATCTTCTTCTGCATCTCTCCTAGCAGACACTCAGCCTGTTCATAATAGCCTCTCTCCTTTAGTCTGTGGTCTCTTCTCGAGGCCTGATGTGGCTCCAATAAGGAAAAATGTAAATACCTAGAATAACACTTTCATGAGACAAATGCCATCGTGACTTATTTTCACACCTCGGGATCAATAGCTGATGAAAAACAGTGCCGATTGGACTTCCACAGACAGGAAACAAGGGTGTGTTGAGAAAGGAGCACGGCATCCTATAGAAGACAAGGCTCCAGGGGCCCCAAGGGAGGAGACGTTCAGCATGATGCTAGCACAGAGATGCCCCCGGGCTGTGAACGGCACCCATCTGAGGCTTCGTCTGCAAACATGAAATTATGGTATCTGCCTTAAGTGGAGGGTGAGCGCAGCAGCCAATTAAAGATTTTGTTTTTAATTGGAGGATAATTGCTTTGCAATGTTGGTTAGTTTCAGCCATACAACAACATGAATCAGCTGTAACTATATACATATCCCCTCCCTCTTGAATAAATATCCTTTCAAACATTTCATTTGGGGCTTATACTTCTTATTTTTAATTCTAACCATGCTTTCCAAATGTCAGGTAAATAACACAGCTTTAACCTCTCCAGCCCATTTTTTAGGGTTTACCATATGTTTCTTTATTGGTGAAATAGCCAGAGCCTGAGTTCTTGCCCTGAGGGACTTAGTCATTGTTAACTTTTACCAGGTTGCCATTTTTTCCTCCTTTTAAAAAAAAAATTATTGAAGTGTAGATTTTCAGTGTTATGTTAATTTATTCTGTACAACAAAGTGACTCAGTTATATATATATATATATATGTGTGTGTGTGTGTTCTTTTTCATATTCTTTTCCATTATGATTTTCATAAGATATTGAATATGGTTCTCTATGTTAAACAATACAACACAAATTGAGATATCTGGGTTGTCATGTTTCTATGTCATGTTGGTATAAAAGAAAGTTTCCAAATTTCAGAGTACAGATATTCTCGGGCTGAAGTTTAAAAATGAGTTTTCCACCTGCATTTAGACTTGCTTGAAAAACTTTAAAAAATCTTAAGTCTTTTAAAAACAGTAGTTCACTGGCAGATCACCTCAGAGCAGGTGATGATTGTATTTAAAAGGAGGCCCCATACTAACCAGGGGGAGCATTGTGGAACTGCATTTTAAAAAGGAGGCTCAGTGTGTCTCCCAGATCACTGCACTTCCTTTTACGGTGTGGAACACGCCATTGGGTATGTATGATGCTACATGAGAAAAACAAGTGATGAACAGAAACAGACATAGTCTCTATTTTCTTGCATTCTCTGCAAAAGGAAAGAAGCTAAAGGTGGACCGGTTTATGTAGCATCCCTGCTCTGAGCATCTGTAGATACAAATGGCTCATCTGACTCAGCAAACACAGAGGAAGGTCAAGGTCCCACAGCATCCTTCTTGGAAGGAAAAATGGAAAGACAGGCTTGGATATTTGTAATTTTAGAGTTACATCATCAAGAGACAGGGCATGCCCTAATGACAAGCAGCGTTAACGAGGTTCACCTAAGTCTTCTTTCCTCTCTGCTATCCCCAGCCCTGTCAGTAGCAGCCCCAACATCCTTCCCTTGGAAGCCTGCTGTGGTTTCATCTGTTAGCATAAGTTTCTTCTCTCCAGGTGCACAGGTCCTTATTATACCATGCCTACTGCACCTTTTACCTGCTATCATAGTGCTTTGTTTATGGCACTCTCATTTAAATCCTCTTTAATAGAACATACATAATTCATACATGCATATAGTATGTGGACACATACATATAGTTTCCTCATTTTAAAAAACTTACATACACGGAAGTAAATCACATATCCCAACAATAAGGCTAGAGTTATATGCTCTATTTATGGGTGAAGATTTCAAAGTGAAAGGCAAATTTTTTTGCCTTACAGCCTGTTTGACAGTATAACTGATTGAATTCATTGCAAGTGTGCAGCCTGACCTTTCTGATTCTGGTATTTGGAAGTGGTATTAGACTTACTCCATTGCCTTGTGGATTTGTTCTGTGTGGTTACCTTTGGTGGAACATAATTTGCCCTTTAGTTCATAAGCTAGCCTGTGTTTTATTATTCTGTGTTCATTTGTTTAACACTCTGTATCACTGCAATTGTTTTCACCCTAGAGTATTTTAAATGCTTTCTTGTTACAGAGGTATCATTCACCCATCCTTTCAACAAATATGTGTCAAACACGCACCAGGGGTGAGGCAGACTGCTAGCTGCAGTTTAGGCTAATCAAATATACAGCAGGTAAGTTCTGTCCTCAGGAAACTGCAGTGTCGGGGAGTAATCATTCATATAAACAAAGCACTATGATAGCAGGTAAAAGGTGCAGTAGGCATGGTATAATAAGGTCCTGTGCACCTGGAGAGAAGAAACTTATGCTAACAGATGAAACCACAGCAGGCTTCCAAGGGAAGGATGTTGGGGCTGCTACTGACAGGGCTGGGGATAGCAGAGAGGAAAGAAGACTTAGGTGAACCTCGTTAACGCTGCTTGTCATTAGGGCATGCCCTGTCTCTTGAACCAGACCCCTCACCTTTGAGAGGCTCCATGGCTTAATGGTTAAGCTCACCAAGGCTAGATACACAGCCTTGAATCCTGCCCCTCCTGCTTCTAGGATGGGTGATCTCGAGTGAAGTCTTTGACCTCTCTGTATCTCAGCTTCCCTGTCTGCAAGTTGTGGATGCTAGAAATACCATCTACCGCATCTGATGACAGTGAGTTCAAGGTGTTCAGCCTCATAAAGCAATTGGAGCACTGCCTGGTCCACAGTATGTTGTTGAAATTGTCAAGTCTTTTTGCAAGATATTAGCAGATTTTCGAACATCCAGTTAATAAGCTTTCTGCCTTTCTTTCCTTCATCCTGAAGATAATCTCTAGCAACTGCCCAAATACCAAATATTGCTCTAGAACCTGGAGATGCATGGGTGACCTCGGACCCTGAACCTCCAGTTCCTTGCAGTCTCACAAGACATAGTGCTTCCTGGTCAGTCCATATTCAGGATAGAAAATGAATACATCATGAGAATAGAACTCTGAGAAAGAACGACTAGGGGAGAAGATTCATAGTTCAGTTCAGTTCAGTTCAGTCTCTCAGTCGTGTCCAGCTCTTTGCGACCATTGCAGCATGCCAGGCCTCCCTGTCCATCACCAACTCCCGGAGCCTACTCAACTCACGTCCATCGAGTCAGTGATGCCATCCAATCATCTCATCCTCTGTTGTCCCCTTTTCCTCCCGCCTTCAATCTTTCCCTGCATCAGGATTTTTTCCAGTGAGTCACTTCTTTGCATCAGGTGGCTAAATTATTGGAGTTTCAGCTTCAGCATCAGTCCTTCCAATGAATATTCAGGACTGATTTCCTTTAGGATTGACTGGTTGGATCTCCTTGCAGTCCAAGGAACTTTGAAGAATCTCCTCCACACCACAATTCAAAAGCATCAGTTCTTCAGTGCTCAGCTTTTTTTGTAGTCCAAGATGGAGGGAAAGGGCCACCAACACAGACAGGTCATGGTGGAGAGTTCTGACAAAATGTGTTCCACTGGAGAAGGAAATGGCAAACCACTTCTGTATTCTTGCCTTGAGAACCCCATGAACAGTATGAAAAGGCAAAAAGATAGGGCACTGAAAGATGAACTCCCCAGGTCGGTAGGTGCCCAATACTAGAGAACAATGGAGAAATAATACCAGAAAGAATGAAGAGATGGAGCCAAAGCAAAAATAACACCCAGTTGTGGGTGTGACTGGTGATGGAAGTTAAATCTGATGCTGTAAAGTACAGTATTGCATAGGAACCTGGAATGTTAGGTCCATGAATCAAGGCAAACTGGAAGTGGTCAAACAGGAGATGGCAAGAGTGAATGCCAATATTTTAGGAATCAGTGAACTAAAATGGACTGGAATGGGTGAATTTAACTCTGACCATTGTATCTACTACTGTGGGCAAGAATCCCTTAGAAGAAATGGAGTAGCTCTCATGGTCAACAAAAGAGTTTCAAATGCAGTTCAGTTCAGTCGCTCGGTTGTGTCCAACTCTTTGCGACCCCATGAATTGCAGCACACCAGGCCTCCCTGTCCATCATCAACTCCCGCAGTTCACTCAAACTTATGTCCGTCGAGTCGGTGAAGCCACCCAGCCATCTTATCCTCTTGGGGGCAATCTCAAAACAACAGAATGATCTCTTTTCGTTACCAAGGCAAGCCATTCAATATCACAGTAATTCAAGTCTATGCCCCGACCAGTAATGCTAAAGAAGCTGAAATTGAATGGTTCTATGAAGACCTACAAGACCTTCTAGATCTAACACCCAAAAAAGATGTCCTTCTCATTATGGGGACTGGAATCCAAAATCAGGAAGTCAAGAGATATCTGGAGTAACAGGCAAATTTGGCCTTGGAGTACAAAACAAAGCACTGCAAAGGCTAACAGAGTTCTGCCAAGAGAACGCACTGGTCATAGCAAACACCCTGTTCCGACAACACAAGAGAAGATTCTACACATGGACATCACCAGATGGTCAATACCAAAATCACATTGATTATATTCTTTTAGCCAAAGATGGAGAAAACGTATACAATCAGCAAAGCTTCTCAGGGGATGTGACAATAAACGTCGGGTTTGAAGTATAAGTAGGAATTTACTAGACAGACAAGACACAAAGGGACAGAGCTAGGGGAAAATACAGCAAAAGACAAAGCCATGTGCTCGCCTGTCTGCGTTTCCAGTCAACTCATATTGATTAGAAGACAGTGGAGAACACATGTGGCCTTGAGGATGGAGAGAAAGGCCAGGAGAGTGTTCAGAGGAGCTGGCTTCCAATGGAGTGTGAATGAGACAGAGGCAGAATAAAGACAAGATTTGCCAATAATTCATAACACTTTGGTGAATGTAAACCCAGGGAATAAAGCTCAGCTTAAAATATCAAATGATAGATCTGAGCTACAAATTCAGGTAGTTGGTGTGAAACTCATTTTTCACAAATGCACAGCTCAGACATTGCTTCTTACTTGTTTCCTCTAATAACAGAGAACTCAAGAGAAAGATGCTTGGGATTAATGTGGTTGAAGAGCAGGTAGTTGAAATGAAATAATTATGACATATAAAGAAAATAAGTGATAATTGAGAAAAACAGAAGAGCTACACAAGTATGTGTTACTTTGTTAATATTTTCCCTAAAAAAAAAACCCCTATACAGTATTAGAAATTTTTTTTCAAATACAAATCATAATCATGAAAAAATTTCAGAAGTGCACTTTGTATCATTCAGAATATCCTTCTCTCTCTGACCTCATTTATAATTTTGTCATTGCTTTGGTTGATATTTAAAGACTTTAGCAAATAATGAAAACTTACCTGCATGTCATGTATACTCCTTTCAAAACACTTGAGATGTGTAAATGTCAGCTCCATGGATGTAGGGATGGATGGACTGGTCTAGATGGCTGGGTTTCAGCCCTGGTAGGCAGGAAGCCCTTGACTGTGGTCTGTCACCCAAGTCAAATGTGGAGAAACAAGGACCTCACTGACTCAAGGAAGACATAACTTATGTGATGGTTAAATGGTGGACACAAAGGACACAGGAGTCAGAAATCTACCCACACGGTTTGAACTAGAATAGCAAGAATTTTCCTTAATCCATTTTTCCTGAACTCTATGCAGGTTCCACCAGGAAATCAGCATCCATCCACCTAAAAATCCTCAAATAAATATAATCCCTCAGTAATCTGATGTCTTCAAATGTCTGTGAACTTTCTTATTGTTTTTCATCCTGTCAGATAGTCCGTTTAGATTCTCATTTCTCAAGGACCTTCTTCATTTCTGGGCAGTGCTGTTGCTATTTAAATACTGGATCAGATCATCTCAACACCAGAGGTCAGCCCCCCCGGAGATGCTTGAGGGTCTGTAGTATTTGAAGGAGATTTTCATACTGGGTGAAAATTAATCTTTTTGAAAAATAGTTCAGTGCACAAGCTCTGCTCAAGTAAACATGGGATATGCTAACCCTGTGTAACAAAGGTAACCATGCGCAGTTAGAGGGATGTTTCATTGGGTTGAAAATTATGTAGGGAAAGGAAATTGCAGGAGAGAAAACACAGAATTGCCTTTTGTTTCTTAGAAGTATGTTTCTACCCCTTGAAAATGTGGGGGCATACTCAACAGTTTTACCAGAAACAAAATTATTTATTCCCCACCCCCGCACAAGACCCTTATATGGTTGCATCAGGAAAACAATACATTGACTATGTTTACTATCAACTCTTTAAATCTGTGGGCAGAAAACTTTACATAAAGGTCCAGATAGTACATACTTTCAACTTCTCAAGACAGAAGACCTCTGTCCCCACTACACAATTATGCCTTGGGAAGAAGCTACAGGCGATACTTAGATGGTTGTACATGACTGGAGCTTAGCTGTTAGTTGTGACATTTGGTAAAGCATTTTCTAGATAAGGTCTTCAGGAATTGTTTTCCACATGTCCCTTCCTATGAAGTAGATTTGAGCATTGATAAATAATACGGGTGGCACTTCTCTGGTGGTAAAGAATCTGCCTGCAATGCTGGAGACCCGCTTTGATCCCTGGGTCAGGAAGATCCCCTGGAGCAGGTAATGGCTACAAACTCCATTACTCTTGCCTGGAGAATTCCATGGACAGAGGAGCCTGGCAGGCTACAGTCCATGGGGTCACAAAGAGTTGAACATGACTGAGCAACTAACAAACACACACACACACACGATATGGGTACTTCTGTTTTCAGTAGTAATTTACTGATGTGCTGTGCTTAGTTGCTCGGTCATGTAAACTCTTTTTGACCCCATGGACTGTAGCCCACCAGGCACCTCTGTCCATGGAGGTTTTCCAGGCAAGAATACTGGAGTGGGTTGTCATGCCCTTCTCTTGGGAATCTTCCCAATCCAGGGATCAAACCCAGGTCTCCCACATTGTAGGCAAATTCTTTACCGCTAGTGCCACCTGGAAAGCTTCAAATGCAGTTTATTAAATTTAAAAATGGTGCAGCACGTAGTGAGTCAACACTTTCAGTGTATGGATCTAAGATCGGTTTATCCCACTGTTTTTAATGACAATCATGGCTGAAAAAGACACTTCACAGCAACATGCAGGAAAGATCCTTTTTTGTCCTTATTAAATTATGATCCTTAGTGTTAAAGCCCATATGCCAATTAAGTAAAAACTTGTGTTATAATTTGTCCTGCAATTTCCCATCCTTCATAATGTCAGTCAGTTGCTCCCCTTACTAATTGGAAGGTATTGCACTTTTTAAAAATACTATTAACAGATGGGTTAAAATCCCACTGAAACTCTTCATTTTAATTTTTATAAAAAGTAAAAAATTATATTCCCAAGTTTCTTAAAAACGCATGAATGAGGTTTTTTTTTTCTTGTTTAAACAGGTGAATTACTTATATTATTTTTGGCAATGGAATCATATAATGATGGAAATATTTCTGAACACCTGTTTCTATAATGTTCTTACCAAATAGCGTGGGATTCTTTAAAAGAAAACCCAGTTACTTCTGCATTCATCATAAAATGTCATCTTAATTGGAAGGAAGAAAGTCCATTTGCTTTTACGAGGGTGTCTGCTGGCAGCATGGAGCTGGCAGTCACTGGTGTCCTCTGTAACCAGGTTCCATGAAGAGGTCTCAGCAGAAGCAAAGGTCACACCTCTGCCATTTTCTTGCCGTTCACATGTACTTGTGGCAGTAGCATAATCCTAAATCTAGTATTTCTCTGCAGAAATTTCCTATATTAATTGTCCTTTTCATAAGAATGTTCAGATGAGATTGGACAATGCCGTCTGTAAATCCATAAACAAATAAGTTAAAGTCAATGGCTCTGAATTTGCTGATGTTGGACAGCTGAGTGCAAGTGCTGCTGTAATGCCAGCACACAGCAGGGGTCCCCATACCTCCCTCAGGTACCTCCCCTGGAGTGCGTGATGCATGGTGTTCTGATGCTTGATCGAGTGAGGATGCCAGATCAATTCACACAGTCATTTTCCATAGGGCATACTGTCTTCCTTATTTGAAGACGGAGAAATGTAAAATAGCCATTTCAAAGTCTTCCTCTGGAGCCCCAGTGTACTAACCTGCAGGTCTTCTGAGGGAAGCACCCCACATTGGACATTGATGATCTTTTCCTCAGTGAGGATTAAGCTTTCCCTAATAGGCACTGTAACTGGTCCGAGCTGGGCACGAGCTAGCTCTTCACTAACCAATCAGAGCTTCTCAGGCAGACCCTTGAATAGAAAATGGCTATATTTTATAGATTCCTTCCATCTGGATTCCTGGAATCACAAACTTCTTGGCTGTCCACTGTTTTATTCAGTTCTTAGTTGGCTGCACATATATCCTTCCAGACAATTTGATTTTCCCATGAATTGCCAAGACTTGGTTCTTCCTGCAGACAAATGCAGGACCTTAAACAAGATACATGCAAAACAGAATCAAGTGACTGACCAAGAGTCCATAAATTATGTCCAGGATGTTAGAAAAAAAATGTCCAGTATCATGATGGAAGTTAAGGAAGGAAAAAGCTAGTAAGTCGCTTCTCCAGTGGAGCAGGCATAGAATGGATTTTATTTCTTCATTGATTGAAGATTCACTGTGGCCTACTATCTAAGAATAAATAAAAGTTTCCAAGAACACAAAGACTACAACTCCATCATCTGCCATTCAAGACCACCCAACACTCCTTCACTCCATTGTCTATTGTTTCCCAAGGCAAATGTCCTAGAGGTGAAGTAAGAATATGGCAAATAGTAAAAAGAGAAAAAGTTTGAGTACAGAAGAGAATATTCTTTTTCCACTGAGTCAGTTTTACAACTTTGTCAAAAATAAGTTGTCTACATGTTTCAGTTGATTTCTGGACCCTATTCTTCTTCACGTGTCATCCTTTGTTCAATACTACATGGCCTTAATTACTCTAGATTTATAATAAAATTTTAATCTGGGCATGTGAGGCTGCCAACTTAGTTCAATTCTTCCAAAATTTTGATTTCTCTTCTTTTTAATACAAATTTGATGATAAATTGCCTTTATGATTTGTTATGTGAAAGCAGAGCTGTGTCCTCACTAGAGAAAGTATTTCCTACCCTTGAAGCTAGACACTGTGTACCTTATGCAGTGCAGGCAAATCTGGAGGGTTTCCTGTCTGGCTTGGAGAATGGGACTGTGCTGGGTCCTGTGTGAGCCTGGAAATTGTTTACTACTTCCAGGACCCCCATCCTTGGTGCTTCGTTCCTTTGTCCCAGGTCATGTGCTGACCTGGGCTCCTCAGAAATAAGACGGCTTTTTATGGATCTCCAGAGATCTTCATCTGTGTAGCTCTCCCCCATTCAACACTCTTGTTGAGAATACAGGCCGCCCAGGGTCCCAGACTCTCAGCTCTGTCTTCTCGTCTGGGGAGTCCGTGTGCCCTTCCCAGCTTCCCCTCCCTGCCCCTGGCCCTGGAACTGTCTCAAGGCTGCAAGCTGGTAATCCTAAGGTCCATAATTTTTGTTTCACATCTCTTAGGAGTCACCAATTTTTTTCTTTTTTTTCTTTTTTTGCTATCTGATGGACAGGGTCCTCAAAACATTGTTTCATAAATAGTGTCCATCTTTCTTTTATTAGTCTTTTATTTATTTGAATGACAGAGTAAATCTGATCCCTGGGGTTCCATCCTGGCTGAAGTCACAACTCTGCAGATACTCCATTTTTCCCTTTTGTTTCAGCATTTGATTTTCATGTGCACAGTTGCTTCAGTTGTGTCCAACTCTGTGCAACCCCATGGACTGTAGCCCACCAGGCTCCTCTGTTCACGGGATTCTCCAAGTAAAAATACTGGAAGAGGTTGCCACTTCCTTCTCCAAGGGATCTTCCCCACCCCAGGGACTGAACCCTCTTGCACTGTCTGCATTTCAGGTGAATTCTTTACCCTTGAGCCACTAGGGAAGCCCTTCAATAGTCATGTTTATATTCGATAAGTTCCAAATTTGTAATGTTATAAAGTAGACAATAAGTAAAAATTTAACTAAAGTGTTTTTTTTTTCTTAGTGGTGCTCCAAAGCAGTGCTCTTTATAATGGGATTTCTCTTAAATTAGAGAAAAGAAAATAGTGCTGTATCATAAGCCCAGGTTAAATGTCACCTCCTCTGCCAAGAAGCCTTTTCTCCTTTCCTAGTGACACCTAAGACCAGAACAAGTAGTTGATATTTCAGAGGGATTGAAGAGAGTGAAGGAAGAAAGAAGGAGAGAGGGCAGAAAATGAGGCAAAGGAAAAAATCTGCTCTGGAAGTCAAATATCTAAACTCCAGATTCTCGTTTTAAGTGATTGGTATGGTCCCCAAGCACAGTTCCCCATCTCCCAGGGCTCCTCTCTGTTCCTGTATCAACTCTGACCTACAGCACTCAGCTAGAGTTTCATATCCTATAACCAGCGGCTAATTCGGGGGAAAAAAAAAAGTGAACTTATGAAGTATCCAGTCATTTGGAACTTGAGACCATGTTTACACTAGCTGTTTCAACTATTCTCCACCCATCTCAAGCAAACCTAACACAAGCATGAAAGCTAAGAAATAATTACGGGGAAAATCATTTTGAAGAATTTTTAGAACATTCAATGCAGGTCAATCCATTATTTTTCAATGTCCCTTAAGTTAGCTTCATTTGGTAATACACTATTTGTCAATTCAAATAATAAAGTCTCCATGAGCACTTAAAATGCATGTATATTTCATACACATAAGTAATAATATACACTCACAGTCCTCTATAAATTAGAATTCCACTTATCCATAACACCCTCCATATTCCAGTGATCCAGTGAGCTTTCACTGAACTTTTGGATTTTTCTTGATAATTAAGCAGCAATAACAGCTAACGTTTACTGTGTATCGACTTTGATGCTGTATTGACTCAGACGCTGTACTGCATCATTTAATCAGAACTATTAGTCCATTTTCTGATGAGAAACCTGAGGCACTGGTAAGACTCCTACAAATATTTGCGCAGCTAAAAGTACAAAGCCAGGATTTAGCAGAGCCCTCTGACTTTAGACACTATTTTCATCACCCCTAGATGATGGGACCTCTTGGGCTTTGTTTTTAATTTTAAATGTAATACAGATTATCCTGGAAACAAAAACTGAAAGTTTTTTCTTTTTTTTCCTCCAAAACAATGAAGACATCTTTAACACCCAGCTCTAAATCTCTTTAGGCTTCCCTGGTGGCTCAGCAGAAAAGAAAATGCCTACCAAGGCAGGAGACTCAGGTCTAATCCCTGATCCGGGAAGATCCCCTAAAGGAAGAATTGCCAACCTGCTCCAATATTCTGGCCTGGGAAATCCCATGTTCAGAGAAGCCTGACTGGCTACAGTCCATGGGGTCAGAAAGAGTCAGACACAACTTAGCAACTAAACAACGACAACAACTTCTCTTCAAGCCTGGTCGGAGGGGTGTACAGCTTGCGTGTTTGTATTTGAATATAAGTGAGCATACAGAAAACACTAGCTTGACCATTTTCACTGTTCTCTGCTTTTATAACCTTACTTTTCAGTCTTAACTTCCCTGTCTTTTTTTTTCCTTCTGTGTCTTTCTTTCCCTTATTTTCAACCTAGTTGTGTCCAATTTGAAGCTCTTATGCAAAAAATTTAAAACACACACACACACAATAGTAACAATAGTGAAAATCAGTTTCAGGATTCTGGCCTTGCTATTGATGTGATCAGAATGAGGCTCTGATTTTTTTTCATCCAGACCCGTCCCCTCCCCCGCCTGTCACCAGGCATAATGCTTATGAATGCACATTCATTTCTCAGCTGGGGAAATATTGCCATAGCTCAGGTACCCACTGGGCTTTTCTTTGCTTTTGACAGAAGTTATATACAGTTTATATTTAAAGAAAGAAAAATGAAAGGGTTTTCTGAATTTCTAACAGAAAATGGTGGGCCTTTTTCATGTCCTACTCACACCGGAGCTTCGTATAAGGCAACCTAGTGATATCCTTTGCAAACAAAGGGAGCTTTCGGGAGAGCTCTTAATGTGAAGGTCAAGGTTTTGTTTATATTCACGTTCAATTCAGAAAGAATAAAAAGTCAATACAGATACGAAGCTGACATATATTGTCCGTAGGCCTTGGGATTTTCAAATGTAACACAGGAGCGCACACAAAAGCGACCTTCTGCCGAATGTGGCCACTGCTCGTACGTAACTGGGTAATCTGTTAGAAGGTCCTGCACGTAGAATTTGTTCTACTTATGCTTGGCCATTTTTGATACGCTTAAATGTAATGTTCATTCTCCTTGCTGAATACATTGTATTAACAGCCTTACAAGTTAGAAGGGCTGCTAATACTGCTGCTTCTTTCTCAGGAGTTCCCTTGTTACAGAGGGCAGAAGGTTTGTGCTGTGTGCATTTAATGGGACTGACGAGATCCTCGCTGGATCAGGAGGCTCCGTGGCCGCGGAGGCCAGTGACTGTGCCCGGCAGAGGTAGATTCCGGCTCTAATCGCGGTGGCAGAGAGGCCGAGGTCCCATCTCTGGTCACATGTTCTGTTGCAGAGACATCTTTCAGGCTATTACCTGAATGGTCCATTAAGCATATTGAAAACGAGATGGAATCCTTCAGCCAGACAGAATGCTTCATCCTCTTTTTATCCTGGGGGTTTTGCTACTACAAAGAACCCGAAAGGCTATGTAAGAGTCCCCTGTATGTCTACGGGTTTGTATTTTTCCTCTCTCTGCCACTAGCCTCAGAGAAATGTTATTTATTTAAACTGGCCATGTTCCAGGCACAGAGCACTGTGTACACAGGGGCAACGTGTCTACATCCTAAGATACCGTGGCTGGTTTTCCTGAAGCAGTATTTAAGTTGTTGAGATGGATATATGTGTGTCTATGTAAAAGTAACAAATGGTGGAAAATGAAGCTGTTTGCCATTTCTATGGCCATTCAAAATAAGAAGGACGGGATTTGTGACACATGGGGTCAAAAATACAAAGATGTTGAAAGAGATGCTTTGCAGGAGCAGCCCATCAACAGCTGCCCTTCCCCAGGGAATGGGTCAGTGGGCCAGGGCGTAATGCTCCTTCCCTTGACTCTCCTCCCTGGGCTGTCTGCCTTTCCTTCTGCCCCATCTTCTCCAAGCCCAGCCCCGAACCAAGCAGAGCCTCGAGGAGCCTCACTGCCTGGGTTCCCATGGCAAGCTCAGGGTGGCCAGACAGGTCAAGGTCACAGAATGTTCACACAAATACTTGGAAAAAAGGAATCAAGGTCTTTTATCCAGGGTAATCCCCAGTGGGAAGAAAGCCAGAACTGGAGCAGAAAGTAAAATAAAGGAAGCCACCTAATCATCCACAGTCATTGACACACATGTGAATCATGGTCCTGAACTTTGGATGCTTCTGGTAACTTCCTGCAGTGAGTGTCATCAGGGTTGGGGCTTCAGCCTATTAAAAGCACAAATATAAAACCCTGTTAAAATACTTCAAATGTGGTAAGACTTCTGAGCTCGTTTTAGTCTAATAAATATTAAAATAATTATATGGCTAGTGTATGCATACATGCTAAGTCGCTTCAGTTCTGTCCAACTCTTTGCAACCCTATAGACTGTAGCCTGCCAGGCTCCTCTGTCCTTGGGAATTTCCCAGGCAAGAATACTGGAGGGGATTGCCATTTCCTCCTCCAGGGGATCTTCCTGGCTCAGGGATCGAACCCACATCTCTTAAATCTCCTGCATTGGCAGACAGATTCTTTACCACTAGTGCCACTTGGGAAGACCATAAACATATTTTATTCTTATTTTAAAATCAGCTTTTTTTTATTATAAAAATATGTAACAGAAAGTTTGGAGGCTACAAAATACACAGAGAAATAAAAGAATTTAATTCCATCATCTCAGTTTTCAAAAGAAAAATTACTGTGAACACATTGGTATAACCATATCTAGTTTTTGGTTTTTCACTCATCTGCTCATATGTAGGTCGATTTTGTTATAATTTAGGTCATACTGGACATACAACTTTTGTACTATGCTTTTTGCACATAACATATTGTGAACAATTCCTTGTACACTTTTTTTTAACTTATCCTTCTCCTAACAGCCTGCCATCTTCACTGTACACACAAATTTGCTCAACTGTGAATTTTTTGTTTTAATATTTATTTATTTGGCTGCACCAGGTCTTAGTTGCAGCATGTTGGATCTAGTTCACTGACCAGCTATCCAACCCAGGCCCTCTGCATTAGGAGCGTAGAGTCTTAGCCATTGGGCCATCAGGGAAGTCCCTTAAATGTGAGTTCTTGAAAAAAGTCATTTGAAATTACGTATATATGCTTCCACCAATTTTCTAGAAATCCCTGGAAGAAAAGAAATGTTATTCTATAGATGTGAATCATAAACTTATACAATAATTTTTTAACTTTTCATTCTCTTGTGGAGAAAAAATTAGAAATGTATAATTTTAGGGTTATAGGGATCTTATGTATCATTTGATTTGAAAGCTACCATCACGACCATACACTAAACTGTGACCGTGGGAAGATGATTGCAACTTCCTGCACTTCAGTTGTCTTGCATATAAAAATGGCTACACATGGCATCCTTCGGAAGATCCTCCAGGGGATCTTCCCAACCCAGGGATCAGACTCGTGCCTCTTACATCTCCTGCACTGGCAGGTGGGTTCCTTACAACTAGCAGAAATCAACCCTGAATATTCATTGGAAGGACTGATGCTGACGTTCCAATAATTTGGCCACCTAATGTGAAGAGCTGACACTTTGGAAAAGACTCTGATTCTGGGAAAGATTGAGGGCAGGAGAAAGGGACAGCAGAGGATGAGATGGTTGGATGGCATCACTGACTTCAGTGGACAGGAGTATGAGCAAAGTCCAGGAGATAGTGAAGGACAGGGAAGCCTGGTGTGCTGCAGTCCATGAGGTTGCAAAGAGTCAGATATGACTTAGTGACTGAACAACAACCGCCTGGGAAGCCTCAGTCCCCTGTAAATCCTCCTGCTGCCTTTTCCTGTACAACATTTTATGGTTTGAAAAACATTTGTTTGTTTCCTGTTTATCTTCTCAACAATTCTGTAGGATAAGTAGGAGAAGCGTTGTGATGCCCTGACTGTGGTATGCTTGTGACAGTGGGGACATCTCTGTATGTTTGGTGTGGGATATGGAAGCCCAGTTCTCTTTGCTGGTTACCGGCTGCCCTGCCCCATGTTGCTTCCCTGCCCTAAATGCAGCCTAGGTGTCTAGCAGCCCTACGGTAACCTACTGATTCTAAAGCCATAAGCTAGACCACAGCCATGGAGGATGGTCATCTTCAGGGCAAAGCTCTTAAGGGAAAGGGGGGCTTCCAAGGTCAGCTGTTGCTAATTGCACTTCTCAGTGTCCCTAATCCAAGGAGCTAAAACATTGCTAAAATCCACTCCACTGCACAGCCCTGGCTGATTTGTTATGCAAACTGGAAGTGGAGAGACTTTTCTCTGAATCAATTAATGGCAATGAGGGGTCTTCTGATATTGATGGAACTTCTGGTATGGATCAGGGGTATGAGTAAAAATCCCCTGCCTTCCTTCATGGTGGGAATTGTGGAAACATTCTCCTTACTCCCTGCTGTTTACTCTCCGACCTCATTAAAATTAATGACTATTCAAGTCAGATGGCAGGTGGACCCATGTCTTTGTAAGGTTTATGTACAATTTTCCTACTGTGCCTCTGATGGTAATTCTTTGGTTAAATAATTCATAGTGATATTAAGAAGATTTTTTTCAACTATTATGAAAAAGGAAGAACATGTTTTAAAGCAAAAGTTCAAGAGAGAGGACATCAATTCTTTTTTTTTTCTGAATAAAAAGTGATATGATTCACAGAAAATACTGAAGTAATAAAAAAAATACAGATTAAAAATTGGCTGCTAGATTGATATACTTCTTTATGTCAAATTAAGTAAGCTTATTATAATCATGTAAATAATTTAGTTCCCAAAAGGAAAGATGCAAAACAGCACAAGTGAAAATTGGAGAAAAGGAAAGATATAAGCATCTGAATGCAGAATTGCAAAGAATAGCAAGAAGAGATAAGAAAACCTTCTTCAGCGACCAATGCAAAGAAATAGAGGAAAACAACAGAATGGGAAAGACTAGAGATCTCTTCAAGAAAATTAGACATACCAAGGGAACATTTCATGCAAAGATGGGCTTGATAAAGGATAGAAATGGTATGGACCTGACAGAAGCAGAAGATATTAAGAAGAGGTGGCAAGAATATACAGAAGAATTGTACAAAAAAGATCTTCACGACCTGGATAATCATGATGGTGTCATCACTCATCTAGAGCCAGACATCCTGGAATGTAAAGTCAAGTGGGCCTTAGGAAGCATCACTACGAACAAAACTAGTGGAGGTGATGGCATTCCAGTTGAGCTATTTCAAATCCTGAAAGATGATGCTGTGAAAGTGCTGCACTCAATATGCCAGCAAATTTGGAAAACTCAGCAGTGGCCACAGGACTGGAAAAGGTCAGTTTTCATTCAATCCCAAAGAAAGGCAATGCCAAAGAGTGCTCAAACTACCGCACAATTGCACTCATCTCACATGCTAGTAAAGTAATGCTCAAAATTCTCCAAGCCAGGCTTCAGCAATACGTGAACCGTGAACTTCCTGATGTTCAAGCTGGCTTTAGAAAAGGCAGAGGAACCAGAGATCAAATTGCCAACATCCGCTGGATCATGGAAAAAGCAAGAGAGTTCCAG
>SJYQ01104596.1:515666-534248 GCA_006410935.1 Redunca redunca
AGTCAAGGCTATGGTTTTTCCAGTGGTCATGTATGGATGTGAGAGTTGGACTGTGAAGAAGGCTGAGTGCCGAAGAATTGATGCTTTTGAACTGTGGTGTTGGAGAAGACTCTTGAGAGTCCCTTGGACTGCAAGGAGATCCAACCAGTCCATTCTGAAGGAGATCAGCCCTGGGAATTCTTTGGAAGGACTGATGCTAAAGCTGAAACTCCAGTACTTTGGCCACCTGATGCAAAGAGTTGACTCATTGGAAAAGATTTTGATGCTGGGAGGGATTGGGGGCAGGAGGAGAAGGGGACGGCAGAGAATGAGATGGCTGGATGGCATCACTGACTCGATGGACATGAATCTGAGTGAACTCCGGGAGTTGGTGATGGACAGGGAGGCCTGGTGTGCTGCGATTCATGGGGTCACAAAGAGTCGGACACGACTGAGCAACTGAACTGAACTAATAGGGAAAGGGAATATTTCACTTAGGGGATGACACACATTGGGGAAAACCAGAAAGAAAAGGAAGATGTGAAATCTCTGTGTTAAGTGTATCTAAAAAGACTGACATAGTCTAAGATCCGTGATGTAGAATCAGGGTTGGGTCAATAATATTTGCCAATAATACTGCCTGCCATGGGCTAATCATTTTGAAAGGCCTTTGCTACACACACTTCTATTTAACTCTTACAGTGATGCTATCTGGTGAGTTATTTTACTATTAGTATTCTGTTTTATGGGGCTTCCCAGGTGGTGCAGTGGTAAAGAATCCATCAACCAATGCAGGAGATGTAAAAAATGTAGTTTTGTTCCCTGGATCTCAAAGACCCCCTGGAGTAGGAAATGGCAACCTGCCCCAGTATTCTTGCCTGAAAAATCTCATGGACAGAGGAGCCTGGGGGGCCACCGTGCATGGGGTCATAAAGAGTCAGACACAACTGAGCACACATAGATATACACACACACACATTCTGTTCTATAACTGTGGAAACTGAGGCTCATAGAAGTTAAGTAACTTTCCCACATTCCAGAGCTTTTGGCAGAACACAGACTAGATTACTGGTATTGCTTTCTTTTTTTTCCCCTCATAGAAGATTTTTAAAATTGAAGTATAGTTGATTTACAATGCTGTGATAGTTTCAGGAGTACTGTAAAGTGACTCGCTTATATATATATACCTACCTATTTTTTTCATATTCTTTTCCATTATATGCCGGGGTCCAGCCCCGGTGGATCCAGGGTGATTCGAAGGTAGGGATGGAGTTGGCGTCCTTAGAAATAACTTATTTAATTACAGATAGAGAGGGATTAGAAAATTAGCAGAGAAAAAGAAGCTGAATAACTTGGTTTGCATGGAATACCAATCACCACCTACGTAGGCCGCAGGCGTCTTCCCGTTCTCCCGAAGGAGAGGAGGCACTGAGGTCCCCCCAGTCTGATCTTAGAAGCCCAGGCAAAATTAGCAGGCTTGGTGAGTACCCATATTCCAGATGGGAATTCAGCCAGAAAAACAGAAAGCAAGAAAGAAGCGACATGGGGGAATCGGTCTTTCCAGAAACTCTGATCCCATTTCTTTATTTTTTAGATTTGCTTATATACCTTTTGTTACACATAGGGATGAATACAGAGTCACACAGGGGTCAGCAGTCCTGACCTTTATCAAAATCAGGTGCTTCACATAAATGTATAAAAAAAGGTCTTAGGGGTTTTACATCATCTTCTGGCCATGAGGCCTGCTGACATTTTATGATCTTTTCTTTCTGATAACCAAAAAACTTATTTTTTCCAAGGGTGTTCTTTCTTAAACCAGGCACCACCCTCCAAATAAATTTGCATTCCTATAGGGTGAGAGTGTAGTGAGTTACAATCAAGAAAGGAATTTATTTAACCCAAGGTTAACATGATTAATCTTAAAGGTTAATACTTATTTCTCCTACATGCTAGTTATATTCATTATAAGGGCAGGGAATATGGAGATTTAGTAGCAAACATCAGCCCAACAAATGAAAACCCTTCACAAATGTTCCCCTTAAGATCTATTTAGTATTAAGATAGTGATAAAGTTACATTTTTACATAGCAAGGACACAGTGATTTATAACAAAGTACAGTGATCTATTACAAAAGAGAAAATTCATTAAGTCAAAAAGTCTAGTATTGCTAACCTTAAAAACTACTATATTTCCTTTTCTATATTCCAAATACATTGATTAATATATTCCCAGGTGTCTAAGGATATGGAGGCCTGGCGGCAATCATTGACTCAACAATGAGAAAAGCCCTATGCTAATTAAGACTCTCAAAATACTCCAAACTCTCTGTGCTGTTTATGGTTGAGGTAGTAAACAATCATGTGTGTAGTGGCAGGAGTATGGATAACCCTGTCACACAAGCTAGTCTGTCAGCAGAGAGGTTTGACCTGAGACACCCTTGTCATACCCAGGGCAGGGAATTAGCAGTAATCATTGGCACAACAAATGAAAAACCCTTCACCAATATAATTCCTAACCAACCCACTATACTGACAATTTCCCAAAAGAATTTGCCTTTAGTAAGTCTGAAACATCTCTTACCTCTCAGGTTGGGAGGCTGTAAACAATCACAATGTGGCAGGAGGAACCTATTCAGGCGGGCTAGATAGCCTTCAGAGGAGTTCGTAAGTTGAAACACTCTTGTCATGCCCAGGAATTTTTATTGACTTGGAGCTGCACGTTTATTCCTTCTCCGAGAGAACCGGTGGGGAACAGCCCCCCATAAAGTCAGAGGTGTAGGCGAGAGCATGAAACAGTAAAGTAGGTAGACTCTGATTTTGGGGGTAGATGCTCGCCAACAGGGGATTTCCTTAGGCTTGATCACGCCTTTGCATATGCCAAGCTTCCTTCTTCATGACCTTTGCCATGGCCAGAGTTCCTCACGCTGGCTCCCGGCAACTATAGCTTATTTCAAGATACTGAATATAGTCTTCTGTGCTAAATTGTAGGTCCTTGTTGATCATCTATTTATGTATAGCAGTGTGTATCTGTTAATCCTAATCTCTGATTATACCAACCCCACCTTTTCCCTTTGGCAACCATAAACTTGTTTTCTGTGCCTGTAAGTTGTTTCTGATGGTAAATAAGTTCATTTGTATTATTCTTTTAGAGAAGGAAATGGCAATCCACTCTAGAATTCTTGCCTAGAGAATCCCATGGACAAAGGAGCCTGGTGGGCTGCTGTCTATAGGGTTGAACAGAGTCAGACATAACTGAAGCGACTTAGCATGCATGCATGTGTGCATTGGAGAAGGAAATGGCAACCCACTCCAGGATTCTTGCCTGGAGAATCCCAGGGACGGAGGAGCCTGGTGGGCTGCTGTCTATGGGGTCACACAGAGTTGGACACAACTGAAGTGACTTAGCAGCAGCAGTATCATTCTTTTAGATTCCACATATAAGTGATATCATATATTTGTCTTTGTTTGACTTACTTTGCTTAGTATGATAATTTCCAGGTCTGTCCATATTACTACAAATGGCATTATTTCATTTTTTATGGCTGAGTAATAATCCACTGTATATATCAACACTCATCCCCTGCTACTCCATTTTTCCCCCGTCTTCAATCTTTCCCAGCATCAGGGTCTGTTGCAGTGAGTCAGCGCTTCACATCAGGTGACCAAAGCACTGGAGCTTCAGCTTCAGCATCAGTCCTTCCAGTGAATGTTCAAGGTTGATTCCTTTTAGGGTTGGCTGGTTTGATCTCCTTGAAGTCCAGGGACTCTCAAGAGTCTTCTCCAGCACAGTCTGAAAGCATCAGTTCTTTGGTGCTCAGCCTTCTTTCAAGTCCAACTCTCACATCTATACATGACTACCGGAAAAACCACAGCTTTGACTAGACAGAACTTTGTCAGGGAAATGATGTCTCTGCTCTCTAATATGCTTTCTAGGTTTGTCATAGCTTTTCTTCCAAGAAGCATGCATCTTAATTTCATGGGTGCAGTCACTGTCTGCAGTGATTTTGGAGTCCAAAAAATATAGTATGTCACTGTTTCCATTTCCCCCCATCTATTTGCCATCTATTTTATATTTTACTCTAACTGAAAGTGGACTTTCCCTGAGAATGCAAATAGAGGCTGCAGGTCCTCTTTTTTCCCAGCCCTGGGTCCCTCCCTTCTGTGTCACCCTCCAGCACCTCAGTGGGGATGCACCAGCCCTCAGCTCAGTCATGAGGGATACCTGACTCTAGACTTTGCCGAATTCTGTAGTTTAGTTGTGTGCTGTCTTGACATTCTTAATCTGAGCAGATCTCAACTGACCCATACTGTCTGCTTCTGTATGGGGCAGGACTCACTGACCTTAAGGAGAGAGAGACAGAGGAAGAAGGGCAGGTGGACTCAACGAGATAAGACTCAAGTGTGGTAAAGAGATGGATTGAAGACTCCTGTGTTGTAGCAGGTCAGAGCACTGTTGCTAATGCCTGCCGCTATCCTCTAACTTTTCAGAAGAAGGAGACATTGTGAGCAAACCTTGTACAGCACAGTAGGCTGTCAGCTGGAATATCTTCCTGAAGTTGGAGTCTGGCCAAATCCACCCTGATACGTCTGTTACCATATACTCTATTCACTGTAATTCCCTTTGCCATCAGTACACACGAGGATTTCTGCAGGCTCCAGAAGGACTCAAATGCTTCCAGTAAGACACATCTGTTGACGTTCTCAAGAAAGATGCTGATTGTTGTTAGGAATATTCCATCGGAAAATGGGTTTTCATTAAAATGATTTGTTTTTAGGTGAGGAAGGCACTTTAATCAGTGACCAGGGTAATCTTTGTATAAATTTCCCAATGAATTACACTCAGCAGTTTTTTTTCTTTTTAAAATAATTTAAAAATAAAACTTATCTTTAAATAATTAAAAAATAGTTTTATAGTTACAAAAATGGCAAAAATAACACAGAGACTTCCTATATATTAACAATAGGACTTTCAAAAGACCCCCCAATCCCACTTCTGGATATACAGCCACAGTAAAGAAAGTCACTATATTAATGACAAAGCTGCCTCTCCACATTCACTGCAGCCTGCAGCTGAGACATGGAAACAACTTATGTGTCCATCAAAGATAAATCAATAAAGAAAATGTATATACACACAGGGATATCATTCACCAATAAAAAAAAGAAGTCCTGCCTTTTTTGATAACATGGATCGACTTTTGGACATTATGATAAATAACCTTCCCAACCCAGGGATCAAACCCAGGTCTCCCACATTACAGGCAGATTCTTTATTGTCTGAGCCACCCTGGAAGCCAAGAACTAAGTCAGACATAGAGAGATAAATACTGTATGCTATCACATACAGCCAAGAGGAGCCTAAGGAGACATGATGATTAAGTATAGGATCCTACTTAGGAATCTGGATCAGAAAAGAAAAATTGTAGGTGAAAGCTATGGAAATCTAAGTATGGACTTCAGTTGATAATATTGGTCCAATATTGGCTCATTAGTTGTAACAAGAGTACTAACACTAATATAGGATGTTGCTGACAGGGGAAACTGAGTATGGGATGTATGGGACATTCAAGTTGTTCTGTTTGTCAAATGTTAGTTTGCAGAGAGCACTAGGAACATATTTCAGTCCCCTTCCCCATCCTCTCAATGTTAGCCCTGCCATCTCCTCCTTCAACACAGCTAAGGCTTGTGAAATGACCAGGCAGGTCACAAGTGGATGACAACCACCAACATATACTCTTGTCATTAGACTGTATGGCACTCCACTCCAGCACTCTTGCCTGGAAAATCCCGTGGATGGAGGAGCCTGGTGGGCTGCAGTCCATGGGGTTGCTAAGAGTCGGACACAACTGAGCGACTTCACTTTCACTTTTCACTTTCATGCATTGGAGAAGGAAATGGCAACCCACTCCTGTGTTCTTGCCTGGAGAATCCCAGGGGTGGGGGAACCTGGTGGGCTGACGTCTATGGGGTTGCACAGAGTTGGACAGGACTGAAGCGACTTAGCAGCAGCAGCAGAAATGAAGACCAGACCTTAGTTGCACAAAACCACTGAGATTTGGGGATGAAATTCAATACCATAGTTAACCAAACTTGACTGTATAAAAATACTTAAAATGACATGAGGTCCAGTCACTTGGGGTTAAATGACAGCCACCTCCATATCCATTCCCCATCACACCATCCTTCGGTCCCTTCAGGACTGCCTCATTTTTCCCAGCCTTGGGTCAAGTCACGCTGCCCATCCTGGTCTCGAGGTCCTCAGAAGCTACAGCTTCTAACTGATAACCAGAAAATTCCCTGGACCATGATGCTCTTCCTGGAAATCTTTCTCTAATTCTTTATCCTGACTGATCCCTGTGTCTCCTTCAAGAAGCCCACTTTCCACGAAGTCCTGTGCTGATGATAGCTGGTCTTCTAATATCCAGCTTGATCAGAAGAAGCAAGTTTCCTTTGCTCACATTGCACTCAGTTACTCCTTTGTTTTTGAAAAGAAATATTCAGTATTCTCTGATAAACCATAATGAAAAAGAATATTTGTTTAAAAAAGAATGCATATATGTGTGTAACTGACTCACTTTGCTGTACAACAGTTTGGCACAACATTGTACATCAAGAATGAAAAGTGAAAGTCGCTCAGTCATGTCTGACTCTTTGCCACCCCATGGACTATACAGGCCATGGAATTCTCCAGGCCAGAATACTGGAGTGGGTAGCCTTTCCCTTCTCCATGGGATCTTCCCAACCCAGGGATCGAACCCAGGTCTCCTGCATTACAGCTGGATTCTTTACCAGCTGAGCCGCAAGGGAAGCCCAAGAATACTGGAGTGGGTAGCCTATCCCTTCTCCAGGGCATCTTCCTGACTCAGGAATCATACCAGGGTCTCCTACATTGCAGGCAGATTCTTTACCAACTGAGCTATCAGGGAAGACTATATTAACTATAATTTAACTTAAAAAAAGAACTAGGCATTCGGGTATACCACCCTTGACTTTTCCTCATGATTATCGCCTTACCTCCAGGTCATTTTCCATACACAGAAGGTGAAAAACAACTGCTAAGGACACCATTACCCACACAATCCTGGCATAATCTGAGTCACTTCATTATCCACACAAGTGAAATCTCCATGTTTTGGTCTCCTACATCCTTTAGTTTGTCACTATGATAGGCATTTTCCTCCAGCCCCAACTGACCCACTACGCCACCTACAAACTGTCTGTGTCAAGCATCCTGCCTCTCGATCCCTACTCCCAGCCTTGCCCATCCACACGCCACAGAACCTCCACGTGGACAATAATTCCCATTGTATTAGTCTGCTCAGGCCGCCATGACAAAGTACCACAGACTGGGTGACTCACGCAACAGAAAGTTATTTCCCACAGTTGTTCAGGCCAGAAGTCCAAGATCAAGGCTTCTGCTGACTCAGGTCCTGGTGAGGGCTCTCTCCCTGTCTTGTAGGTAGCTGCCTTCCCATTAGGGCATCACATGGCCTTTTCCTGGCGCATGGCCTCACTTCAATGGGAAAAGAAATGTTGGAACAGAAATGACCTGGGCTGGAAGCAAAGCACATTCTCTGTACTTAAAACTACTTTCTGCATTTTTACCATTCACCCTTTGCTGGAAGGTAGCACTGTTTTTTTTTGTTTATTTGTTTGTTTGCTGCTTTTGTGGCTTGGTCCTAACCTGGGAGTATGGCTCTCTGATGGATAAGCATGGTTTCTTGTCAGTTAAACTTAAGACAAGCCTGTCTGCTGGGACAAGACACTATCAGATCAGCAACCCTGCTCACATATGTGAGTTCCCAAGCCTGAGCAAGGTTACTTAGAGAAAGAATTCAACAAAATATAAAACTAGCCCTGCGTTCCTTAATCTATTTAGTGACGATACTGTGATATGCAATAATGTGAGAAAAAATAAAGTAAATGGAAAGCTTTCAGGATAGCCAAATATTAGTAGTAAACAGTGGGGGTAAACCACATATACTAGAAAAATTTGCACTTACTAGTAAAAAGCGGGGAAAAGATGCTAATATTCATTCATAGAGTATGATAAACAAGTAGAAATTTACAGCTACCGAGGTAGTACCTGGAATTGTATTTTGAGTGCATGGACATAGCAAATATTTCTGTACCTATACAGATTCCAGCAAGAAGCAGACATGAGACTCAAAAATATACCTAATAGCAGGCTAGAGAATCTGTTATAAAGCTTAGCATAAACATAAAGTGTATAGCTGGGTTAATGCGCTTTATCTAGGAAACACACAGAAAAACAATCTGCAAACCTTGGGAAGATGATCTCAAGGAGGAAAAGAACTGCTTGACTTAATATATAATTAGTCAGTAAACCTCATCCATCTATCATAGTGATTAATATAGGCACCAATGATTCATACTTATTATACTTGTCTCCAATGTAGATTTGGAGATGAACTGAAGAATGAAAAATTCTAACTTGCTGTAAAAGGAATTTTCAAAACAGGGTAGACTTCTAAGGAATTAGCATTGTTATTAAGCATTAATGCTGGTTCTTCTCTCTCAACACTTACTGTGTCTGACAGAATTTTGATCTTCTAGACATCTTTCTGTAATGGGTAGTTTTAGGAAGTTGAGGTTGCAAAAAAGCTGAGTGATCTAAGACCTTTCATGTTCCTGGCACAAATTCAATTCTGGAATATCTAGTCTGGCCTTCACTTTCATTTCTGACACTTACTAATGCTAGGGCCCTTGAAGCATGATTTCATAAAATCCCTAAACTATATGTAATCACTTACAGTCTATAAATATAATCCAGAAAGAGTATTTGCAAAGGTTCAACAATATGAACAACTCTATGCTTTGCAGGGAAAGAAGTAGGTATTATTGTTCCTTTTGTCATGTTGAGTAGCTGTAAATCCAGCCAGGACTGTGAGATGCGCGCGCGCGCACACACATATACACACACACACACACAAATTAGGAAAAACTAAAGAAACATGAAATTTAACAAGTTTATTTGAAAATCAGCAATGAGATATAGCAGAAACGAACACACTTTATTTAACTCAGAAATCTCTAGATTCTAATTTTGCATTACTGCCTATAAAGTCTGTAATTGACTTCGGCTGAGTCTCAGGTTCTTCCACAGACAATAGGCCTATTTGACAGTAAAATGAGATGAACCATGTGAAATCTACCAGGTAGATCAGGATACACCTTGACACTACTGCACTGTCTTAATCTTCCCCAAATTGTATATGGCATCTTCAGGCTTTAATGTCAGGATTTAATTCACAGCCCAATTTGGAACCAAGTGAGAGATAGACACAGGAATCAGACAGTTGGGGCATTTATCACAGATAAAATCTAGGTGGAAAGATTTGGTTAACATATGACCAAATGGACTTGCCAGCATTCCCTGCCTGACACCCTTCCACAGAGTCAAATCCAGATCTTGAAATTGCCAGCTGAACAAGCTCAGTGGGAAGATTTGGGTCTGAGCAGACACACATATGGAGGAAGACTGTTTCCCAGGATCTCAGAAGGAAAAGAAAGAGTCCAAACTCCACAGTGATGAATCTTTTAATAGAGTGACTTTATCCAATTCAGAAAAGTGGATCCAAACCTGTCACAACCAACCCGTTCTCTACAGGGAGGAATGAGTAAGATGTGGCGCAGAGGGTGGGATGTTCACGCTTCTGGGCTTCCCTCTTCCTGGCAGTGTGTAGAGCAAGAAATTAAGACTTTGACCCAGTAAGCTTCATCATTCTTCCTGTCACTCAAGCCAGAAATACTGGAACAGTAGTGATCATGACCTGTCTTTACATCACATCTAGACCCAACTCTACCCTTATAGTCATCTGTCCTGCCACCCTCATACTCTTCTTGTTCAGTTGATAACTCATGTCTGACTCTTTGTGACCCCATGGACTGCAGAATGCCAGGCTTTCCTGTCCTTCACTGTTTCCCAGAGTTTGTTCAAATTCATATCCATGAGACAGCCATCTCATCCTCTGTCACCACCTTCTCCCACCTTCAATCTTTTCCATCATCAGGGTCTTGTTCAATGAGTCAGCTTCTCACAGGAGGTTGCCAAACTATTGGAAATTCAGCTTCAGCATCAGTCCTTCTAAGGAATATTCAGGGTTGATTTCCTTTAGGATTGACTGGTTTGATCTCCTTGTAGTCCAAGGGACTCTCAAGAGTCTTCTCTAGCACCACATTTCAAAAGCATCAATTCTTTGATGCTTAGCCATCTTTACGGTCCAACTCTCACATGCCCTACAGGACAACTAAACAGATTCGGATTTCTGTACATGGCACTTGCTCTCTTCCTTCCACTTTCTACTCATTTTTTAACCCACATGAATGCCATCCCACTTCCTCTTTTTCTTCAGTTCAGTTCAGTAGCTCAGTCTTTGGGACCCCATGAATTGCAGCACGCCAGGCCTCCCTGTCCATCATCATCTCCCGGAGTTCACTCAGACTCACGTCTATTGAGTCAGTGATGCCATCCAGCCATCTCATCCTCGGTTGTCCCCTTCTCCTCCTGCCCCCAATCCCTCCCAGCATCAGAGTCTTTTCCAATGAGTCAACTCTTCTCATGAGGTGGCCAAAGTATTAGAGTTTCAGCTTCAGCATCATTCCTTCCAAAGAACACCCAGGACTCATCTCCTTTAGAATGGACTGGTTGGATCTCCTTGCAGTCCAAGGGACTCTCAAGAGTCTTCTCCAACACCACAGTTCAAAAGCATCAATTCTTTTCTGCTCAGCTTTCTTCACAGTCCAACTCTCACATCCATACATGACCACTGGAAAAACCATAGTCTTGACTCTTTTTCTTAGTCTTTCTTCATTTCTGTGTCTCATCACTGTTCCTCCCCAGTTCCATCCCATAGCTCGGATTCAAAAGTATCTTTGCCTCTTGTGTTCTTTTGCTTCTCAATAGAAATTACTTACAATCCATGTCATGTCACAACTGCTCATGAATAACAAGGACAGTAATAAGAGCTCATGTTGTTAATAGTCGTAATGCACCAAGCAATATACTACATATTTTATCATTGTTGTAATTTCATCTACTCTCCACAACCCCTGATGATTTAAGGGTGTACTTTTGGGTCCATGTTGAGTTAGGTGAAGATTTGCAGTGTTGACTAGCCCAAGTCATGGAGGTGTGAGCCTAACGAGGCAGTCACAGTATTGGAGGGCTTCCAGTCCATTTCCTCTTGATACTGATGAGGGACATTATTTGGATGAACTTTGGCAGTATTACCTGTCAGAACTGTGGCAAAATAAGCTTTGCTAATTTGGGGTTAGAACCCAAACTTTCTGACTCTTGGGTCTCTGGGATATGCTTTGACATCAGAGAGACAGACAACATCTACAGTAAATAGCAAGCAGGATGGTCTATGAACATGTAAGTGTGTTTCTCAGAGAAGTCTTAGCACCTGGATAATTTTCCATCTGCCACTAATACCTGTAAGAATTACCTTTAGTAACCTCTTACTCTCTTACAGATACATTATGAATTCTGTTAATTTTGAAAAACCAAATGTCTATGGTTTGTATTGTTTTGTTTTAAAGAATTAGTCTTAATTTCAGCTTCAGAATTTGTAGCTTCTGTAGTTATCAAGAGATTGACTTTTGTTACTTAGGGTTTTTTGAATTATTTTGTTCCTCACAAGAGTATTAGGCTTCCCTGGTGGCTCAGCTGGTAAAGAATCTGCCTGCAATGTGGGAGGCCTTGGTTTGATCCCTGGTTTGGGAAGATCTCCTGGAGAAGGGAAAGGTTACCCACGCCAGTGTTCTGGCCTGGAGAATTCCATGAACTCTATAATCCATGGGGTTACAAAGAGTCAGACATGACTCTTTGTAAGAGTCAGACTGTAGCGACTTTCACTTTCCCAAGAATATTAAACAGATCAGATCTAGCCAGAACCAAAACAAGAAAGAAGTAACAAAAACATACAAATGACTGTTAAAAACTAACACGTGCTTACTGAATGTCTACTGCTACTGCTAAGTCGCTTCAGTGATGTCCGACTCTGTGCGACCCCATAGACGTCAGGCCACCAGGCTCCCCCGTCCCTGGGATTCTCCAGGCAAGAACACTGGAGGGGGTTGCCATTTCCTTCTCCAATGCATGAAAGTGAAAAGGGAAAGTGAAGTCGCTCAGTCATGTCCGACTCTTCACGACCCCATGGACTGAAGCCCACCAGGCTCCTCCATCCATGGGATTCTCCAGGCAAGAGTACTGGAGTGGGGTGCCATCGCCTTCTCTGACTGAACGTCTAGTGCACTGGAACTCTTTGAGAGTCAGGATGAGAGAGCGCGGCAGGCATGCAGCAATCTTGCTTCTGTGCATTTCCACACACTTCATTACATATAAGAGGAGACTAAATAAGGCATCATTAAAGACAGGTTCTGGGCAGCTGCAAGATTTTTTTTTTTTTTCTTTACACTAATTTATGTAGCAAAGAGATAAGCGAATTAATCTTCATTATCAATCTACCAGATAGTAAGCATCAGACTGAAATGCCACTCTTAGTGCAGACAGGAGATGATCCACATGGCAGATTGCATTCTTTCTTTCGGGTCCAGGTGCAACCATGACAGATCCTGGCAAACAGAATGCTTTTCATCCCTAGACAGGCCTGCCTGCTCCTTCTGCTTACTTTTGCTCCCGCCTCTTGATGAGGGGCAATCGCAATTAGACGAATCATGTTGTCTATAATCTTGTCCCCTTCCCCTTAGCAGCCATGATTCATTCTGACAAGGAAAGTTTAAAAGCAACAAGTGAAATATGATAAACAATATCCATCATTGTATAAGGGAGTCAGGCTAAAAGCTTTCTGTCACTATTAATAATACTGTTTAGTTTTCGGCTTCCCCTTTGTGTTGCATTAGTGGCAAATGTGAGATTCTGTGAGCCACGCAGGTTGGGAATGGACTACCTGTGAGATCCATGGCTTGGGATGAAACTGTCCTCAGCAGTGGCTACCCTTCTTCCACACCTCAGAGCTGCCCCTGAGATGGAGCTGAAGCCAGCATGGGGCAAAAGATGAAGAAGGCAGTCAAGACCCTGCACCTCAACGCTCACTTATTTCTGACTCATGCTATGCAAAGCCTGTGTTCTAGAAGCTTTGAAGCTGTTACAGTGCAGTTGAAACATAAAGCAAACATGGAGTAAAATATAGTCCTAGGTGACCTTTTAAAATGTATATTCTAATGAAATCACTCCTTTTACACAAGAATGACCTAGTAAAGTAATAGTTATTCTTTAGTCACTCAGTCGCATCTGACTGTTTTGCAACCCCATGGACTGTAGCCCACTAGCTTCCCCTGTCTGAGAATACTGGAATGGGTTGTCATTTCCTTCTCCAGGGAATCTTCCCAACCCAGGGATCGAACCTGCATCCCCTGCATTGGCAGGCGAATTCATTACCACAGAGCCACCAGGGAAGCTGATAAAGTAATATCCCATCTGAAAAACAGAGTCACAGATGCAATCATCTCTCAACCAACTCTCCAGTAGATGTGCTTGTCTGGGTACCCAGATCTCACTACTAGGATAATTGGGGCTGTAATTCTCAGACCACCTACCTGAAGTTTATTAAATGAAATTCTAAACTTGGTTTTTATTTCACGGTAACTCAATTCCTCTCAACCCACCATGTGCACAAGACCCATGCTTACTGTCAGTGGTATCAAGGTTTAATATATTTGACAGGAAGCAGAGAGAATGCCTAAGCCCAGCCCACAGTTTCACAGTGATGTGGACATCATCTGTGCAACAGTCTGAGCAACCCACTATTGAAACCCAGAGTGTTTAGTCATCTCTGAGTGCATCAGGAAGGGTTCTTGGGGAAGATGGCACAGATCAGGCTTTGAAGGATGAGCACAAAACTGTGGGTATAGGAAAAAGAGGGAAGAGGTTAGCTAATTCCAGCACAATGCATAGAATCAGGATGTGGACATTCATGGTTTCCTCAGGAGAGAGTAGTTTTCTGTGCCTACAACAAAGATTTTTAGAGACTGGGCAGGAGCTTGAAGATACAGAAAAGGAAGATAAAATCTAATCTGCAGATCACCTGTGAAAGACAGAAAGTGTGGATGCTAGAAGGCAGGTGATGAATAAAGGAAGCTTAGAGAATTCTCAACAGTATTCATTTAATTTTGAGATCAAGTCTCATGAGAAAGGTTTGCTTTGATTTGTAGAATCTGCTCACGTAAGCTGATCTAGATTGATCCACACATTTCTGGGAATTTATTGAACAATTTCCAGACAGAGGATTTAAGTGAGGCTGAGATCCATTGGTTAAAAAAAAAAAAAATCCCACAGTAAATTATCATTCTTTCTAGTGCCATCTTGAGTTTGTATATCATTTTTTTCTTCCAAGTTATTCAAAGCACTTCATATATATCAATGCCTTTCTCCTAAAGTTTTTGAGACATAATTAGGTACACATTACCACTGTGCTTGTTTTATAAATATTGACATCTGACATGTTGGTTGCAGAATCTGCTTCGGATAAAACGGTATCAAAATTGTCATCAATCTACATGTTATTATCAGTTATTTTTCATGGAAGTCACCATATAAATAAAAATGTTATAAGCATCTTTTTCTAACTGATTGCATACATTGAATATATTTACATTGATTTTACAATTTTAAGATAAATTGTACCAACACATTTTACACATTTCCAGCACAACAGACATTAAAAGTTTAAAAAAAGACCATAGGAATATAGCAAATCTCATTATTCAGGTTCTAAGAACATTATTTGTACACTGTTCATGCAATTGTTATGGAATCATATTACTTCAGGGGCCAATAAGGTGAAATAAATACTGAATTAACTAGGTAAAAGACAAATGGGATGAGGTAGCTGAAAAGAAACAGAAATGGCAGACCCTCACTAAATGCGCTGAGATGTGAGTTAAAACAATAGAGCCTTGGGTGAACCAAACAATTTACATCTGTAGTTAAATTTGGACAGTGCGTTTACAACTGCTGCTCATTTATGTCCATTTATATAGAAAGAAGGTTAGATCAACAGAGAGATACAGAGATGGATAAACAAAAATACAGGGAGAAACCATTTCGTAAAAATGAGATCATGCTGTGTTATTTTATGAAATTTTTGAAAATTAGTTTTAACGAACAAAAAAATTAATTTCATTAGAAAAACACAAAATGGATCATAAACATAAAAGTAAAATTTTCAAAACTATAAAACCAAAAGATAATATAAGAGAAAACCTAGGTGACCTTGGATATAGCAATTATTATTTAGATATGACATCAAAGACAATTCATAAAAGAAATAACTGATAAGCTGGACTTCATTGAAATTAGAAGCTCTGCTCTGTGAAAAACAATATCAAGAGAATTAGAAGACAAGACACAGACTAGAAGAAAATATTGGCAAAAACACATCTCATAAAGGACTGTTATCCAAAATATGTGAAGAACTCTAAAATCCAACAGAAAGGAAACAAACCGAAAATTCCATTACAAACCTGGAAAAAGACCTTAACGATCACCTCACCAAAGAAGATACACACTGGGGAAATATGCTTATAAAAAGATGTTCCACACAATGTGCCATTAGTTCAGTTCAGTCGCTCAGTCATGTCCGACTCCTTGCGACCCCATGAATCGCAGCATGCCAGGCCTCCCTGTCCATCACCATCTCCCGGACTTCACTCAGACTCACGTCCATCGAGTCCAGGATGCCATCCAGCCATCTCATCCTCGGTCGTCCCCTTCTCCTCCTGCCCCCAGTCCTTCCCAGCAGCAGAGTCTTTTCCAATGAGTCAACTCTTCGCATGAGGTGGCCTAAGTACTGGAGCTTCAGCTTTAGCATCATTCCTTCCAAAGAAATCCCAGGGCTGATCTCCTTCAGAATGGACTGGTTGGATCTCCTTGCAGTCCAAGGGACTCTCAGGAGTCTTCTCCATCACCACAGTTCAAAAGCATCAATTCTTCGGCACTCAGCCTTCTTCACAGTCCAACTCTCACATCCATACATGACTACTGGAAAAACCATAGCCTTGACTAGACGGACCTTNCCTGGCAATCTTGATTCCAGCTTGTGTTTCTTCCATTCCAGCGTTTCTCATGATGTACTCTGCATATAAGTTAAATAAACAGGGTGACAATATACAGCCTTGATGTACTCCTTTTCCTATTTGGAACCAGTCTGTTGTTCCATGTCCAGTTCTAACTGTTGCTTCCTGACCAGCATACAGATTTCTCAAGAGGCAGGTTAGAACAGACATTTGATACCATCACATATTTATTATAATGGCCAAAATCCAGACACTGACAACACAAAATACCGGTGAGGATGCGAAGCAACAGGAGCTCTCTTATTTATTGCTGATAGTAGTGCAAAATGGCGTAGACCCTTTGGAAGACAGTTTGGCTTTTTTTTTTTAATTATTTTAATAAAACTAAGTATGCTCTTACCATACAATGTAGCGACTAAACTTCTTGGCATTTACCAAAAGCAGCTGAAAATTTATGTCCACACAAAGCCTAGGCAAGGATGTTTATAGTAGCTTTATTCATAATTGCCAAAACTTGAAAGCAATCAAAATTTCCTCATTAGGTGACCAAGTAGACTGTGGTAAGACTGTGGTACATCAAGACAAAGGAGTATTATCCATCACTAAGAAGAACTGAGCTAGCAAGCCAAGACATGGAGGAAAACAATGTGTATTACTAATTGAAAGAAGCCAACCCGAAAAGACTACAGATTATAAGATCCCAACCATAGGACATCCTGGAAAAGGCAAAAGTGTAAAGACAATAAAAAGGTGAGCAGTTGCCAGAAGTGAGGGTGGGACAGTTGCACGGGCAGAGCACAGAGTATTTTTAGGAGAACAAAAAATACTCTGTAAGTATACTGATGGATTACATGGATACTGGTTTCTTCATATACAGTATGAACAGTGAAGATTAATGTAAACTATGGTCTTTGGATGATTATGGTGTCATAATGAGGTTCATCCTTGGTAAAATATGTATCATTCTGATAAGTGACTTTGCAGGGACCATGCATGTGTGGGGTCAGGGGATGTATGGGAAATCTCTATACCTCCCTCTCAGTTTTGTTGTAAACCTAAAACTTCCGTAAACACCAAAACCTTAAAAAATGTAACTGAAAGAACTACAGACTTCCATCCTTTCTACATATTTGATTCCAAGAAAGATTCTAAAGGTAATAAGGTGATTTTATAAAAAAAAACCATTCATTGCCAATTTCACTTCAATTTAAATATTTGTTTTATTTTTACACAAGGTTGGTTTACTGTAAGCTATATTAAATGAAGAAAATAGTGCTCTTACATTTCTCTTTCCTCATCTCTTGGTTTTGGAAATTATATTTTGTTTGCATTTTATTAAAATTATATTCAATTATGTATCTATAATTGTTGTGTAGCCCAAGTTCTGTATCTAAGTTGATTCATAGCTGCTATGACCCTTTTTCCCCCCAACATCTTCATTCCCACAATTTCTTTGTTGATTTCTTGTTTGATGGGGTATCATTGCTTCTCTGTACAACAATTGAATAATTAGTTATTTCATTAAGTAAACTTTTTTTTAAGAACATATGGGGGTTATATTTCTTTCTTTCTTTCTTTTTAGTGTTTGAGGATGTCTTTCTGTTTCCTTTTTTACAGTTTAAAAAAAAAATAACTGGGCATGTAATATTCTTGGCTCACATTTTCTTTCCCTAAGAAATTAGTAGATATTCCTCCACTGCCAGATTTCTGGCATTGACTACTGGTACTGAAACAAGGCTAATTTCATCACTTTTAGGAAGTGTAATTTTTCTGCTTGATTTATTTTTTTTTAATTCTTTCCTTCTTTTTTCTTCCTACTTTCTTTCTTTTTTCCCTTCCTTCCCTTCCTCCCCCCTTCCCTCCCTCCTTTTTCCTCCCTCTATCCTTCCTTTCCTCCTTCCTTCCTGGTTTCTGGATGTCAAGTGCCTATAACTGGATTATGGATTAATTATTTAGGTTCATGAAAAACACATCAGTCCACACAGAGTTCACAGTCATTGATTCAGCACATTACCTATTGAGAATCTTCTGATAAGTACTCATGAACCTCCCATGAAAGAAAAGCAGAGATTTGCGTTCAACCATCACCTTGGTCACCCATGGGCAGCGATCTCGAGAGCATCTATATCCTTGTCGTGGTGTTTGCCATCACACAGAGTTTTTATGATACGTGTTTCCATCTTAGTTGTTTTAATTTCTCAAAATATATTTTATGCTGCTTATAATCTTTTAGGAAGCCTTTGGTCACTTAAAATTGTTACCAAGATTTATCATATCTTGTATGTCATTGTTATGAGTTTATTTTGAGTCCAATGATATATATTATCAGACACAAAATAAATTAATAACAATGGCATATAGTTATTATAGTTTATTTTCTTTTGATTACTTTTAGATTGCTTTCAGATTTTTGTAGTCCTGAACTCTTGATATGAACACTCTTAATCATATATTTTTAAATATTCTTTTCAGGAGAACAGGGATATAATTGTAATTCATGGAAGTGTTAAATTATATGCACTTGGCCTATAAGGGTTCTGA
>SJYQ01104596.1:534442-570907 GCA_006410935.1 Redunca redunca
TCTAGAAAAAAAAATTTGAGAGGAATCAGTATGTTGATTTCATTCTTGATGACTGAATTTAGCAAAGAAACAGATAAGCTCAAGAAAGAAATAACCAGTTCATAAGCAAGAAAGAAAGGGGATAAAGAAAGCATAGAAAGAAAAGCCTTATATGTTGAAAAATCCAATGATTTATAACACTCCAAAATATTAAATGAAATTTAAAATTACTTTAAGACATAAATACTCAGTCTTAAAAACTACTGTCTGAGTTATAGTAACTCATCCCTTTGTTAAAGATTTGAGTATCAATACAGTTCAGTTCAATCGCTCAGTCGTGTCTGACTCTTTGCGACCCCGTGGACCACAGCACACCAGGCCTCCCTATCCATCACAACCTCCTGGAGTTTGTCCAAACTCACATCCATCAAGTCGGTGATGCCATCCAACCATCTCATCCTCTGTCGTCCCCTTCTCCTCCTGCCTTTAATCTTGCCCAGCATCAGGGTCTTTTCAAATGAGTCAGCTCTTCACATCAGGTGGCCAAAGTATTGGAATTTCAGCTTCAACATCAGTCCTTCCAATGAACACTCGGGACTGATCTCCTTTAGGATGGACTGGTTGGATCTCCTTACAGTCCAAGGGACTCTCAAGAGTCTTCTCCAATACCATAGTTGCTACTGCTAAGTCGCTTCAGTCGTGTCCGACTATGTGCGACCCCAGAGACGGCAGCCCACCAGGCTCCCCTGTCCCTGGGATGCTCTAGGCAAGAACACTGGAGTGGGTTGCCATTTCCTTCTCCAGTGAGTGAAAGTGAAAAGTGAAAGTGAAGTCGCTCAGTCGTTCCCGACTCTTAGTGACCCCATGGACTGCAGCCCTCCAGGCTGCTCCATCCATGGGATTTTCTAGGCAAGAGTACTGGAGTGGGGTGCCATTGCCTTCTCTGATACCACAGTTAAAAAGTATCAATTCTTTGGTGCTCAACTTTCTTTATAGTCCAACTCTCATATCCATACATGACTACTGGAAAAACCATAGCCTTGACTAGAGGGACCTTTGTTGGCAAAGTAATGTCTCTGCTTTTTTAATATGCTGCCTAGGTTTGTCATAACTTTCCTTCCAAGGAGTAAGTGTCTTTTAATTTTGCGGCTGCAGTCACCATCTGCAGTGATTTGGGACATAGATGAACCTGAGATCACAAGGGGTGAAGCCTGATGTTGGACAGCAGGGTGGTGAGCATTGTGGAGATTTCTGAGTCTCACATTGATCTCTAGCAGGAAAGTCCTTGAACAGCCAGGCCAACAAAGTGCCTTCGCCAGAGGACATCAGCCAGCCTTCCTCATCTTCTACCCCGGAATGGGGAATGGGCATGTAACAGAGTGACCGAGGTGGCAGTTGGAACCATGCAATGGCTTTGTCCACAGCATGGAACAGGGTGGGACCAACAGTGCCCCTGGGCCCCTGGCCCCTGGACCCCTGCCATGACTCAGCTGGACTCTGATGCTGGCTGGTTAGCTGCATATCTAGATGCTCAGGCTATTTTGTTGAGTTGCTGGGATTTGAAGGTCGGTTGTCACAGTAGCTAGCATTACTTACCCTGACTAATAGGACTTATTTCTAAACTCTCTGGCATATTCCTTTATAGAGCACAAATATCTGCAATTTCTAGTCAGCAAAAAGATAACAAAACTTTAGAGCTTTGCTCTAAACGGGGAACTCCCTCTATTCCAAAGAGACACATGATCACTTCTCCATTCCTTTTTTCACAGGATATTAATTAGCCCCCAAGGAATAAAACCATAAAGTGGCTTATAGCTGAGCTTAGCAGTACTTTTAATTTTTCTGTTGGCCAGAGCGCTGATTAATTTTTTAATTAGTTTTACGACTTCCTTCTTGAAACACGTTACCAAACAGTAGTAACTACTAAGCATCAGCAAGGTGACGGAAAGTTTCGAAGGCTTCTGCTTTAAGACACGCAGCTCAGTGCCATGCAAAACTGTCACCATCAGCTCCTGTCTGGTCACCTGGGCTTATCTCTGGGTGCTTTACTCTCAAATTACATTTCAGAAGATGGTTAGCTAATGTTACTGACTCAATGAACATGAATTTGAGCAAACTCACAGAGATGGTATAGGACAGGGAAGTCTGGTGTGTTGCAGTCCATGGGTTCGCAAAGAGTGGTACACGACTGAGCAACTGTACAACAGTATCAGTGCAATGATAGTTCCTGAATGCAGTTGACCTGCCTGTTGTTCAGTCTCCAAGTTATGTCCAACTCTTTGCAACCCCCTGGACTGGGGCACACCAGGTTTCCCCATCCTTCACTATCTCCTGAAGTTTGCTCAAACTCATATCCATTGAGTCAGTGATGCCATCCAGCCATCTCACCCTCTGTCATCCCCTTCTCTTCCTGCCCTCAATTTTCCCCAGAATCAGGGTCTTTTCCAATGAGTTGGCTCTTCACATCAGGTGGCCAAAGTATTAGAGCTTTAGCTTCAGCCTGCCTAGACTGTCTGCTCCTGGAGTGAACTTTTCTCCTACTGATAGCTGCTGCTGCTGCTAAATCGTGTCAGCCATGTCTAACTCTGCGCTACCCCATAGATGGCAACCCACCAGGCTCCACCGTCCCTAGGATTCTCCAGGCAAGAACACTGGAGTGGGTTGCCATTGCTTTCTCCAGACCTTTACATAACTCTTAAAGAATGGATTCTTTTGTAAGTCACTGGCTTGTCTTCACTATGCAATAGATATCAGTTACTATTTTGTCATCATTTTATATGCAGGAGACCCCAGTTTGATTCCTGGGTCAGGAAGATCTGTTGGAGAAGGGATACGCTACCCACTCCAATATTATTGGGCTTCCCTGCAATGCGGGAGACTTGAGTTCTATCCTGAGTTGGGAAGATCCCCTGGAGAAGGGAAAGGCTACCCACTCCAGTATTCTGGCCTGGAGAATTCCATGGACTGTGCAGTCCATGGGATCGCAAACAGTTGGACACAACTGAGCAACTTTCACTTTCACTATATGAATAAGATTTATTACATGTCTTGCAGCCAGACTTCCTTGTACCTTTATGTACGCTTCTGTTGCAAAGCATATTAAGGATTATATTTTCTGTTTCTGTTTAAAACTATTATCAGATTATTTTATACAATTCAAGACATGGTACTGAGAGAGAGAGAGAAAGCATTTCTCCCAAGAAGAAATCAGTTCCAATTCTATCTCTGTCAATTACCAGAGTCAACCAAATGACTTTGAAAATGGAACTCACCATCTCTCAGGTGGGTTATTTGTTCCCGGTCATCTTCAGTAAGTGCCTATAAGTGTGGCTGAAACCACAGGTACCCGATCAGTATGCATGTCCAGTCCTTCTCTTTTCCTTTTTATGAAAACCCCCCTATCAATGTCACTCCTCTATTTACAATATATTTTTATTTTATGTCACCCACAGAACATGCATAAAATCATCAGTCCAGTTGTTTTCAGCTGTTTCTATGTCACTTTATATATGCTCCAAATACTCCTCATGTAACCCCACTTTACTGATATCCTAACATACGTGTGAGTGTGCGCTTAGTTGCTCAGTCATGCCTGACTCCTTGTGACCTGCCAGGGTCATCTGTCCATCGGATTTTCCAGGCAAGAATACTAGAGTGGGTTGCCATTTCCTTTACTGTCCCAAGGGACCTTCCTGACCCAGGGATTGAACCCGCATCTCCTGTGTCTCCTGCTTTGGCAGGCGGGTTCTTTACTGGCTGAGCCATCGGGGAAGCTTTTTAACATACATGCGCTCCCTCTTTGCTGCCTTGACTGAAGCCTTTTGCCTTGCACTGTACTTAGTCTCTCAGTCATGTTTGACTCTTTGTGACCCCACGGATGCAGGCTCCTCTGTCCATGGGAATTCTCCAGGCAAGAATACTGGAATGGGTTGCCATTTCCTCCTTCAGGGGATCTTTCCAATCCAGGGATCAAACTGGGGTTTCCTACATCTGAACCACTAGGGAAGCCATTTGCCTTATCAATTTCCAAACCTCCAAAGTTCAAATCTTACCTTTTCTTCCTGCTACAACTTAACAGTTCCCTTTCTCCTTGCCTTAGCAAATCTTTGTCATTCACCCCTGAAATATTTATCTGAGCATAATCTCTCTCCTGAAAGGGGCAATGCATTTAAGGAGCCTCACTGTTCATGTCTTATATTAATTGCAATATACATCTTGACTTGTAGGTACAAAGAGAAAGGAAGAAAAATCTCCATCCTGTTCATTTCCCAATCAGACCTTGTACATGGCAGGTGCTCAATGGATGATATCACTGAGTGAGAAACATTAAAAGAGATAAAGGTCAAGAATGTGGTTGTATTTTGATTTTAGCTTTTGTTTGACTTGCCCAGCTTATCAGAACACAATTTAAATGTGAGCTTCACCTGGGAGGAAATCTGGTTCAGCAGGGAGCAACTCTTATCCACCTTACTGCTTTGCACATCTTCACCCCTCTCCCCTACCCATCCCCCTGACACACACACTGCCCCGCCTGCCCCTGCCCAGGCTGAGATCTCTCTGTAGGCAATTTCATGTCAATACATATGCAGGAGTCTAAGGACAACTCAGAGGAGAGGGGGTTCATCCCCCTGGGAAAGCAGAGTGGGATGCCGAAGTGTGTAAACATCTAAACCCTCTTTTATTATTATTCGAGAAAAATTTGCTGAGATATTTCAGATCATTTGAAGTATTTCTTTGAGAAATTTTCTTTTAGCCTTGTGGTTTTCTGCTGTATGTCTTTTACTTTTATTATTTTATCCACATTTCATACATTGGTGATTATATTGTAGCCATAATAACGAAATCTATTTATTTGGACCTGGAGGCAATATTCTGAGTATATATTCATCTCTAGTAGACTCTAACCATATCGGCTTTTCCTAGAACGGGTTTTATTAGATTTCTTGGAAGAAAGCAGAAAAGATTTGCTGAATTACATCTCTCACTTGTGATCAGAGAGAGAGCAGTCACGGGTGCTTTCAGACCACGTATGCAGGGAGCTCTTTCAACATATTTCCAGGGGTTCATATGTACATTCTGCACGATTTTTAACTGATACCTGAAATGATATTTGTTTTCCTTATTCAAATAGAAAAACCTATGAATATCTTAGGCATTTATTTTTAATCTCTAAAATATTAAAAACATTACAGTGTATGAGTACAGTCAGGTTTCACTCGTGCATGAAACCTTCAGTTTCCTCTGACAACCTGGAGAAGAAATCTCCCACCATGTCACTTTCCCAGACTAACAGAGGTTCACAGTGTCCAGTGACTCCTCCCATATTACAGCTAATTAGGGATGTACTACAAGTAGATCCTGATTCTGTGACTCTTAACCCGTGGTCCTTCATGACACAGTCCAGAAAACCATGTTAGGAACCAGGAAAAATCCGCTGCTCTGCACCGTTTTGTCCCAAGTACCCTCTCAAAGAACTTGATCTAATAATAAAAGAGACATTAGTTTATGAGTTGTTAATCATGTAGACATGACCTTGGTCTTTTTGAACACTGTTCATAGTGTGTTATTATACGATTATTGGTGTTATGTAGATTTTTAGATGTTTTGATTATTCTGAGATCCATGTATTAAAAATCCAAACTTCCTGTTGTCTCTTCAATATTGGGCTCCAATTTTGCTTGGATTGGCTGCATCCTCTCCAGTACCCCAGCCCCTACCCCAACTCATCTCTCTGAAACATACACAAGACAGCTTGCCCTGCAGCCGCATCAGTCCACTTGTGGGACCTGGCCCACCTGGGCTCTTTATGTCTTTGTGTCTCATCAAGAAAACTTGAAATAGGAGAACCATAGCAATGCTTCTATTTCTGGTTCCCAACCCTGGGATCCCTCCACCAGCCACAAAGAAAGAGGAAAAGAAGCAAAGGGCTAGGGGTCCACAGCAATTTTCTCACTAAGGTTGCTTTAGAAGCTATTTTCATGTCCTTTTTTTTTATTTCAATTGCCTCTCTTTTATGCTCAGTTGACCCTGATGTTGTTGTTGTTTATTCCCTCAGTTGTGTCTGACTTTTTGCTACTCCATGAACTGTAGCCCACCAGGCTCCCCTGTCCATAGGATTTCTTAGACAAGAGTACTGGAGTGGGTTGCCTTTTCTTTCTCTAGGGGATCTTCAGGACCCAGGGATAGAATCCATGTCTCTTGCAGGTGGATTCTTTACTGCTGAGCCACCAAGAAAGCCACACAAGCTTCAGTTAGTATGAATTAATTTCTGAGACTTTGGCTTCCGTATTTTCAGGACCACAAATGTGTACTCAGCGGCACAGGACTTAGAGTATTGCATCATAGAAACTGTGGCATTCCTCCCACTGAAACGCTACGTATTGCTGGTTGAATATAATAGAAAAAAATAGGAGACTAATAGAACACAAGAATTATGTTTATTTGTCACTTGGGTTGAAATGGAAGAATTTCATGATATCTCGTTGTCAATAATTCAGGAACATGTATTGAAGACCTGCTGTGTAGGGAACACTCTATTAGCTACTGCAAATTGGCTCATTTACATATTTGTCAGAATTGAGAGTATTGTGCCCTTTTCTATCAGTAAGATAAATTATTTAATTCATGGCCTCACAGAGTCATCACTTCAAACCCTGACTATAGGAAGTCGGTTTGTATTTGTTAAATAAATTTGCTATATTGCAACAGAATATGAAAGAACAAGAAAATATTCCCCCTAAATGGCCTACAGCTTACATTTCTGTGAAACAACTAGAGAGAATGTTAAAATAGATATGCAGTTGAGTTTCTGAATTGCTTGGCACGGAAAAATGCTTTTGATATTTAGAAAATGAAAAACGCTCTGTAGACAGGGGTCATCTAAAAGATTCATGGAAGAGGGGAGAAATCTAACCAACTTTTATTATGTTCCTACTGTGTGCCAGCTATTATGCTAGACAACTTTTGTACATTAGTGAGTTGCACATTTAATTGAATTATAATTATCTTATAAAATGAATATCCCATTTTTACAGGAAGTAAAACTAAGAGTCAGAAGATGTTTAAATAAACTTTCCGTTATTATTTAACTAGTAAGAAACTGTATCAGATTTGTCCATTTTTTAATTTGAAGACTATTTTCAATGCGCTTACTAAAGAGCCATTAGATTGAAAGCTGGAACCTCATGTCGGGGGAAGCTTGATGAACAATTTTTGTTTTTTAATTAGCAAGGAGAGAAAATGCAATGATGGTTGAGTTTGAGCAATTTTGAAAATAAGATTCCATAGAAAGAATGAGGTCCATTGAGAGGAGGTTTCGGGCTCCAGACTAAGAAAAAAATTGGATTGGATGTCAGAAGCATTAGGAAATTGGAAGTTCTTAATCCAGAGCAATGATAAACTGACCTGGCCAAAGCAGTCAGACTTGTTGAGTCAGCACCCGTGGTTTGCTTCTCTATATAATAGAGGAGAAAAAAACTACTGAAGCCATCAGCTAAGTGTTTCCCACTGGAAGTTACATAAGCCTAATTGGAAAAGATCACCAGTGTCATTAGTTTATGGCTGCTCCTACAGTTTCTTGATAATAGGAGTTTTACTTTCTTTTTTCCCTGGAATGAAAGATTTAATCTTTGATAGAAAAAAATCAAGAGGAACTTTGCCTCCCAGTTTTAACAGCCCTGAGTTGGTGAACATTTATTGTTGGTAGGAGGGAGGCTGCTTTCACCAAGGGGCACTTCACAGGGACTCTCACGGGGGCTCAGCTTTCTCGGGTCAGGAGAGCACAGATCAGACTGCAGGGTGTTCAGCAGGCTGAGCACAGCATTCTGGCCCAGCTGTCATCCTTGAGAAGGGCTGGGGTGAGACACCAATATGTACCCAGAGAGTGAGCCTCCATCAGCCAGATGGAACTCCAAGCTGTTGCCAGAACTTGCTGTCTGCAACCTGCACTGTGAAATGATGCAATGCTAGACACAGAGATATGGATTGTCAGCAAACCCTTGAGAGTCGGACAGCCTGAGCTGACACCGTGCAATTCCATCCTCCAGAGAACCGTCGCCTTCCACAGGACAATTTGTGGTGTACTTCAGACCAAACACACAAAAAAGTGGCAAGAATAGAACAAAAAGTTCCTGGATACTGTTTATATAGATTACTCAAATTTTAACACATTTGCTTTTTGCTTTAGCCTTCTCTCTCTCTCTCACACACACACACTCACTCAGTTATGTATTTTTCTTTCTGAACGATTTCAAGATAAGTTGCAGACAAGATGTTTCTTTACCCCTGACACGACCGTGTGAGTTTTCAAAAATAAAGAAGTATTTCTCATAAACACATTCCAGTGATCAATATCATGCAATTAATGCTATATTTCTGTGATGCAATCAACAGAACTTACTCAGATTTCCCCAGTTGGAGAGCACAGGCCAGCGTTTTGTAAGATGTCTCCCAATTTGACTTTGTCTAATGTTTCCTTATGATGACTCAGAATATTCAGTTTTTGGCAGGAGTACAATAGAGGTGACGTCAGGTTTCTTCCCGAGTAGACTCTGGGAGGTTCATGCTGGCAGTCACTCTCGTTACTGGCAACGCTAACTTTGAAGTTAGCACCAGACCCCTAGCCAGAAGGACAGCTGAATAGCTGTAGCTCAGACCTCAGGCTCCCAGAGCAAAACTCCTGGACAATCCAGTCAAAGGCAGACACTTTCATTGCACTGTACAGATAATATCTCTGAAGGTAGCATGATCCGTCTTTTTTGCAGCTCTCCTAATTATCTAAAATTCTCTCTTTATACTGGGAACATCTCATGCAGCTGACCACTGTGTCTGGAGTACCAGGAACCAGGCACCCTTCAGGTAGTTGCTTGATCCATCATCTGGAACGAATGCCCTGGGCCACCGCACCCAGGGCATCCCTACCCAGGTTGATTTTTGCCCCTTCATCTCTGCCCCCTGAGCCCTATTGATGCAGGTTTACCATCATTCTGGGAACATGACATGAAATTCATACCACCCCCTAGTTTAAGTTACTGTGCTACCTGGAATGGTATTCCTCATTTGGCTGCTTGGCAAAGCCACACTCACTTTTCAAGTTACAGTGCAAATGTCAGTTCCTCTGTGAAGTCACCCCTGACTCCACAAGGGAGAATTAATTTCCCTCATCTGTAATCCCATAACAGCTCATATATAATTACAGCATAGCGTGCTGCACACAACACATCGTATAATAGCTGTGTCTTCTGTGTCCTTAAGGCTGGGGTTTTTGTATGCCTCCAACTCCACCCAAAATGCAGTACATGGTTGCTGCTTTTTTCTTCTCTATTTTGTTGTTGTTGTTTGTTTTCTTGTTTCTAATGAAAGTTTTCACCCAGAAATTCAGCAAGAGGCCTGTCCGGCTTCTTGTCTGTGAATTCTTCATAGCAGCCAGGCTGACTCTCCACTTGGAATATTCGATGGAATGAGAGGAGCATCTCTGCTCCCCAACCCAGCTCCACCCTCACCATACCTGCTCTTCTATTTGAGGACTAAACAGGAAATTCCAGATCAGTCATTTTGGGGCTTAAGATTTCAAAATGACTCTTGAGCCACACTTGTTTCTGAGTGCTATTTATTTTGGGCTAAAGTGCTAATGGATTAAATAACACATTTGGCTTTGGGTGGGGGCCTCAATGCCTCAACCTCAAAGCAAAATGTAAAGGGGATGTTGTAGATGAGGGATGAGCTGCCTTAAAAAAATAATAATAATAAAGGAAAATTAACCTCAAGGCATGCCATGAATTCAGCCCTGGTTATACTCAGGGATGCACATATACTCATGTTAGGTCAGGCTCAGGTGGTAAAAAATCTGCCTGCAGTGCAGGAGACCTGGGTTTGATCTTTGGGTCAGGAAGATCCCCTGGAGAAGGGAATGGCAACCCAGTCCAGTATTCTTGCCTGGAGAATCCCATGGACGGGGAAGCCTGGTGGGCTGCAGTCCATGGGGTCGCAAAGAGTCACACACAACTGAGCAACTAACACTTTCACATTCACACGTTAGTTCACCCCAACCACTCTAATCACATGAAACACACACACAAAATTCATGGAGGACACCAGTGTGGACTAGAAATAGTAAGTATTTATAGAGCACTTTGCATTTTGAAATATCCTGAGATCCTCTTTGACAGGGGTCAGGGGTGATTCTAGATGAAGCTCATTTTTCTCCAGCAAGGACAAGGCAGGGCATGCTGGTTGTATGTGTGAGTGTTTGTGAAAGATGGTTTGTACACGTAGTCATAAGAACCACGGGAGGGTCATAGGTAGAACTGAGAAGATGGTATACCTGAGGAATGACCGTGTTTAGAGATAAGATATAGTTGACCCCAGTGTGTGCCAAAAACCTCCCAGTCTATCTGCAACCATCTTGAAGCCTTTGCATGCTGTGGTTCCTTACTTTGGAGCTCCTGGCCTTTAGTTGCATATTTGAAATGTATTTCCTTTCATCATCAGTGTCTACTTGCCTTGCAAGCTAACGATGTGCTCCCTTCTCATAAGAGAGGAGAAAAAGTCATGAGTCTGCTGTCATGATGAACTCTGTCGGTGGGCACAGGTGGACAAATATAAGGAGTGATCAGAGCCAGTGTAGGTAAGTGTTTTCATTGTGATGGACATGGATTTGAACCTATTCCTGTTCACCCTCTTTAAAAAACAGAAAGAAAATTATTGTGGAACAATGATCAGTTATAGACAACTTGTGCTTACTGGGGACTCAGTGCAGCACCCAAGGTTGTTTTGATTATGAAAATGTGTGTTCTCTCTTGTCCAGTTATTATAGCTGAAGACAACAGAGCAGATTCTCCCTGATTCCATCAGCCTCATCTTCAGGAGCCATTCGGCATCAGTAAAACCACCGCCAGAAACAGTGTTCAGTTCAGCCCAGCAAACCCTGATCGACGTCACTGCTGCTGCAGACAGTCAGGACCTGTCCCCCTACCCCGAGGAACTTCTCTCCTGGAAAAGGCCACCTTCTGAGTAGAATTCCCTGCCTACCCCCTTCTCTTTTGACAGGCTGCAGCCTAAAGTTTGTGGTTTACTTTGAAAGAAAAATGCAAAGTTTTGAAAAGTGAATTTAAAACTGGCTGTCAAAGAATCTTTGTCCTTGAGAAAATAATGTTGTGGCTGTTCAGTTGCTAAGTCGTGTCTGACTCTTTGTGACCCCGGGGACTGTGGCCTGCCAGGCTTCCTTGTCCTCCACTATTTCCTGGAGTTTGCTCAAACTCATGTCCATTGAGTCGGTGATGCTTTCCAAGCATCTCATCGTCTGTTGTCCCCTTCTCCTTCTGCCCTCAGTCTGTCCACAACCTTAGGGTCTTTTCCAGTGAGTGTACTCTTCACCTCAAGTGGCCAAAGTATTGGAGTTTCAGCTTCAGCATCAGTCCTTCCAATGAATATTCAGAGTTGATTTCCTTTAGGATGGACTGGTTTGATCTCCTTGCAGTCCAGGGGACTCTCAAGAGCCGTCTCCAACATCACAGTTCGAAAGTATCAATTTTTCAGCACTCAGCTTTCTTTATGGTCCAGCTCTCACATCCATACATGATTACTGGAAAAACCAGGGCTTTGACTATGCGGAACTTTGTTGACCAAGGGATGTCTCCGCTTTTTAATACGCTTGTTTAATTACACAGAAAGTCCTGTGAGCTACAAAACTACATTGAGGGGAGGGAGCATCCTGGCTGTGAACAAAAGGCTGTGCAAACGCTGGTGCAGGTGTGCACACACGTCAAGCAAGCTTCATGCTGCCAGGAAACGCCAAGGGCTCCTGTCCTGTGTTAGTGAGAAACATAGGGAGGGACACCCTGGTGATCTCACATCCTTATGTGATGGCTCTTGTGCTCATTTGTGTGGAGAAAGTTGGAAGGGCAGGAAGCTGGGACCGGGTGCACAGCTGTCTGGGAAGAGAGCTCGGCCACCGACTCAATACACGTTATGTGCTCGGAAGTCAGTACCCCCTCCTTCCCTGCCTGTGTGCACAAGTCGGTTCTCTACATCGGCGTCTCTAATCCCTGCCCTGGAAACAGGCCTCATTTGTACTGTTTTTCAAGGGCGGGGCCAACTGAGGGAATAGCTGACATATATACACTACTGGGAGAAGGAAATGGCAACCCACTCCAATATTCTTGCCTGGAGAATCCCAGGGACAGGGGAGCCTGGTGGGCTGCCATCTATGGGGTCACACAGAGTCTGACATGACTGAAGTGACTTAGCAGCAGCAGCATATACACTATTATGAGTAAAATAGATAGCTGGTGGGAAGCTCCTTGTGTATAGCACAGGGAGCTCAGCTCAGTGCCCTGTGATGACCTAGGGGGTGGCGGGAGCTTGGGAGGGAGGCCCTAGAGGGAAGGGATATGTGTACACTTATAGCCGGTTCACGTCATTGTACAACAGAAAGTAGCACAACATTGGAAAGCAATTATATGCCAATTAAAAAAATAAAGTCAATACCACTCAGAGAAGGACCATTACCCCTGCTCTGGCTGATAAGGACGTAAGAGAGGCAACAGCCCCCTGGACTCCAAACAGGTCTGAAGGACCTGAGAGCAAGATAATATCTACAAGGGCAGGAGGATTCATTTCATGAAATTGTATTCATGGGAGTGGGCTTCCTTGGTGGCTCGGTGATAAGGAATCCACCTACAGGAGATGCAGGAGACACAGCTTCAATCCTCATGTCATGAAGATCCCCTGGAGAAGGAATGGCAACCCAGCCAGTATTCTTGCGAGAATTCCATGGACAGTGGAGCCTGGTGGGCTACAGTCCACGGGGTCGTGAGAGTCAGACATGCCTTAGCAACTAAACAACAATATTCATGGTAATGAGATGATACAAAATTGATTTTGTTCTTGCCTTTCTCAACAGTTTTCTTTCTTTGCACCCTGAGCTAGTGATTTAATTATTATATCATTTCTTCACTCTCTCATGATCTATAATTCCCCTTCTCTCCACCTGTCATGGAAAAATTCCCACACTAGTGACAGCTTATATGTATGAATCTTTTAGAAATACACATGCTGGTTTCTACAGCTATCTTGTAGTCAATGCCGTTTCTCATTTTATATACGATTAATAATTTTTACAAAGTATTTATTTAAAATTGTCATTACTGATTTTTGTTAGAGGCAATATGTGAGGATAAATGACCCATTTTTCCTTAAAAGAGGTCAAGACTTCTCTCACAGAACCAGTGTCAGACTCACCTTGGGGTTTCTCCTTGCTCCCAATGTTGCATGTTAAAACAACCAAAAATTGACGTGTCTTGCAGTGCTCTGTCATGAACATTCTAAACCCTTCCAGGTGAGAGGATGACAAATCTCCTATAGATAATTAAATGCAGCATGAGATCTGGAATTTATCTGAAACTAGAAAAAAATTGCAATAAAGGACTTTGTTGGGACAAACGACAGCATTTGATTTTAGATTGTGAGTTAGATAATTTCTCAATGGTGTTAAATTTAGTGATTTGGGTAATTGCACAGTGGTTGTGGAAGGGAATATTCTTAGGAGAAACACACTGAAGCATTTAGAGGTAAAGACATGTTGTCTCCAACCTATTACAAATGGTTCAGGAAAAAAAAAATCTGTAAATTCATACACACACACACACACACACACATACACACATACTCTCACAGATAATTTGGAATGCCATGGGCAAAATGTAGACAATTGGAGAATATGGGCAAAGGATATGACATTTTTGAACTATTCTTGCAACTCTTCTGTAAACTAAAATTGTATCCAAAATATTCTTAAGAATATAAGAAGAAAAAAAAAGAAGATGAAAATCTTGTTTTTTCTTGACTATTTTGATCATTACCAGTCTTTTTTTTGATATGTATTCTTTCTTTTTTAATTACATTTCTAAATTGAATAAAAATGTAATTAAAACTGTAAAGATGATGCTTTTGTAGTTTTTTCTTTTGACTCCTTCAAAGGTTGCATTTAGAAATAATATTCTTCTTAGAAACAGCCCTGCTTTGCAGAAATTTCAACAAAAATATTTAGCAAATAGGAGAAAACTACCATACTATTTTGTTCAAGAATATGCTTTGATTTTGGTCTATTGTATCCATCGCACTCCCACTCTGTTGGGTTGAAAACACATGACTTTGGTGTCTAGGCTGTTCACGATCACAAAGGATAAATAGAGTCTCTAATCTCTGGGTCTTGACTCCTCAGATATTTCCCTATTTTAAGTCATCCATAAACCCAGTCACAATTAAATCAACCTTTAGCCAACCTTCCCTGGTGAAAAAGAAATATTACCTTGTCACAATTATTACAACCCCTAATAAAATTGTATGTTGCATGTTCAAAATATGTTTATTAAGCAGGAAAGCACCCCGATGTAACAATTTTCCTCCTGTAGGAAAAGCAAGGATCAGGGTTCACTATCTGTGAAATGACAACAAGCAGATTCAAAAATGCAAAATGGTGTTATTTTTAAATGGGTCCTTGGCAGTTAGGGGTGGGGCGAGGCCCTGGAAGAGAAGAAAGGGCTGAATCCTGTAGAGGGGATGGTTTCGCCTCGGATCACTTCAGCTTCCCTCCTTGGCTTCACCTTCCTGTTCGCAGCAATCTGAGCTGCTTTACAGACACCTCTGCACAGCAAAGGATCCCTCAGTCCATTCGGTGGATTAGCCTCAGGCTTTGGAAGAATCTCATGATCTATGTTATTTTGTGGGAATAATAAGTCAGCACCCTCCTCGGACTGATGGACCAAACCGCCTTCTCCAGGCCCGACAGCCTCTTCCTGGGGCTGCGTCTCCATTCATTGTTTGTCCTCAAGAACTAAGTTGTGTCTCATGGGCAGCACAGGCCACAGCGAACCCCTTTAAGGACAGCTGGGGGGTGGCATTGATGATTGAACATGGAGAAAGAGTGTTTTTTTTTTTTTCTTTTTTCTTTCCTTTCTCTGTCCCTCCCCCTCCTCCTCGCCCAACCCCCCCGCCTCTCCCCTACTCCCCCTTTTTAAAAAATCCACCTTCCCTGCTCAAATTCCAAATCCTTTTAAAGTTCAGTGAAGGCTTCTCCCAGCACACCGTTCTGATTTCAAAGGGAGACCATCTTAAGTGAAAGAGAAAGTTTATTCAGGTGGCAGGAACCGAACAAGCCCCCAGTGATGCCCAGGGGGAGCGGGGCTGCAGACAGTCTCTCTCTCTCTCGGGGCCTCCATCCTAAAGAGGCCCAACAAAACCCCAGAAAAACAGGCTGCCAGGAATCTTGCTGCCTGAGCCCCAAACAGGGGTGACGGTAAGCTGCCCTCTCATTATAGTCTGGGTCTCAAGGTTAGAATGAGACCCTGAGGGTAAGGAGCTGTCAATTAGAGATAACGCCAGCCAATGTGGTCGGCGAGCTGGACTTATCTCCTAGCAACCCCTGCATTCAGGGCTCAGCCCCCCAGCCCGCCCCCCCAGCTNCCTCCCCCGGCAGCTCGAGCCATCTTGAAGACAGTGAAATAACCTTTTCAATTTGAGCAGAGGCAGGAAGACTTCTGTGTCCTCCATCCTCCGTGGAATCTGGTGACATTTGACTAGAAATAGATTTGAATCTGGAAAGAATTAAGATTTTCTTGTTTTGCCAGTTGCAGATGTTTCAAAGGGAAGACTGAATAGAAGTATCTGGCCCAACAATCAGAAAAATCGCGATGCGGTTGGAGGCTGGACACCTTGGGCTTCCAGAGATGGGTCTGTCATGTTTATGTATCAGCGGACATTGTCTCCCAGCGCTGTCTGTTTTATGCTTAGGAGGAATTTGCCAAGAGTTGGGAGTGTTGGAGTGGCCGTGGTTACCAGGGGAACTCTGCCTGCCTTTATCCAGCATGGCAGGGCATATAGAACGCGGACAAGCATAAATCCTATTAAGAAAAGCACAGGGTTACGCACCATTGATGCAGTGAACATCACAGAATTTACTACCAGAATATATACTTGGTGCAAAAAAAAAAAAAAAAATCGCATACATTCCTTAGTGTTGTCTATTCATTAGGTTTGGGAATCGTGTTGTTGATTTTTCTAATCTTGAGCAGAGTGAGGATGACAAAACATGGGGAGATTACTAGGGAGAGGGGAGAAAGCCAGCCTTTGATTTTCCATTGGTAACTGCAATAACAAAGGGCTACCTCAGAAATGTTGTAAAAATAGCAGATGCAAAATACCCAGCCTGAGGCAGGGTGTAAATTAGGCACTCCTCTTGGAATTAAAGATTTGGTTTAACAAAGCTCTTTTGTAGGATTGCAGCCTCCTGGGCTCCCCGTGCAAACCCGAGCCCTGGCCATGTGTTCAGAAAGCTCCTCACAGGGCCGTCTTCTCTGTGGCTCCCCCAAATCAATCCTGCCCCTGCTGTTGTGAGATGGTGGCCTCATTTACGGGGCCAGAGTCTGTGCATTTTATATCCACACCTGCATATGCTCTGCCCTTGATCAATGAGGCCAGTATCTTTGTGTGTGTATACTTAAATTATTAAGGGTATATTTGGGGACTGTAATCAGACAGCCAAGAAACAAACAAAATAGATGTCAAGCTGGGTACTGAGGCTTCTTAGGTGGAGGAACAAAGCTGCTTCGTGGGGAAAGTCAATGCTGGAGCATAAGGATGCAAAATAGATGTTCTGTTGGTGGCTGGGAGTTTATGGGCAAGGAGATCAGTTCTCTATTATACAGCATGATAAATAAGAAATGTCTCTCCCCCACCACCACCACCTGAACAGTGCTGGCCTGGATTTATTTCCCTCCCTACTTCTCAGTGTGCAGATGAATTGCTCATTAAGCTCAAATGTACTGGTTTTCCTGTTACCTCTTGTCAACACCACAACACGCAGAAAAGCTGTTTTTGAAAGAGAAAGGAGAAAGGCATAAGGAACTTTGAATCTTTGTGTGTGTGTGTCTGAAGGTGGGGTATCTACACAATTCTGCTTTGGTTTATTTTCAGAATCAAGATTCTGTTTTTTGTGTTTTTTTTTTAAAGCTGGCAAATATATCACAAAATATCCAATACCTTAAAAATTGTTTTGTGTAATTTACAGAAATTAATCTTTTCTCATTCTCGAAGAAGACAGTGATACAGCTTCATAAATGGTTTTACAATGTGGGAACACCTTGCATTATTTTCCTTGTAATTTCACATAAAAATATTTAAAATAAGACATTGTAAATATACACACTATCAGAGCATTTTTACAAATATTCCTGTTGTTGATGTTGCTTTTAAATCCCAAGTTTTTTCCAGTTGGTAGGTGGCATTAACTTGCTTACAGTGACCAAAAAAATGGATTCAAAAAAAGAATCATCCATAGCCATCAACCTTTACTTTATTAAACAGAAAACCAGTCATCGCCCAGCACTCTGCAGTGAACCATCAATTGGTTCCCTAGGAGATGACTGATGTTAACCTCTTCGCTGCTGTAGGAATTGAACACATTCTCTGAGCAGCATCGCAAGGCCCACGACCCGCCTGCAGTTCATTAATCTGTGGCCGAGAGCTTCAGTTTCCAAAAGGCTTTTGGTCTGTAAAAAGGGTCAAAGATCAGGCTAGATCGAGATGTAAATCCCAGTCCTCCTGGGCTTTCAGGGCACCTTGTGTCACTATGTTTTTATTACTCTATGTTGCATATACAGGAACGTATCTTTAGCAATGGTGAGGTTTGGATAGCTCTTTACTCTCCAGTCTTATCGAAGAAACTGATGTCTGCTGACTTCCACAACGTACACGACCAGATTGTATTTCCAGAATTGGATTCCTGTACATTGTTATTAAAAATGCCACTTTGAAAAAATATAATTTGCTTTCTAACTATACATTCATTCAGTTCAGTCACTCAGTCGTGTCCAACTCTCTGTGACCCCATGGACTGCAGCACGCCAGGCTTCCCTGTCCATCACCAACTCCCGGACCTTGCTCAAACTCATGTCCATTGAGTCACTGATGCCATCCAACCATCTCATCCTCTTATAGAGATAATTATCCTAGCATAGAATTTCTTTATGTGCTTAGCCTACAGTTCTCATCAGCTATCCATTCAGTTATCTGTTGGGAAACGCCATTGCAAAACATCAGTTCAGGAGTGAGAAGACCACATTTTTGTCCTGGCTCCATATTTGCTAAATGACCTTGACTAAGTCACAGCTTCTGAAGCCTCAATCCCTGCAGATCAAGAAAGGGAGGCCCCACTGAAGTATTTGAAAGTGAGTATGAACTTCATGCATTGGAGAAGGAAATGGCAACCCACTCCAGTGTTTTTGCCTGGAGAATCCCAGGGACGGCGAAGCTTGATGGGCTGCCGTCTATGGGTTTGCACAGAGTCGGACACGACTGAAGCGACTTAGCAGCAGCAGCAGCAGCATGAGCTTCAAACTCATGCAAACATAGGTCATTATTTCCATAATTTTATGTCAGCTTTGCAAGATACTAAAAGATATATATATATATTGATATTAGTCAGTAGAATTGCCAATCTTCAAAAAGCACAAATAGCATAATTTAGTTGGTTTCACTGTTGACCAGTTTCCTTCTGGTTACTTACTTTTAAATAGCCCTTTCACAATCAGAAAAGCATTCCTTACTGACCACACTTCACTGAAGCAATTTGTAAATGTTAGTGTTCTATATGTCGGATGATTTCCCTTGTCTAAGGAAGGAAACAGATTATTCAGGGAGTGACACCTTAAGATCTAAAGATACTTTTTTTCCCCAACAATAATTATAATATTTATTTAAAGTAATAACATACTTTTTATATTTCACCACCTGACTTATGGAACTCTGGCTTTTTTTCCCCCTCTTGCTATTGTTTTTATAGATGTGTGTGATTATTTTGACAAAATTTTATAATCTTATAGGATATTCCCAGTCTGCAAAGCTATTCCTTCAGCCTAAAATAGCAGTTGGAGACTGAAAAATGTAATGAACCAGAGACCCATAACAAAGGAAGATATTTATTCCAGAAAAGGATCTGTGATAAGATGCACGCCTCCACAACATGGGTGTCATCTTCATGTATTTAAATCAAATTTTCTTCCTGGTTCTAATTCCTAAGTTTTAGAAGAAAGTTCTGCTCTGGAACATTTTCTACTAGACAAAGCCATGAAGCCATGAAAAATGCAGTCTAAAGAATTAGACCAGGTGAAATGACTGTTCTCTTTTGAAAGGCATACAAAGACGACATTACAAAGGTGCTGGCTGACCTGAAGTCATGATTTTATTCTTTTGCAGATTTCTATTGGAAAGAGCCTGCAGTTAAAATGTGTGTGTGTGTGTGTGTGTGTGTGTGTGTACAGGAATACGCAGGTGTGTTTATATGCACACACGCACAGACACACTCATACATCACACAGTAAGAGCCAGCAGGTTAACAGAATTCTAGAACAAGAAAACTTGCTTGGAAGTTGGAATCAATTTTCCACATTGAATTCTACCGTATTTATGTATTTCCACAGAGAGGGCAGCATATTTTAATGTCTCCTTTCATCCTGTGTTCAAGCAGTAAGCTTTTCCTAAACACACCCAAAGCAGGTACCATGTTTCTGTGTTAAAGCCTTACCCATCCCTGTGATAGTGAGCAGGAAGCAGAAATGTTGACAAGCTGACTTTTTTTACCTAAACAATACCTAAGTTGATGAACCAACGCCATCAAGGAAAAGCTTTGCTGGTCACGTATTGCCCATGCTTGAATTTACCAATCCCTTAGATATTTCAGAGATTTATTCGTGAAAGGCAATCCTGGATTTGAGTTCAGAATGGACAAGGAGGGCTGCTGACTCAAGGGGCTGCAGGGACCCTGGGGGCCACTGCTAGGCAACAGCCCATCCTCAGCCCAGCAAACAGACAGACCACAAAATGAATGACCTCATCTACAAATCAGCTATTTGATATGCAGATCGGACCACAGGCCTCTTCAAAAACACAGCCTTTCTCAGGCAGCAGGTGCAGCAAAGGAGTGAGTGGCCTTCCGTCGTTTCAAAAGCTGGGCTGCCTCACTCTCTCCCTCTGGCCCTTAACAATTTCTGAAGCTCTATTATCTTCATTTTTTATTTAGACGGTCCATTTACAGAATCAGGGTTCATCCTCCACTCTCAGTTCAGAGGCCTAACCTTAAGCCCAGACATGAAGCAGGATTTAGAAGCCACAGGAACAACTGAAGGAAGGATAACATCACTCAGGCTCCTCTTCACAGATAAGAGAACAAAACAAAAACCCTGGCGAGTCCAGACACAGCGCATTTCTATACGCTCCCCCATACCTCACGTTTCTAATGACACATGTCTCCTTGAAAACAATTACTGATGCCTATAGCAGAAATGGAGGTTGCTTTTCCATTTGTGCTGGATGAAGCCCTATAAGTTGAGGATGGAATGAAAATATCCACCTCCATTCTTCATGAATAGTTTTCTTTTGTGGCCACAATTGTCTTTAGCACAGTGGTGTGGACGCCTCTGATCAGAATTATGGCTCACTGGGTCATGGGAGGAAAGCGTTTTTTAGCCAACAAGCAAAAAAATAAACAGTTCTTTCCCTCACCCACCCCCTCCTCCTCAGACTGTACACCAGTGGTGAGCTCCTGGCTATGCTTCATACGGCTGTAAAGTGCAATGTAATATAATTTATATTGTCTGTGGTTGCAGGTTATATCCTGAAAGTCATAAACTATTACCATTTTATGGCTCTGCTGCAGCTATTAACTAAATGAAAGAGTTATTCATTTGAAATCTGGAATCCGTGCAGTGCCCAGGCTTAAATTCATCAAGATCCACTGGTATAAAATATGTGGAAATATTAAAGATAAAAGATTGTACACAGTGAGGCTTGGGGTGGGGCAGGGGGTGTGCAGAGCACCTTCAGAACTGGAATTTTATCACACATGGAGGATTTGTATCCTTTCTACCTGCACACTTATTTCTAGAGAATCCCATTTCTTGAGTTGAATCACAAGAGCTGGTTGGATTGGTTTGTGTACATGTTGGGGTTTGGATTAGTTTGTGCACGTGTTGGGGTTTAGATTAGTCTGTGTACTTGTGAATCAAGCAAAAAGATTACATACCTATTTTGACATATTTCACACATACTGGAGATACCAGTATGTGTTTAGATATGGATGCAGAGAGAGATACCAAGAGGTAAAATAATGAATATTAACTTTGGAATAAAAATTTGCACTGCTTTGTCATGATGCAGTTATTTTCAATTGCTTCTAAAGTTATTTTCAGGGCCTATGATTTCATCTTTCTTTTTTTAAATTAAATACAAACCAGTCACACAAAACATAGCCATCCCACTGACTCTGGGGAAACCAGCACATAAGCAGTTTCCACTCAACACATCAACATCAGATCTATTTTTAAATATTCCTTAGTTTTGGAGAGATCTTTGCATCAAGATGTGAGTCATAGTGTCAGCCACAATTTGGTGGCTTTTCTTTAACAAACAAGATCGGAGCTTGGAAAGAGGGCCGAATGGAAAGTAAGGTCCTGTGGATGTTCAAAGGAACAAAAAGACATACACGAATGTGCATCAACCCAAGAAGTGGTGAAAGTGTTGCTTGAAACCCTACCCACATAAGGTCCTGGGAGGTTATTTTCAGATGATGACCATTATCTTTATTACCAACTAAATGATTCTATCTCCCACCCACTCAGAAGTTGAAGTCCAACCTCCAGTGTGGTTTACTCAGAGATGGGGACTCTAAGAAAGTAAAGACAGCTAAGTATGGCCTTAGTATGGGGCCCTGATCTGATAGGATTAGTGCCCTTATAAGAAGGAACATCTGGGACCTCACTCCCTCTCTCTCCACAGGCACATAGACAAGCACAAGCCCAGAAGGCATCCATCTGCAAGCAGGATTCACACCTGCTGGACCTCCATCTTGGACTTCCAGCCACCAGAATCCTGAGAAAATACATTTCTGCTGTTTAATACCTCCCAGTCTGTGATGTTTCACCATGACAACTCTAGAAGACTAATACATCCTATCATATGGAAATATTTTTTTCTAACATCTGAAAAACAAAATTTTAAAATTTATTTGTAGAATACAGCATGGGAACACATCTGAGTAGTGTAAAAATCAACAAATAAACGAAAACAAAATTGTGTTTTGTAGATTTTTTTAAAAGGCAAAATTCTGAACTGTTCTTGTCATATAGGTATTACTTTACTTTTTATTTGTAGAATACAGCATGAGAATACATCTGAGTAGTGTAAAAATCAACAAATAAACGAAAACAAAATTGTGTTTTGTAGATTTTTTTAAAAGGCAAAATTCTGAACTGTTCTCGTCATATAGGTATTACTCTACGTGCCTGAAAGCTACTTAGAAACAATACTAATACTGGCATGTGTCCTGTTTACTCTGCCTATTAAGGCATCATTTTAAGATCATGGTGGTATAAAGGAAGAGTAGTGTCTTGAATCACAAGAACCTGCTTTTCGTTGAGTTAAAAAATATAAAAATAACTCAATAGAGACATGAGACAAAGACTTTGAGTAGCACTGATGCATGTAGATAGCTTCCCTGGCAGTTCAGATGGTAAAGAATCTGCCTGCAATGCAGGAGACCTGGGTTGGATCCCTGGGTTTGGAAGATCCCTTGGAGGAGGAAGTGGCAACCCATGCCAGTATTCTTGCCTGCAGGATCCCAGGGACAGAGGAGTCTGGTGGGCTACAGTCACCACTGAGCAACTTTCATCCTACATAATCTCGCCTGCAGTAACTCAGAAATAAGCACTGCTGGTCCCATTTTACATGTGAAGAAATTGGAGGATCAATGAGAGAAAATAATCCACCCAAAATGATCAATAAATTTGGAGGATCCAAGATCCACAGCCAAGACTTCCTGAAATCAGCATCTCACTACCAAGCTGTTAGCTGATCCAGGTGTGCAGGTGAAGGATGACTCAGCACTTCAAGAACTGGATGGGTCCAGAAAGGATGAGCAAAGACACAGAGGAAGACAGAGGACAATTTGTGCAAGAAAAAAAAAGAAGTGAACAGAGATGCAGAGTGGGAAAAGCACAGAGTGTGGACTCCACCACTTTGGTTGAATCATTGGAAAAAAAAAAAAAAAGGAAAGATTTAACCCCAGATCATGAAGGTCCCAGCGACCAGGTCACAGAATCTACTCACCAAAGGCTGGTGAGTCATTAGAATCTTTTAGAAACAGAAATCCCTGGAAGAAGTATTATAACTTGCACTGATAAAAACAAATTACTTTCCTCAAGGTGACAGAGCACATGGCTTATGGAATGATGCTTAAGAAAAGCATAAGGGGGAGAGCAGGCTGGAGAGTTTGTACTTTTGTTGTACATTCTGTTTGGTTTGACGTCCAGTGAGCAGCAAAGCGCCCCGTGAGGCGCTAAGTCATGGTCCACCTGTCTGCTGTTCTTGTGTTTCTGAAGCCTCTTGAGTATGCACCGTGCATGCTCCAGGGGCAGGCGAGGGGTTCTCAAGGCAGAGGGTCTGTAAACTGAGACCCGCCATGTTATTTGCCAAGCCACACAGTAGGTGCTCAGTGCAGAGCACCATGAGTGAGTAAGAATTTGGGCAATTGGAGCAGGTGCAGAGTGCTGGGCACACAAACAGACTTCCTCTGATTTCAGAAATGGGACTTCAGCCTTGGAAATCTCAGGTCAGTGCTCTGAGGGCAGCGACAGTGAAGAAATGAAGGGTCAGCTCTCCCTGGACAGTGAGGACACAACTGACTTCTTTCCAACCCAAAATGGTGTTTATCTTTGACCACAAGGTTGTCTTTGACCAAGAAAGCTGAGCACCTAAGAATTGATGCTTTTGAGCTGTGGTACTGGAGAAGACTCTTGAGAATCCCTTGGAGTGCAAGGAGATCCAATCAGTTCAGCCTAAAGGAAATCAGTCCTGAATATTCATTGGAAGGACTGATGCTGAAGCTGAAGCTCCAATACTTTGGCCACCTGATGCGAAGAGCTGACTTATTGGAAAAGACACTGATGCTGGGAAAGACTGAAGGCAGGAGGAGTAGGGAATGCCAGAGGATAAGATGGTTGGATGGCATCACTGACTCGATGGACATGAGTTTGAGCAAGCTCCAGGAATTGGTGACGGACAGGGAGGCCTGGCGTGCTGCAGTCTACAGGGTCACAAAGAGTCAGACACAACTGAGCAACTGAACTGAACTTGACCACACAGTACCAAAGAATGGATGTCAATGAGTTCTAACGTGAAAGTCAGTGTACAGTTAACACAAAATTATATCTCCCTGTACATGTTTTATTTGAAATATAATAGATTCTTGAGCCCAGGACCAAAATATTTGGGAGAATGATGTCTATTTAAATGAAGTCATTGTCCTGGTTAAAACGAGAGAAAGTAAGGCATATTTCCATATTCATGCACAACAGCAGAGAACATGAAAATGACAAGTGAGATGGTGGACTGTACAAAAAGAATGTGATTGTGAACCAACATTCTAGGAGGATCTCGCGTCCTTTTTGCCGAAAAGACAGGTGCAGGCTCTTATTACACAGGTATGAGGTGTCCTATGTGCCAGGCACACCCCTTACTTGCTCCTGGTGGAGCTTATGCTGAAACTAAAGGGAAAGATGCCTCTACATGCAAGCATTCAACGGAGTGCTGTGTGCTAAACAGCAACACCCTAGAGGAAGGGTCTTGTTTCTGAAACTGGCCAAGCCAACTCCAGACTAGTTTCTGCCAAAACGCCTGCATGTTCACTATGAGTTTTCTGCATCTACATTTCTTTTCTCTCATTTATCTAGGAGGATGAGAGAAATCTTTCTATACTTTCGCTAAGCTTATTTATTCAAATGTTTTCAAATTTGGCATCATCCCAAAGCATATTTTTGTTTTTTTGCCAACAATCTTCTATTTCTTCCCCCCTCCCTCCAAGCCCCATGTGTATTTTAAGCAAATTCTCACCCATATGGTACTCATTCCTGGGCTCTTAATTCATCTATATGCTGTTCTATTTATTATTCAATTATTCAATATCTTTTTAAGTTTCTGTTAAGGTTTGTATGCTTATTTGGGAATGGGGTTTTATATTAAGGTCTGTACACCCTTGTTTGTTTCCAAAAAGGAAACCTTACTTAGACGTGATGGAAAATGGTGATGTATTAATGGGTTTGAACATCTCTCCATTTACAATCGACTCACGATACTAAGGTCAACAGGGCGGGTGATATGCAGCATCTCATTAGGTCCTCCCAGAGAGCAGTGAGAAAGGTTGCTGCCCTCACTCTCATATGGACCCACAGAACAGAGCTTACCTGGGGCATGAGGCCATTCACAGGAGAATTGAAACCATTTAGACTACTCTGCCTCCCAAACCTGCAGGCTGCCCATTTACCTCACTGCCTGGTACCACATCTAATTTAGAAGTAAGGCAAGCATTTTTTAATGTAAGTTTGTTTATAGTCCAAATAAAATGTGTTACATTTTCTCTTGGGCTTCCTGGTGGATTCCAGGAAAAATCTTTGCTCCTTTATGGAAGACTCTATTTTTCAATACCCTGGTTGGAAAGTCAGTTCCAGCATCTCCTTGGTCCTTTTTCTCAGGAGACTCTCAGGTCCTCAATAAAGGACCACCCATCATTTGATGCCTGGTTCAGTGGCTTCCCTGGTGGCTCAGATGGTAAAGCATCTGCCTGCAATGTGGGAGACCCAGATTTGATCCCTGAGTTGGGAAGATCCCCTGGTGAAGGAAATGGTAACCCACTCCCGTACTCTTGACTGTCCATGGACAGAGGAGTCTGGTAGGCTACAGTCCATGGGGTCACAAAGAGTCGGACACGATTGAGCAACTTCACTTTCACTTTCAGTGGAATCCTGGAGACACCTTGGAGCTGCAGGAAACTAGGCATACGGATTAGGTCCTCACCTCTCCTGCAATTGTTCTGCCATCTGTTAAAAAAAAAAAAAAAAAATCAACCAACCAAACAACAGAAACCTAAAAGCAGGGGTGATAGTAACAAGATGCTAAAGTAAGAGGTCTGTGAGAGTCACTGTCATAAACATTAAGAGAAGGCATGTTTTACACTTTATCCCACACTCTGTGGACAGCTTCTGCACTCTGTTGTCTCAGTGTGTTTATCTGCTAACCAGGCATAATGATATGTGATAAGGATTCCAGTTCCCGATTCCAGTGTATGGAGGGTATTTCCACAGTTCAGTTCAGTTCAGTCGCTCAGTCGTGTCCGACTCTTTGCGACCCCATGAATCGCAGCACGCCAGGCCTCCCTGTCCATCACCATCTCCCGGAGTTCACTCAGACTCATGTCCATCGAGTCAGTGATGCCATCCAGCCATCTCATCCTCTGTCGTCCCCTTCTCCTCCTGCCCCCAATCCCTCCCANACAGTCCAACTCTCACATCCATACATGACCGCAGGAAAAACCATAGCCTTGACTAGACGGACCTTAGTTAGCAAAGTAATGTCTCTGCTTTTGAATATACTATCTAGGTTGGTCATAACTTTTCTTCCAAGGAGTAAGCATCTTTTAATTTCATGGCTGCAGATACCATCTGCAGTGATTTTGGAGCCCAAAAAAATAAAGTCTGACACTGCTTCCACTGTTTCCCCATCTATTTCCCATGAAGTGATGGGACCGGATGCCATGATCTTCATTTTCCATACCACCTGGCAAATCTTGGATATGAGCTGGGTGTCTTGACAATGGAGATAGTGCCCAAACCCACAGGTTAAGGGCTCCTTCCTACAAGTCTGCCCATCACCCCTCCAACCTCCCCTCAGATACCAGTTGCAAGTCCAAATAACTACCCACACTTCTGACCAACTGGCTAGAAACAGAAGGTTCCAACAACTCCTATTTGGGTTCCATTGGAAGGAATGATGCTAAAGCTGAAACTCCAGTACTTTGGCCACCTCATGAGAAGAGCTGACTCATTGGAAAAGACTCTGATGCTGGGAGGGATTGAGGGCAGGAGGAGAAGGGGATGACAGAGGATGAGATGGCTGGATGGCATCACTGACTCGATGGACGTGAGTCTGAGTGAACTCCGGGAGTTGGTGATGGACAGGGAGCCCTGGTGTGCTGCAATTCATGGGGTCACAAAGAATCGGACACAACTGAGCGACTGAACTGAACTGAACTGCTGATAGAACTCAGAGGAACCTTTCACTAACTAGATTAACTGCTTATTATAAGGAACAGCCAGGTGGAAATGATGTAGACGGCAAGCTGTGGGTACAGGGTGTGGTGCTTCCAGGCTCTCTGATCATGCGACTCTCCCCAAGTCTCCCCTCATTCACAAATCTAGAAGCTCTCCAAGCCCTCCACTTTGGGGTCTTTATGAAGACTTCATTACATAGGTGTAATTAATGAAATCATTGGCCATTGGTCACTGGAGCATACTCCAACTCCTCTTCCCTTTTCAGTAGCCAGGAGGAGGACATTAAAGTGCCAGCCCTTCAAACACATGGTTGGTTCTCTAGGCAATCAGCAACCTCCACCCCCACCCCCTGCTCTGCCCTAACCTGAGGTGCTTAGCAAACATCCCCTCGTTAACATAACAAAAGACAGCTTTGTCACTCTCTTCACTCAAGAAATCTCAAGGGTTTTCAGAACTCTGTGCAGAAACAAAGACTATATATTATATATATAATATAAAACCACAGTATCACATGTGCCTTATTTTCCATGGAAAATGCAAGATCAACTCAGGTAGAACAAATGCCAAATGCTTCAATAGTTGATAGAATGAAGCACATGGCAATGGAGTTTCAGATGCTGCCCTGCAATTCTTAGTATCTCCTGGGCTTGTGGTTCTATAATGAGGTGTCCCTGGAAAGTCACCCTGGGGTCCTAAGCTATACGAATTTTTAGAGGGAGAAATATTTTCCCCAAATTTTTAAGGGCACCCAAGTATACAGCTTTGCACATGGCACAACTTTGCCATAAGGACCTCTATTCCAAGGACCTTTCTATGAAGACTGAAGGGAGTGTCCATTGTCCTGATGAATTCAAGGCTCAAGCCAGGAAAGTGACTTACAGTTTCCCCCCATCAGCTGGAGAGAGAGACGCATGATCACGGCACACTATAATGGATTGGTAAGTTCTGGAAAAGATAATGTGACCATAACTGGCTCCCCAGAATTATTTCACATATCATTTGGAAAATAAGAATAATAGTAGTAGAAAGCACTTATTGGCTTACGCCATGTGAAAAGCAGTTTGCTAAATATTAATACTTTGCATAAGACATCTGAAGAATTCCTCCTGAAGAATTCCAACCCAATATGACTTGGGTTGTTCCTGCTCAGTAACTCAGTTGTATCTGACTCTGCAACCCCATGGACTGCAGCACACCAGACTTCCCTGTCCTTCATCATCTCCCTGAGTTTGCTCAAACTCATGTCCTTTGAGTAATGCCATCCAACCATCTCGTCCTCTGTCACTCCCTTCTCTTCCTGCTCTCAATCTTTCCTGGCATCAGGGTCTATACTACTTGGGTAGACCAACTTTACTGATGGGAATGTGGGGCTTTGGTGGTAAAGGGAGTGTTCCTGCTCCCAGAGTCAGTGCGGGAACCAAGCTGAGACTCAAACTGGAGTCCTTCCTGATTCCAGCATCCTGGTATTTGACGACTATGCCTCCAGCTCCTCAGGGATGAGAACTGGAGTTGGGGTGGAGACATCATGCTATAGTCAGGAGCCAGGGAGATGCCTGCAATGCTTAAGTTACTGCCGCAGCTGAATATTCCAATTACCCACTTGCTATATTTCAAACATGAGGATGATTTGTGTAGGTTGGTTTACATAGGAATGACATTCAAGAAAGGAAATATATTCCTTGATCTTTGATTCGCTTAACAAGTGGCTTTCAACTTTCAGGTTTATTAATTGCTCTGAAAACCTACAATTTAGGTAAAAGTAATTATATTTGATTTTACTCATTTGGTTAGTTCTCTTTTAATATAAGTGGGACTGAAAACAATCACTCTCCTCTGTCTGTGTCATGTAAGAAATGACAATAGGAAACGCCAGGCGACATCTCGCCACGCCTTCAAAACTAGACCTAACTTGATTTCTAATGAAAGGTTTGCTCTTGCAAGAAATTGCCTTGACAAGTCTTTTCTTTCTGAAATGGATTTTTTTCCCTTGTTTCTTTCTGATAACCAAATTTTTAGCCTTCTGGTACCTTTTGTATCTTCTAGGACAAGGAATGAACAATGTTATTCTTATTACAGGTGCATGCTCTGGAATCCACACTTTGATCATGAGGTACTTCTCACACCAGGGGGTGGGAGTGGGGAGAAGGACTTAATGGGCAGGGGAGGGTCTATGTTCAAAACAAGAGCTCACTATGAGCTGTCATGCTGGGCCTGAGATTTTGAAGACAGTGACAAACTGACAGAAATGGTACTGAACATCCTAATCTCTGTTAGAAGTGCAAATCAGAAATCCTAAACCCAAGAGTGTGGCCCAGACCTAAGACATAAGTAAGAAACCAGGTCTCAGATGCAGAGTAGGAGATCAGACTCAAAGGGCTCCATGCATCATCCCCACACACCCATCAAATGATCACACACACCCTGATGGAAACAGAGATGTTTCCCCAAGCCACACCTGTTTAGGAGCAAAACAAAATCACACTTTACAGGAGAAAAGAGTTTAGAGTCACCCATCATCCTAAAAAGTGGTGAGAACCCAACCTTACTCAAAGTCATCTTACAGGAAGTTTTGGGAAACATGAAACAAGGAAACGCGTCATGACTACCATTATCATCAACCCCATGACACGTCCTTTCAGGCTTTCTCTGCTTGATGGGGTGTGTGAGCTTTGGCAAGCTGTCTCGTCTCTCCCAGATTTATCTACTCCTTATTTAAATGGTAACAAACATCTCTCATGCAAGGCAGATGGATGGGTTTAAAGACAAGGTGTATGAAGACCCTGACACATGGCAGATGCATGTATCTGGATAGATTTCTTTCACTCCCTTTGTTTACTTTTACTCCAAAAAGTAGTTTACAATTCACCAGAAACAAAGAGAAGGGCATCCATCCTTTCTGTGCTGACCTCCTTCATCACACAGCATTTAGGTTATTGCTGCTTGTACTTGAACCCATTTAGCATGGTTTAATCTCAGCTCCACCATTTACTTGCAAGTCACCAAAACTCTTTTGATTTTATAAGCAAAATGGGGATAAAAAGAGGGCCTAGTACATGGGATTATTATAAGGATTAAATATGATAATGTAATCATAGTATTTAGCTCAGTGGTTGGCCCATAGAAAGAACATGGCAAATTTTAAAACTATATTTAAATGATTGTGGAAAGGATCTGTTTAAGTGTTGATCTCTGCTGATAAGTAAATTAAAAAGTAGCTGTGAAAATCGACTGTTGAGAGGAGACATTGAACATGATGGGGAAGACATGAGGACACCCATTTCTGCAAATGCACTGAAATGCAGTTCTGGAAAAGGTACAGAGATGAATGAACATGCAGAGAAAACAAATAAGCAGGAACCATGGACAACAGGCACAAGTGCACACATCTCACATGCTAGTAAAGTAGGGCTCAAAATTCTGCAAGTAAGGCTTCAACAGTACATGAACTAAGAACTTCCAGATGTTTAGGCTGGACTTAGAAAAGGCAGAGGAACCAGAGATCAAGTGGCCAATATCTGCTGGATCATCAAAAATGCAAGAGAGTTCCAAGAAATTAAAAGACACTTGCTCCTTGGAAGAAAAGCTATGACCAACCTAGACAGCATATTAAAAATCAGAGACATTGTTTTGCCAACAAAGGTCCAGCTAATCAAGGCTATGGTTTTTCCAGTCATGTATGGATGTGAGAGTTGGATCATAGAGAAAGCTGAGCACTGAAGAATTGATGCTTTTGAACTATGGTGTTGGAGAAGATTCTTGAGAGTCCCTGGGGCTGCAAGAAGACCCAACCAATCCATCCTAAAGGGAATCAGTCCTGAATACTCACTGGAAGGACTGATGCTGAAGCTCCAATACTTTGGCCACCTGATGGGAAGAGTTGACTCACTGGAAAAGACCCTGATGCTAGGAAAGATTGAAGGCAGGAGGAGAAGGGGACAACAGAGGATGAGATGGTTGGACGGCATCACAGACTTGATGGACATGAGTTTGAGCAAGCTCTGGAAGTTGGTGATGGACAGGGAAGTGGACGTGCTGCAGTCCATGTAGATGCAAAGAGTCAGACACAACTGAGCTACTGAACTGAACTGAACTGATGGACAACAGGGGCTTCCCTGCAGCTTAGCTGTAAAGAACTCACCTGTCAATACAGGAGACCAGGTTCAATCCCTGGGTCAAGAAGATCCCCTGGAGGAGGGCATAGCATCCCACTCCAGTATTCTTGCCTGAGAAATCCTGTGGACAGAAGTCTGGCAGGTTATAGTACACGGGGTCACAAAAGAGTCGGACAGACATGACTGAGCCAACTAAACGACCACCACATGGACAATAGGGCTCCCTGAAAGGCCATTTGGATCCTGGCTGCTCAAGGGTCCCTCGGCTTCCATGAAGGTTCCCTGATTCTCTGCTCCTTTTCAGCATTCTCCAAGGGAGCAAGCATGCTCCAATCATGTCTGAAGCTCATAGAAAACCCCATTTACAGTCAACCTGCATAGAAAAGCCAAAGGAAAGAGTCAATGCAATTAACCCAGAGTGAAATCCTGCTTCGAAAAAAAAAATCCTCCCACTCTATTCTTGGATTTATAGCTCAAGGTTTTCACTGGAATGGCTCTTGTAAATTAATTGCAGACACAATTGTCTACGGGCATTCTCCAAAGAAGTGGCAAGCAGTTAATTGCACCCCGAATTAGCCAATTCTGCCCATAATTAACCATTTGAAGACAATTAATTGCATGCATAATATTTGCACCTGCAACTAATTGGAGACCCTTATATTGTTCCTGGAAGAAATAAATAAGTAACAACAACAACCACCACCAAAGAACAAGGGGCCACTCTCAAAATGGAGTTGTTTACAGACAAAGCTTCCCAGAGCCCAGGAAACACTCTCTGTGTCACAGCTGCATTGGTGGAGAAGCAATTTTAAACTGTCCAGGACCAATGAGGTTTGCAGGACATTATTTGATTCTTTTTTTTTTAGTTTTTTTTTTTTTTCTGTTCCTATTGTTAATGAGAATGAGCAGTACTTACACTTAATTTCTTCAATTATGCAAGCAAAATACATAAGACTACACAGGTTTGGAAAAATTAAAACATCCCATATCAAAATAATGGTGTTGTTTTAAAACAAAGACTGAGTTCTCTTACCTTTGCTCCTGCTCTCGTTCCACTTATGGGGTATGTTCTTGTGTTCAGTCACGTCTGTCATGTCTGATCCTTTGCGACCACATGGACTGTAACCAGCCAGGCTCCCCTGTCCATAGGATTCGCCAGGTAAGAATACTGGAGTGGGTTGTCATTTCCTCCTCCAGGGGATCTCCATGACCCAGGGATTGAACCCACGTCTCCTGAATTTCAGGCAGATTCTTTACCCACTGAACCACCTGGGAAGCCCTATTTCACCCATACACTGACTAAACATGCTTTTAGAAGGAGAAAAGAAATAAATGTTCCCCCAGACCTTGAAGGCTGAGAAGAACACATAGGCATCATGTTATACTTCTGCTGGCGAGTGGGGTCTGCGGATGAGCACAATCTGTTTTCACTCTTTAAGAAAACAAGTTTCTGTGATTAATAATAACAAGGACAATACTAACAACCATCACGACAATAACTGCAGTCACCATGTAGTAAATACTTTGACCAATCCTTCACCTAACCTCACTTAAATTGTTATCACAATTCAAAAGAGGTATTTTGTGCCCATTTTGTGGATGAGAAAATTGTTCATTGGAGCTGCCTAATTTTCCTAATTAGAGAGGTATCAGTAAACTTGTGTAATTCAATTGACAGCAAGTGCTCAGCACAGCTCCTGAAATATAGTCAACAATCAGCTAAGGTCAGCCAAGAGTCTGTAGCCCTGGTAATTCCTAAGTTTACTCTCTTTTCATGGATATGTTGAGGGTGGAACTGTAAACCTAAAAGGTGATACTGTCCTAAGTGGATCATATGAAATAAACTGATGCAAATTCAGTAACAAAGGCAAGAGACTAATACCACTGTCAGCCTCATTTTACAGGTGCTTAAACTGAGGCAGGGAAATGTTAAATAACCTGCTCAAGAATATACAACTGGTGAGATGAGAGAAGGGATTCAAATACTGACATTCTGACTCTAGTTTAGCTACTACATAATTTTGCCTCTTATAACCTGGACAGATGGATTTGTCTGTAAAAATGTGTGCGTGTGTGTAAATCTGGATATGCTGGAGTTGTCAAAAATCAATACATATTTTGAACTTCCCTGGCGGTCCAGTGGTTAAGACTCCAAGATTTCGCTGCAGAGGGCACCAGTTTAATCCCTGATCAGGGAACTAAGATCCCACATGCCATACAGCATGGCAAAAGAAAAAAAAATTAGAAAGCATATAAAAATTGGCCTAGATGCTAAATGTTGACTTTCTCAAATGACAGCAGAACCACTGTCCCTGGTTTAGGAAGAGCACTGGGAGAATATTCTCGTTCATGCCTACATCCAAAGCCCACTAGCTGAAGGTCAGTCCCATCCTGCAAGGGCATGACCTCCATGACTCAAGAGGCGTATGGAGAGTTCTGGAGAGGAGGAGCTGGGAAGAGCAAGCAGGAAGAAGACACAGAGCTAAGTGTAGGGGCCAGACCTCAGCAGACTGGAGGCAGAGAGCAGGGGCTAGGGATAGTGGTCCCGGATCACAGGATGGGTGGAGGCAACTGGAGAAATGGAGGAGCTGTGTGGGGCAGAAGGGCCACCCTCACTCCAGGCCTTAGGACCCTGAAGTCTCACTGGAACCTTGAATGCAGCTGAACAGCCTTCTGGTAGGAGCCTTGTTTGTGAGGCTGAAACTACACAGTGATACAAGCATCAAATCCTAAAGGTTGATCTTCTTTCTTCTGTATAAGAAGGCTTAGGAGTGCCCACTAAATATCTGATGAAGGATAAAGATAACAGTGTTCAGGCAAATGGAGCAGACGGAGCAGGGGCTCCCAGTGGCCCCCAGGCCCCCATCAGCAAGAATCAGCACCAGAGCTGACACCCAACCCAGGCAGTCAAGGAAAGCAAGAAACACCAACTCTGAAGGTGTATAAGATTTATCATATGACAATGATAAGCTTTCAAGACATCAGAAACTATATGATCATTTTTTCCCTTATTTAATAGAAAAAAATCTGAAACACACACAGTCAAGTTTATAGTAATACAAGTTTTGAACTGGACAAACAAGGACTAGGTAGGATCCTTGCCACAGGTCTAGATCTCCTTATCATCTGGTGGACAGAAATTCATTCATCAAAATATCGAGAGAAAGGTTTTATCATCAGACACAAGTCCAAATGACTCTTTAACGCTATTTCTTCAGCTTGTGCACAAGATAAGAGCGTGTTGCCAGCGTCCTGATGAATCAACCCTGCAGCCGTGTGTGCACATCTACACCTGCACACACTTACCTTCCTCCGTTTCCCAGCATGGTGTTCAGTCATGTCTGACTGTGACTTCATGGCCTGCAGCATGCCAGGCTTCCCTGCCCTTCACCGTCTTCCAGAGTTTGCTCAGACTCATGATAGTTCCTGGACAACAGAAGGAAGCACTAGTTTGCTAGGCGCTCTTAGAACAGCTGTTTTCTCCTAGTGAAGAAACCCTTCCTTCGTTTCTTTTCTCCTTTTCATTCATTTGCTTCATTAAACATCCTTTCTTGCTGTTCAGTCGCTCAGTTGTGTCTGACTCTTTGTGACCCATGGACTGCAGCACGCCAGGCTTCCCTGTCCATCGTAGTGTGTGCGTGTTTCCACAGCTGAATGTGAGTGGATAAGTCCATATTCTATTTCCCTTACCTCTTTAACATATGAGTACAGCTTGTATTGTACAATCTGATATTCACCAGGACCGTTCAGAAATTGACAAAAGCCACTTTGTCATCTAATATGCAAGACCTCTGGGGTCTAACAAGAAGGGACACCCAGTTCACTGTGTTGATGCTTCTTATTTACCCATTTCAGTTTGAGAGACAGATCCATTTTGCCTTATGGAATTACCCTCTCACGGAAGGGGGTTTACAATCCAGTGTGGAGGGAGGCAGCAATTGATATGTGTAATAATATGAGTTCAAAAAAATCCCAGTGGATGAGGAAGCCACAGATAACGGGTGACTGCAGTTCTGTCATCTAGATATCTATGAAAACATCCCCGAATGCATATAACAACCACATGTAGCTAGAGCTACTTAGCAGGCTTGATGGGATGGGTCTCCTGATCAAGAAAAGACAGTGGAAGATAGAAAAGGTATTAAATAACTGTAATCACCCATTAGCTGCGGTTTCCTCATCCACAGGGATTTTTTTTTTTTTAATTCATATTATTACACACATCAGTTGCTGCCTCCCCTCACACTGGACTGTAACCTCCCTCTGTCTCCAGGAGAAGGTCAGCAGGTAATTCACGTGTGTGGGGGGCGCGGGGGGCATCCGTCATGGACTGACCGCTGCGGCCGCTGTTTCCTGTGACTCCCCCTCCCTCTCACCCACCAGAACGTGAATCTAAAGGTTCCTTAATAAAGCTGGCACGCGCCCCTGCTACACATACGCTCTATGAAGGGAGACCAACAGCCTGCCGTCTTCTCTCTCCCCAAGTAGCCGCAATTCCCCCGGGGAGGGGCTTCTGAGAGAAGGACACAGCTGGGGGTGGAGAAACAGAGAGAGAAGAAAAATCAAGACTTCGCTCTGAGCAGGCTCCCAGAGCATCTCTGCTTCCATATTGATGCTCATATTGGTCGTTGCTCTCTTGGGAACCCCTAGGGTACCACCCTCTAGGCAACCCCCGCTCCCACCCTTCCCCCTCCCCAACGGAGGCACACAGCCAGGCTTCCCGGCGCCTCGAGGCCCATGAGCAGGAGCTCACCCAGGCAGAATTCAGACAGACGCGCGTTCTCCGAGGGATGCCGGGCACTCCTAGACGGGTTGGCGCGGGGCCACGTGCCTTCGCAAGTAATGAGAACATCCCCGCAGCCTCCGAGCGGTGAGCCCCAAAGATCCAGCATCTCGGACCCCCGCGTCTCCACTTTGGCGCGCCAGTTGTTGCAGAGCGTTTTCTCACGTTATTTGCAAGATGCTCACCTTCTTCAGTCTTCAAACACAACCTAATTGCCGCCTGCCAGGCAGGGGCGAGGTGTAAAGTGCAGTCCTATTCCAGGGGGCTGGGCAGATCCAAGCAGGTGGAAACAAGGGGATGGAGGGGGCGGGAGAATCAGAAGTCAGCTTCTTGTTCATTAACCAGTGTGCCCAACCCCATCATGCATACGTTAAACAAACAACAAGAACAACAAAAATCAGTTGCTTAAAAAACTGGAAAAGAACGAAAGCTCATAAAA